>CM057814.1:77836441-78436441 GCA_030067965.1 Latrodectus elegans | reverse complement strand
ACAATCTGAAAAAAGAAACAATTGTTAAAAAATGAAAGTCAAAAAATGAATTCCTTAGTATGAACGTTTTGATGAAAATGCTTGTGATGCTTGCTATTTTTTTTATGCTATTTGCATGATGCTTTTATATTACTTGACTTAATTAATCTGGGCTTATTTTGGGCATTAAAATTTCTTAGAAAAATTATTTCTGCTAATTTTAATTATTTATATAGTCATTTTAATGAGGGATGACACAAATAATGTAGCACTTTAATATGTGTATTAGTGTTTTTTATAAATAATATAATTTTATTTATAAATAATATAATATTTTTAATTTTATAATAAAAGTATCCATATTACAAATTATGCGTTAATGAAGATGCAAATAAGAACATCTCATATATATTTTTACAGGCTACTCATCAAATGGAAGAGAAATTGCAACAGTTTTTAAATGAACATAAAAATTATCAGCCATCTGATTCTTTAGATGCTGTTGCACGTTTTGTACATCATCAGGTTATTCAAATGGCCGAAGATTGTTTGTCACAATCTCAAAATCAGCTCATAACATCTCAATATTTCTTTGAAATGTCAGAAAACTTAGAAAGGCTTTTAATTGAGGTACAGTTAATATTTTTATTAATGTTGAATTTGCTTGAATTTTTTTGGATTTATTTTAGTTTTAAATAATAATTTAAAACTAAATTATGTTAATTTTTTACTATTTCTTTGAATAAATCTGCTAAATATTAGCATTGTGTATACTTGAATTATAATACATGCAAAATAATTTAGATTGTAAAAGAATCAACATTTGTTACAAACACATGAAATTGCTTTTAAAAGTTACTTTATATTTTCATCACACAAATCTTTTAATATGTAAAATAATTTTGTGAGTTACATACTGGCTATGAACATCTTATTAAATTACATAAACTATTGACTTTTGATCTAAATGGCAAAATTATTAACACCATGAATTTGTCATTTCTTATTCTGGATATAATCTTCTGTTACTTTGATGAAATGTAAATAATATTCATTTTAAAAATGTATTTTTAATAATTTTGGAACTATGCACAATATTGTATACATCAGAGAATAAATTTTTAAAGAATTGAGTAAAAATGAACTGGGTTATCTATCTGAATTTTATCTATTTGAAATTAAAAATGCTGGACAGTTATAAATGAACAAAATTTGCTTATAATGTTAAATGCATTCTGAATATAAAGTGAAAATTCTAGTTAATGTAATGTTCAATTATGTTTTCTATATTATAGTTTTCAAAAATACATTTTTAAAGATGGAATATTTAGCTCATTTACTTTTAATAAGAGTAAATTATCTTATGAGAAATATATCTAATTGTTGTTTTATTCCTCTCTTTATTTATTTTTTTTAAGTTGTAAAAGTTTTTACAACAAAACTACATTTTAATAGTTATTTATTTTATTATTTATATTTTGTTTCATGACAAAGTATTGTATTATGAAGCATTTTTCAATGCTAAAAAAGATTGATTTAAGAAGGCAAGAGTTAAAATTCTGATAGTGTGAAAAATTTTTTTTATCCAAATGTATTTTTGGATTATTTTTTAAACTATGGCCTATATAATTTTTTTAAAAAAATTTTATATTATCACATATTTATTCAATCACAATTCAAATAAATGAATGCTGTTTTATTAAATATTAGTTTTTAAGTATGTGTATTTTAAACAATAATTGGGCTAAAATGATTTTCTTCTGAACAAATTTATAAGATTATTACTACCTACATAAAACTTATATATGTTACCTGATTAGTATATTTGTCTTTTGTGTGTATTTTAAGTATGTTTCCTTATTTAATGATATAACAATTTTTAAATTTCAGATTAAATAAAAATAAGTCGAATAAAAATGCTATAGAAAAATTATTTCCCATGCATGTTTTTATACCATTCTGGTGCCACTTAGATCTACTAATAAAAAAAATTATTGAGATATTAGTGAGGATAAATGAGAAAATATTGGAAAAATATTAAAGTTTTAAAATCATTTAATTATTATTAATCTATTATCTAATTTTCAATATATAAAATCCAATACTTGTTTTTTATATCATTGTTAATATTTTACTTATTTGTTTTTTCACTTGATTCTATTTAATTCAAATGCAAATATTAAAAATATTATGAGCTTGCTTTTAAATGTCAGTATCTTTAATTGTTTGCTTCATTTCACATTAAATGCAAGTTCTGTGTAGGCAATAAATTTAACCTTTTTAACAATGTTGTTTTTGATGACATTTTATTTTACTAAAGGATAAGATTTGTCCAAAAAGTTTATCAATATAGTTAAAATTTAAGCATTTACACTTACTCCTGATTTTCTGCTTTCAAAACTTGAATTGTAATCACAATGAATTTGTCATTTCATTGTGATTGAATAATTTCAATGAATAATGCAATTGATTCAATTATTGAACTAATATTTTTATGCGTCCTGTAAACTAAACAAATAGACAAAAGGTAGATTTAATTTTTTAATTTTTCCCTTCTGTTTATCCAAAAAAAAAAAAAAAAGAAAACAACCATATGTTCATTTCGTTTGAATGCATATATTTTTTTCTTGAATGGCTTTTATCAATTTTTATTTTCCAAAAAGCAAAAACTAGACTACTAGCTTCTAGAATAACTATTGTGAGAAAAGAACATGAATTCGCTATTCAGAAGTACATATCTTGACAGTTACATGGAAGATGAAACTGTTGTTAAATACATCTTGAATATATTCCACGGCTTTCCTTGGTTTTAAAAGAGAGGTTTCATGGTGGCCAATTAAAGCTTTAAAAGTCAGATTAATATTCAAAGATCTAATTTTGAGTACTTCTTGTATGAGATACCAATAGTGCTCAAATAATACAACAATAATACAACTACGTATTATCTTTCATAAAATATCCGTCTTCATCTCAGTAAAATTGCAATATTGATAAAAGCCCAGATGGTATCGCACTCTTGCAAAATACTCTTTCTTTCATCAGCCAAAAAAGACTTAGCATAGTACATACAATCGAATCATTTGATAAAAATCATCGAATGTCAATTGTGTTCTTCCTCGATAAGACTGAGAATGTATATCCTGAGGTTTTATGCTTATAATTTGAGAGAATATCTGTTTG
Source organism: Latrodectus elegans (assembly GCA_030067965.1). Taxonomy (NCBI): domain Eukaryota; kingdom Metazoa; phylum Arthropoda; class Arachnida; order Araneae; family Theridiidae; genus Latrodectus; species Latrodectus elegans. The sequence goes on along the minus strand of CM057814.1, from coordinate 78,433,282 downwards.
GAAATTCTTCTGTTGAGTATTGATATCAATTCAAGCGAATTTGAGTCTCATCCCATGAAGTGTGGTATGACTACTGAGGTGAATTTTTGATTATTGAAATAATACCTAATATACCAAATAATTTATTAGTTCAACTTTCAATCCAGCCAACTTATTTCATTAATTTAATGTTTCACTTTGAACTTCACTTTTGTTCAGCGTTATAAATACTATCCCATAATATCTTCAAATAATAATGGTATATAAATGTTTGTTCCTTTTATCTTTGAAATTATTCAATTGGCATACATATAATAATTGATTTACACACACAGCGATTGGATCACTATATATTTTCAACATGTAAAAATTTCAAAAACATGGGATGAACATCACATTACCAAAGTATTTCAGTTTAGTAATAAAGACATCATATTTCCTGTATATATTCGGTAATGTCGTATTATCCCCAAGACCCTTTTTTTAAGTAAAGTTTTAAAAAAAAGCATCACACAATCGACAACAATTTTTTCACCAAACATTTTCAAATATATATTGCTGGTACTGTAGCGCTAAATAAAATAAAAATATATAGTATGATTAAAAATATAATAAATTGTACAGAAAAATATTTATTATGAAAAAGATCTATTTGGATCTACCTCCTACACCAAATGCGATAAACTGAGATGAAAGAGCTATATTGATCAAGATCCGAAAAGATTCTGTAAATCTTATCAAATTTAGTTTTTAATACCTTTTAAAAAAGTTAGAGATATTTTAAAAATAAAATATATTTGTTTTGTTAATAATTAACTGAAAGAAATGAATTATTTTTGAACTGCGCATTGGATAAATTTTTTTTAATAACATGCATGCTTTGAATTTCAACTTACAACAAACACATGTGTCCTGATTTTTTTAATTTCCTTTCCCTATCTTTTAGTTTAAAATTTGCTGTGTAACTTTAACGTTTTCACTCCCACATGATGATATACGAATCTGAACATCAGAGTGAAACGTCTCAGGTTAAGATAGTGACTCATATTAGACAATTGCAATTATAATATCTTTCCTAGTAGTCAAATTCATTTTGAAACATAACTGGACAATACTGATTATAGTTAAAATAAGTCACCCGAGTTGTGGTGCTATGATCGAGTTGTGTTATTTATTTTATGAAAAACAAACAGCATTTCTTTCAAAACTTTATTATAAGCTTTTCTGAAGGAAAATTTTTTTTTTTTTTTTTTTTTTTTTATTAGATGATCTATGGCTGTGTATAGCAAGCTCAATGAAATTCGAAACTTGTTAGCACATAATCCGTGGGTTAGATACAAGAAAGTATGGTACCTTTTCAGATAATGGGTACATTTGGTACATAACAGTACATTTCTGGTTAATTAATGTTATCAGTTTTTTTTGCTTAATTAACATTAATTTTGTAGGTGATTCCTCCTATGTCAATGTAATTATGTTTTTAAATTAAGAAAATTTTTATTACTAAATTTCTTTTTTCTTAATTGTTAAGAATAGAATTTTGTGCCTAAAATTGTTATAAAATTTAAGAATTCCTGCTTCAAATTTAAAAAGTTACATTTTTAACTATAATTTTCCAAAACTTGTTCCTTGTAATTTTCTTCTAATTATATCTGTAATGTTTCCAAATGGAAAAAAAAGGAAATTTTTAATAATCAGAACTATCCCTTTTTAACCTAAGTTTGAAAAAGAAAGTAGTAGTATTATATTTATTGTCAATAGTAGTTATTTTCATTTAGGCAAAGGTTTTCTGTCATTGAACTTTGATCTCTTAATGAAGCATATGCAAGCACTAGAAAATATTACAAGGTGTGTTTATTAATTTCCAGGACTGCTCTAATAACACCAAAATAGATGATGTGAAAAACATAACCATTTAATATGTTTCTAAGTAATCCCCGTCTTCTATAATATGCTGTATAAATTCTTCTGCTGTGCTCGGCTATATAAGTTATGGAAATAACTTTTAAAGTCCTCTTTCTGAAGGTTCTTCAATGTTGATGTCATGCTCTTAATGTTTTCAACATCCACAAATCATATTCCTTTGTTCAAAGCTTTGAGTTTGGAAAACAAAAAGATGCGGGGGTGAAGTCAGAGTATGGTGGATGATGAGCTCTACGATCTCATGCTCGGCTAAAAACCTCTTCACTAGCAGTGCAATGTAGTAGTGGGCATTGTCATGCAACAGAAACCAACTGCCATTCTTTTGAAAATGGGGACATACTATGTGAATTCTTTTTTGGAGTTGAGCCAGAACTTCTGCATAAAACTATCCTATAACAGTAGTGACTGGTGGAACAAATTCATGACAAATAAGCTCTTCATTACAAAGAAAGCAATTGACATGACTTTGATCTTTGGAATCGAAATTTTTCTGTTTAGGGAAACTGGGAGATCGCCATTCTGTGCTCTCTCTCTTGGTTTTGGGATCTTATTAATTCCACGATTCATCACTCTTCACTATTGAATCCAATAAAGCAGACTCACTATTGTCAATGAGTTTACCATGTGTTGCAATTTGCTGCTTATCATTCAATAAACAGTATGGAACCAATTTAGAACACACCTTGCTTTTCCTTAAGTCTTGTGTCAGAATTTGCTGAACCACCCTTTTGTTGATGTTCAGTTCACTGGCCAGCATTAAAATAGTTAGTCGCCGATCTACTGTTACAAGCTCGCGCATGAACTTTCTCAATTGCTTTAGGTGTGTGTGTAAAAATCAGAATATATTGAAGGAAAAATATTTGAATCAACAGTAATTTTATTAAATATGATTAGATATAATAGGAGTTTTATAAACTTTGACTTAATGGTTGTTTTGAAATATATTATGAATATTTTAACAAATGTGTTATGAAGATTCTTTTAAAAGCCATGTACCTTATGTTTGTAAATATTGAAAAACAGGTATTTTTTATCTTAATAGTCTGCTTTTTCAGAGTGGTATGTTCTGAGTTTGATACCAGCCATTGTAGAATTATGAAAAGTTAATACTGTGTTTCTGTCTTTTAGCATGCAAATCTGTTAGGGTGGTTATTTTGTAGTTTTTGATATTTTTGAAAATATATGTTATAATCCATTGTTAACAGAAATACAGTGCATAAATGCTGCTTGTTATTTATAAAATTTTCACTGAAGCCAAATACATGGAGAAAAGTATATAAATAAAATATTACAGCAGCTTTGTGCTGTTCACTATATGGTATCAAAAATACTGTAAATTATTTTTTTGAAAATTCATATATATGTGCATAATTATGGTTTATATTTTAATTATTAAATTACACTATTGTGGATATTAACCATTTGTATATGTTTATCATACCTTTTTATCATGCATTTTTTTCTTTTGTTCTGATTATTTGATATTAATTGCTTTAAGTTATTTTATTATCTTGTAGGAATAAATAATTATGAATAAAATATTCTTACATGCCCAACAAACTAAATGTGCTCTAACTGAAAACATTTTAAAAATATTTATCTAAAAGGTTGTTATCTTCATCAAATAAACTATAAATAAAATGCAAGTATATTAAGAAATATGTGCTTTTTGTTAAATTTGTTTTCCTATTAAAGTATTTTTTAATATAGTGTCGAGAAAAATCACCAGAAGCTTCTCCATACTTAAAAAGTCTAATTAAGAAATTACTAGTCATTATATCACGTCCTGCTCGACTTCTAGAATGTTTAGTAAGTAATTCTTACATGATTGTTTCTCAAAAACATTTTGTGTATTTTGATATAAGTTTTTTTTTTTTAATTTTGTATATTTGTTAACATTGTAACAAATATATATATTTTTAGTCTTATTTATATTTTAAAGCTAACATTTTATTATAAATTTCATGTCTGTTAATTAGATAACAAGAAATTAATAATAAAATCTTAATTACTTCATAGATTTACTTGTTAATGTTGGTAGTCAAAAAGTCTTGTTTTCCCCTGAAAGAAGCAGTAATTAGATTAAAAATTTTAATTAAAACATAAAATGTGCACTTTAGGACACACACACAAAAAAATATCTACATAACATTTTACATTTAAAAATTATAATTTTTTCATAAAAGTAATTTGCAAATAAATTGCTAAATGTTTGAATAAAAAAATTAGTAATCTACAAAAAGAAATTATCTGTAAAAATTTAATCATTCTAATAAAAAATACTTATATTGAAAAAGTGCTTTAGAAAGCAAATGATTTGTCTACAGTATATATGTATAATACACACTAATTATTGGTTTTAATATTAAATATACTTTTTAGGTATAATAGAAAATTTTTTGTCCATTAATAATAAATCTGTATAGAGGAGGAATCATTAATATCAAAGTTCATTATATTAATTAATTGAAAAATATATCACTAATTTTTTGTTTCTGCAAAATTTTAATAACTGAATAATTGTTTTAATATCTTTGCATTGAAATATATTTTGGATTAATTATGTATGTTTCAGCATTGAAAATTTAAAAGTCAATATGTAAACAAAATATATATATCTTTCTTTAAAAAAACTACTTGTGTTATCGTTAAATCAAAAATGTAATTTTATTTAACAAATACATTTGTGGTTTTAAGAAAATATATTTTACATTTTTCTCTTGAATTATTTGTTGTATTTTTTAAATAGTTTTTCATGTTAATGTTCCTTCCCATTAGAAACTCATAATTGTCATTAGTTAATAAATTTTGTCTTAAATATCTTTATGCTTAAAAATGGGGAAAAAATAGTCATATGTAATATTATACAACATGTAATGGAAAATATATGCATAATAAAACAATTTTATTTGCATTTAAAAAATTCTAGTATATTTTCTTTTCTTAATTATTCCTGTATTATATATTATACATTTTTAGAGTAATAGTGATCGTTTGAAGTAATATTTTTCAACCTCTCATTATATTTTCTTTGATTACAAGTTTCTACAGATCATCTTTATTTTTTAACACGATTTAATCAACTGCCTAATAGCTAAAAGCTTTTAGAATATTCTCCCCCATTAATAAACCATTGTTTAAATAGTGTAATGGAACTTGGCTTTTCTTTTTTAAAGACAGAATCTTTGTTATTCAGAATAAATAAATATGTGAGCTTTATACCAAAAGCTTTTTATTTTCAACTTAATTAACTATACTTTTTTCAAAGCCGAAGAATTACTAATATTTTTTTCATTATAGTTTTTAAATGATGTTTGCTAAATAAAGTTCTATATACTACGGAAGTTTGATAAAGGAGCATAATTCTTTCCAGAATCATACTCATAAAGGAAAACATTTGCTATGCAAAACCTTGAAAAATAGATGTACAGAGAGACCTTTATTTTCGTTGATGTTTCAAAATTTGACTTAATGCTACACATTATCATTAAATAAATGCATAGCACACATATCCACTTCCTTATTAGGATTTTGCATCACAATGTAAGAGTCAACTGTTTCCCATCCTATCAGCATTTCTCGTATTTCACCAGGAGATTGTTGCTTTCTGTTACCTCCTCCTGCTTTTGACAAACTTTCCTCTAAAACGTTTTGCTGTGAAACACAATGCTTAATCTCTTTAGCAGTCCTTGATTGTGCTTTTTCACAAGCTTGTCCATATCACTATTATCTACCTGCAATCACGTGTTAGAGGCCAAAGACGCAATCTCATTGACTACAGGTAATGTCTTGAACCCTTAAAGTCACATTCATCAATGATGTCTGGTCGAAGCTTCTTTCAAGGCAAAATTGTTTCTTTGTAACTCATTCCCATACTTTGTGAATTATTTTGAGGACAAGCAATAATGTGGTAGTGATTTTTGTGAAACTCTCTGACTGTGAGGTTGGTTTCTTTAGTAACCTGAGAAACAGAACCTATTTGAAAAAATAATTCTTTAATGTAGAACTTCTTAAAGTTAGAAATGATTTAATAGTCTGTAGCCTAAAGTAATGGAATGGTGTTGGTGGTTTTCATATTGCCACTTTCATTGGTGCAAATTAGGTATATGAGACTATCTTTCATTTGCTTGTGGACATACCATGCCTTCTCCTCTTCTGTTATATATATTCACTTTGACATCTTCATAACAGTGGCAACTGTGAGGAAACAGAAGAGATCTGTTTCCTCACAGTTGCCACTGTTATGGCAAATAATATTCAGAATTTATAAACCTCTTGAAATTGTTGATGAAGTTCTCTGCTGCATCTCCAAACATCAACTCTGCAGATGCCAATTCTCTTGAACTTTTCAAACCAGTCACAGCTTCACTTAAATACTTTATCTTTTAAGGATTCTGGTGTCTTAATAAGATCAGCGTAAATCATTTTTGCCTTCTCATTAATATTCATATTAATAGTGTCACTTTGCAATTGGTTTTTATTTATCCACAAGGGAAGCAACTTTTCAGCATTGCTAAGAATATGTAATCATTGCACACATTATTGTTACTCTTTGTGAATTATCTATTTTTTAATCTTGTCCATATATTTAAGGATAGTACAAATAGTTAACCAAGCTGATTGTATGTGCATTCTAAATTATCAAATGCTTACACCTCAATTTCAATTTTAAATATTTTGATATTTCTTGTCTATGATTACTTTTACTTTCTTGTGCACTGTTTTCTTGCATGAATACTTTTTCTTTTGTGTCATTTTTGCTTGGGCTTATTAAACTTTTCTCACAAAAAATTACAAATACAGAGATGCCAACCTCTGAGCATCCCAATCAGTACAAATCGGACATATTTTTGGTACTTTCAGTAACCTTTTCAAAAATTTTCAGTAAAACATGGTTTACATTAAAAATACACTTATGTGCATAAAATTAATATTTTTAAGGTAACCTATGTTAAAAAATAAAAGTAAAATGATCATCTAATCATAATAAATATAAAAAGAAATAATAATTAAAGTAAACCATTCTTTAAAATTTAAATGCCTTACCTCAGAGATCCTTACAGCACAGATTTATATATAATTACAGGAAAAAGAAAACACTGATATTGAAATATTGGTTATTTAAAATTTATTATTTATATATATTGATTATTTAAAACTAACATATCATACTGATCTGTTAACTGAGAATAAGTAAATAAATGACATGATAAATAGAAATAAATGACAATCAATCACAAATTTTGTGTTATAGCTTTCTTAGCTATACTGATTTCTGTTTGAGAAAATTCTCTCTGATATCACAATTTAGAGTCTGAAATATTTTTTATTTTCTCAATTAAGAGTGAATTTAAACACTCTGTACTGAGTTTTGGCCTAAATTCAGTCATATTTTTTTTATTACACTGAAGATTCTTTCAGTTCTAGCATTGCTATGAGGAACAGTTAAAATGCCACTCATCAGTTTGCTTAAAATTTCATACTTCTTTTCCACTATCTGTTTTCATTAAAGAAATTCTGTCCAAACTTCATCCATTCTTTCACCATTTCTAATTGTAAAAGCTTCATTTTGATAGAGGAAAAATTCAGCTTCTAATTTGTCCAGCTCTTCCACACTAAATTTCAGCAAGGATGATAAATATTTAATAGACTGAAATCTAACATCTTTTCGTAATTTAACATCAGCTGCCTAAATGTGTTCTAAAATTTCATCATTTAGAGGAAACTTTTAATGATATACGAATATGCAGTGGAATAAAAATGCCTCACTTATTCATAAAAAGAAGTATCAGTTTCACTTTAAATTTAGTGATTCCAAAAATACTCTGGTTTTACCACCAATCACTAAATCACAATTCTCCTTTTGATTTTTCTTTTTTTTCCCACTTTAAATGCCTTAAATTACTGGTATCACTAATTGTAGACGATTTTATATATCTAGAAACAATAACTAATAACAGAAAATTTTTGTTTCAAGGTATATATTTGAGGAGTTTCTTGTTGTAACTGTTCATTTAATGAAGTAAAAATAGAAAGAACAGATGACAAAAATTAACGATACAGTTTTGATAATGGATTTGTAAACAATACGAAGAGAAGTTAATCATTCATTGGATCATCTGATGCATTACTTGTAGAGAAGAGTACATCTAAACTCAAACACCTGATTTTTTCTTTATCTTTATGTTTCTTAAAACCACAATGGTGACGGTAATCGCCTCATCCACCATGTGAAATCACAATATCTGATGAACAAATCTTGCAGAAATCTGAGTATTCTGGAATATTAGAACGAGTCAGACATGACCATTCTTTGTCGTAACTTTCACAAAAACGTTTTTTTTTTTTCGAGCTTACACTTGTAGAGGGTTTAATAGCACTTTTCATTTTATTCTCTTCTCAAGGCAAATAATATATATATATATATATTTAATTCAAGAATAAAACCATGTATGTACTGCGAACAAGTTAAACCAACATAGCACGTGGTTGAAACACAGCACAAACAATAATAGTGTTTTTGCTGCTGTTGCCAGGCGAAGCATAATAAATTTTCTTAAGTAATGAAACAAGAATCTGAAATACGAAGTTCTGGCTGTTGACTATCTGAAATCAGTGCAATCTGCTATCGATAAGCTGAACCGCTGCCTCCGTAAACAGCAGAGTAAATCTGGAGGCAACAGCTGAATATGCCCTTTTTCCCCGCACATGAGCGGTAAATACTTAAGACTTATGCAGAAGTCTTAAGTATTTACTGCTCATGTGCGGGGAAAAGACTAAAAGACTTATGCAAAGGAAACTATGAGATGTTTAAGTTCACTTTTAGTCGATCACCTGTATGGGTGCTCTTAGCGGTTCTACTTTTTAATATATTAGGCATATTTTTCTTAATCCAATTTTAACACTAAATTAGTAATTTATTTGTAACTTTCCCAAATTTTAATCACTATAATACAATAATAATATTAAACATGATAAAGGATTATTATTAGAGATAGAGAGAGAAATCTATTTTTTGTAATTTCGTTAAGATCATCATAACTCTGTAATGAAGATTAGAAATCCATACTAAATACGGAAAAATCGTAACAAAGGGCACCTCTGCAAATATATTTCCTGATTATCTTTCTAATAAATTTATTTTTTTTCATGTACATATAACAGAATATAATACAAGTTAAGAAAAACTGATCACAATTACCATTACCATGTTACTAGAATAAGTGCTAAACAGATTGATGTAAGATACACACATTTCAGTACACTCCCTATCTTTCTTGGGATTTTTTTTGGTCATTCGTTTTGAAAATTGTTGCTTGTTAAATGAAGTTCTTTTACAATTTTTTTTGCTAGTTTTGTGAATTACTTGTTATGAGAACAAAATTAAATAACCAATCCAGACATTTGTTCAGTTTTCAGAAGTGAATTGATTGCCATTGATATTGGGTTTGATTTGATTCTATCCTCTACCAGATAATCTGCCATTTAGATCCTATCTGTCAGCTGAAGCTCTGTTCATCACCTTTCTAATTGGCATAAAGTGCATGACAGTGTAGGAAAGGCAATTACAAACAAACTGGTGGATCTTTTATCCTTTCATGAAGTTTTCTTTCAATAACTATCTTTCTACATTGCAGCCTCACTTCCAGCAGATATTTTGGCTAAAGCAGGTACTAGTGTGCCATTAGACATACCTGAATCATTGACTTACTTGGAGCTGTTCTCAAGAGTGAAAAAAGTTGTTTGTATTGTTTAAAATATCCGATCTGTTCACGAATCATACCAGGAAAAGTGCCCAGTGAGTGCATTATCAGTCAAGTTTGTAGTTGGGACCAGGCCGCCATCACTAAGCTTATCAATGGTCATTTGAGGTCTATGTTATCTGAAGTCCTGGTCTTATAAAAAGATTTTCGCAGCCTGTTTGAAGTGTACCAACCATCAGGCTGCTTCTGACCATATTCTAAATTGTCTGGGGCTTTCCAGAACTGATCTTTTCACAAGCTCAGTTTTAGTGTTAGATTTTCTTAGAGCGACAAATTTCATATACCTTATTTAGCATTGTTAAACACCAGAGATATGCAATAACAACTTATTATAAGAGGTACTTAATAAGCAAGGTTCTACTGTGTTTCTTGAATTATAAATTTTTACTAGGCTTGTCTTTACACTTTATTGTGATCCTAAACATAACAAAAGTAACATTTCAGTAAATTTTATTATTTTTACTTATGTAATTTTAGTAATTTATACAATGTTTACTGTTGAATTCTAAAATATAATTTGAAAACTATCCTTTACATTTTGAAATATATAATTGTTTAAACTTTAATTTTATAAATAATTCTCATTTCTGTGTGAAGAATATATAAATGAGGAAACTCATTGTTAAAAAGAAAGAGAATTTCTTTATTTGATTTCTTATTTAATGAGAAATTCTCTTTTGTTTTTCTCTCATTGATTATTTTCTCTTAAACTATAGTATAAAATTATGTTGTTTACTAAACTAGAGTTTTATATTAAGGATATTGCCACATTTTATATATAATTTAATGTTCATATTCTGATGAATATAAAAATGTTTCTTAATATATTCTATCTTTATATAATAATAGATATAAATTGTCCTTCTATAATTTAGGAATTTGACCCTGAAGAATTTTATCGATTATTGGAAGTTGCTGAAGGACATGCTAAAATTCAGCAAGGTGTGACAACAGATATCCCCAAATATATCATCAGCAAACTTGGTTTGAATAGAGATCCATTAGCTGGTATGTGTAGTTTTTGGTGACTTTCAATTATATCAGTACTGTTTCAAAATTCCTATATTTCCATAAAGCTCTTGAATTTTCTTATATTTATTTTTTAAAATTTTTTATTTACTTTTTTTAGAATAGGAAGTTTTGTATTGAACTATAACAATTAATGAAGAACTTCTGAGAATATTTAATTTCTTTAGGCATTTATTTACATTTATTATTTTTTCAGCAACAGTAAATTTTTGTGAAAATTCCATTGAAACACATCAAAAAGTATTTAAATATTAGTTTTTGCTATCTTCTCTTGACATAATTGCAACTTTATGTAGTATGAGCAGGACTTGAAGTAAGAAGCAGAAATTTTATTTATTGTTAATTATTTTAATTATTATTTGAAAAGAAGTAAGTTGAAATATACCTACTGCAATATTGTTTATGAATAACAAGCCAGGTGATTTCAGTAAATAGTAGTAGTTTGTTTTTACTAAAGTTAATGAATCAATTTTGGTGAAAAAAAATGACGGTATTAATTTTGAAGATAAATATACCTTATTTCAGAGCTTTGGAGAAACAAATTATTAGTCAGTATTATTACTTTAGACAGCAGACTATATAATTATATTGGTGAAAATAGGCAGAAGATAAACTTAAAATTTTTTTATTAGATGGAAACATTTTGGTTTTATTATCATTTTTATGAAAATACTTTTTAACATTTAAATAAAGTTCTTCTATTCTAGATGTAGATATATCTATTGTTTTTATAATGAATAGGTCAGCTTTTAAAAATATTTATCGCCATCATTTAAAAAATATAATTAAAAAACATGAAGTGTGCATATAATTAGACATTTTGTCAAAAGTAATTGGTTAAATGTTTATTCAACTCATAAATGTTGCTACTCCCAAGAAAGTTAATATGATTTCCAGAAAACTTTTGACTTTGTATTGGACTTATTGCTTTATTTATTTGTATTAAGATTTACAGTAGTTATGATTTATTTTTGCATTTAAAGAAAGAATAAGATATTTAGATGAATTATTATATTTCCATAAATAAAAAAATATATTGAAAAAGTTGACTTCAAAAAATTTTTGAGAATTACTCCTTAAATTGTTCATATATTGCATACATAATATAATAAATACAAGAACATAAAATTAGTTAGCCTTTAAGCTCATGAAAATAGATAAAATTTCTACTCATTGAAAATTTGAATGTTTGCCATTGGGCAAATGATAATGTTAATTATAAAAGAATTATGTTGAATTAATGTTGTAAATTAATTGACTATTTTCAGTTGTTGGGTATTAATAATATAGATTTTGATTATTGCATGAATATGTAGACTGATCTCCTTTCATAATGGTAAATAATTGTATTTGTAAAAATTTCGCAGTTTAAAATTTTTTTTTAAATTCATAGTTTTTTGTTTTTAAGTTATATATTTATATAAGCAGTTAAAATTAAATTTCTTTAAGAGAAAACTTTTATAAAAAAGAAATTACTAAATTTATCTTCTGCTACACACATTAAATTCGACATGTCTTTTTCAGTTACCATAATTAGCAAATAATCTATATTTACTGAAATTTATTTCAAATAAAATATTGTTATTTATGCAAAAAAAAAAAAGTTTAAAAAAAGATTTTGTATTGCTGATATGAAAATGTATATCGCTTCATAATTATTACATTGAATACAAAATAAGTGTTAAAAATGCAATATTAGGTATATGCATATCAGATGAGACAATTGCTAACAGATGTCCTCACACATGTATGCAAACATTACAAAACCGTGAAACATGATTTTTTTATAGTTTGACCTTTTTTATAGTTTGGTTTTTTTATAGTTTGACCATGGTTAGTTTCCATTTGGACAAGTTACAGCAGACATTGTGTTTTTTTTTATTGTATTGAAAATGTCAAATTTTATGCCTTCCAACCACAATTTACAAACAATATTAATTTTTTGTTACCATCTGAAGAAAAATGCTCCTGAATCGCATCAAATGCTTGTAGAAGCATACGGTGGCAATGCTGCTAACAGTTTTTGCAAATTTATTTATTTTTATTACTTTTTTTTAATAATCGTATTTTATTTGCATACGCTTGATAAGTCACAGTTGAAAAATTGTTTTAGTTATAATTTGGGAATAAACTTTGAAAAATTTATATTTTTCTAAGTATTTCATAATTTAAAAAACAAATTTATCAAACAAAAGTGATTTGCTAATATGTTTTGGCTTATAAATATCCATTTTATTTTAACTATGATATGTAAATAATGCTTAACATTTTTTTAAATAAATTTATAAAATTAACTGTAAGTACTAATTTGCATGATATTTTCTAAACTGTGGTTTAAAATTTTAGAGCTTAATCAAGATTTGTCAAATGATTTGGACTCTCAAGATAATGTTGATTATTCAGGGGTAAGTAAAAATTTTGTTCGATTTTTATTTTCTTGCAATTTTTTATAACTTTTTGTTTTAAAGTTTTATACCTGATGCATAAAAGTTCTATCATGAAATTTTAAAATAAATGGAATTTTCAGCTGTTATTTAATTTTGTAATTAATAATTATATTAGAATATAAGTATGATGCTACTAATAAAAAAGAGATGTTTGTTTCACCCAGTTAGTTAAGATAATAAATTCTCTTATTTTTTCTCTAAATAGAAAATTGATTTGAAACTTTTTCTGAGTATAACTAAAAATTATCTTCTACTTTTTTTGTGATTTATTCTAGGTTGCTACATATATATATCCCCCATTACATGTCTCTAATTGATCTAAAAATACTGATTATTAATGCATATACTAAATTATAAATGAACTTTTTTCTGAACTCATAAAATTTTATTACATGTACAATATTTTGCTATTTTAATAAATGGATTGTATGTTAATGTTTCCAATTTCATTTTATGTATTGTATACCCCATTGGATAATCTAAGGGGGAAAAAAAAAACAGTTTCTATTAGAAAAGTTTACAATTACATTTTAAATAAAATGCTGCTTTTTCTTTTATGGTACTTCAATTTGTCACATTTTATGAAACTGATGGTACCATGACTTAGCTGATGTATTTCAACCATAACCAGTTTTGCCCAATCACATTCAAGAACAAATTTGGCTTCTCTGCCACAGTTGCTTTTGGCTATCATCATTTTTTTTTTGTCTTGAAAATATTTATACTTATATACATGTTGTTATGTGGAAGGAAAACTTACTACATTTCAAGATTGATTTTTAAACAAAAGTTGTATAGAAGGCAATAAAAAATTGCCAACAAATATTCTAATATAAGGTGAATAAAAAGAATATGCAATATAAAAGAAAATATGCATCCATTGCGTAATTTGAAAACTATCCATTTATTTGATTTAAACATGAATGAAACAATAATTTTTTGTTAAAATATTTATATATACAGCCTTGCTTTAAAGATTATTAAAAGCTAACTATTGAAAATTTTTACTAGAATCTTCATATGAATGTTACTTTTGTTGATTGATCCTGATCCAATCAATATACTATAAAATACAATAATTAGATTATTCGCAATTTTTTGCCCAGTCAGGAAACTTTTAAGGTTTTGCAGTTTTATCTTAATTAACAGTCGTAAAATATGTTATTTATGCTATTGGTTGTTAATTTTTATGTATAAATGAAAATGTGATTGTGAATGAAGCTGTAATATATTTGTTACAATTGCAAGATATTTATTTTTAAATATGTATGCACTATTATGTGTAACAGCTTATTTAAGTGCTCTAATGCATGGCTGTTATTTATAAACTGTATAAAATTATCAGAGATTTGAAAATGTGAATGTGTTAACAAATTTGATTACTAAGAATGTAATTGTGAATTTTCAGCTCATGAGCACAGGTTCAACTTCTAAATTTCTAAAATATGATAAAAATTACTGAAACTTTAGAGATGAAAAAATCGTTCCCAACATAATTGCAGTTTTACGTTTTTGATTACTTAGTTTGACAACACAGAATTGCTGTAGATTTTTAATGCATATCTTCTAAATTGAATTCACATCAATAATTGCTCTAATGAAATATATAAACTGCGTTTGCATGTTTTATCAGCAAAAACTCTGGTAAATTCTAAGTATTTATTTCAGGAATTGTGCACACACATGAAAATCCTGTTTTTCTTTTATTTTCTGCTTTGAAAGAATGAAACTTTTTGCATCTGAAAGTCTAATATATTTGTTCATTGTAGTGATCTGAAAGATAAAATTTTCTATTTGATTGTCATCTCTTTTAGACTATAGGTTATAAAATTTGAATTAAAATCCATTCTTACCTACAAAGATGCATTGTGAAAGAAATTGCAACATTTTTCTCCAGCTTAAAAACAGTATTATGTTTCATAAACTCTTTAAGTGGGTAGCTGTATTGTTCTTTTAAGATGTTTTCTTAAAAACGATCCGTCATTGGATAACAATAGAAAAAAATCAGAATCACTATGTTATGTTATTGATAGTAATGCATCTTTCTATTCATGATAAACTAATTTGCATCATTTTCAGTTTATTGTGATAGAATTAATTTTATGAAAAATTGTTACATTTGAAATTGATGCAACTCAGTTTTATTAAATATTCCCTCTAATTCCCTTTCTATTATTTTGTGCATGGAAGTTAAATTTAATATAATTAATTTGCTTAGAGGCTTTGTATTTAAAATTATGCTGAAGATGTGAATTACTCAAGAAATTTATTCTTACTTTCTGTAATCTTAGAAAACTGGAAGAGATCTTTTCCCAAAGTCAAAACCGCCATCAGAAAGTGATTTTGAGACTGTCAAATTAATCAGCAATGGTGCTTATGGGTAAACAATTTTTTACTATGTATACTAGTATTTGCAGCGATTTTTTGTGCTTTTATTATTTACATTTGAAAGTTTCCAAGTTTTGAATTTAATATGTATTTTTAATAGCTTACTATCTCATTTTCAGGATCTTGTAAGAAATCCAATTTGCTAACATAAGATCAATTATGAATAATGAGTAATAATGTCAAATATTTTGGAATTTTAAAATATATTTTACTTTTCTATAATGTTTCTGATATAATTTATCAGTTTAAATTCATTTTGTGAATAAGAAAGAAAAAAAAAAAAAAAAACCCAACCGGATAACTACTAGTTTAGAAAAATTTTAATTTGAATGGATTGTATTTTTAGATTGAAAAAAAGTAAAAAAGTACATTTTAGATGGTAATAAAAACCATTTATTTAAATCTTTGTATCACCTGAAGGATTTGATGGGATCATACTATCATTTTGTTAAATCTGTAAGTTATAACTTTTATGTTTGGCTGCCACAAAAATTTTCATTTGATTATAATCATGAAAGAAAATTATAGAAATCTGATTCTTTTTAATTTTTTTAAGCTTTGAATAATTGTTATATGTATATCTGTTTTCAAACAATACATATTTATGAAATTTATGTTAACAATAGGCTTGCAGGCCAGTCATTTTGAAAGATTTTAAATTTTTAAAGAAAATTACAATAAACTATTGTATTTCTATATTATTACTTGCACTTATCTGTTGAATGAGATAAAAATCAGTGGAAAAGAAGTCCATTAAATGAAAAAAAAAATACATATTAAATGTTGAAATATTGAAATGCTTTATGCATAACATCTATCTCTATGGATATGCATCAGTTTGCTGCAGTCATAATGTAAATAAATTTTTAGTAAATTAGTTTCTCCATAGAAAAATTTCATTAATAAATATGAAGATGCCTATATTGATTTGGAATAAATTTATTGGTCCTAATTGAATAAGGTGTAATGTGTCAAAAGTGATCATAAACAATAAATCAACCAGTTAAAATATTAAAGCTGATAAAAAGTGAGTATTATTTTAGATAGTAAAATTAACTACATGTGAATATTGATTTTATGTCTCCAAATTGACCAACAATCAATAACGATATCTTGCCTGGATTCCAGTAACATCTCTAATTTGGAACTCATTTCATTGCTAAAATTATGAATATTCATACATTTGTGAAATCGTAGAATCATATCATTCAATGCAAAAGGATAATATTTCTCAAATCTATTTTATATTTGAGGAATATAAATAAATATAAACCATGTAAAAGAAAGCTAACAAGTTTTAGAGCAAGGATTAACAAGAAAGACTAAATATTATAGTTTGACATGCTTCATCTAGTATTTTTATTTATTTATTTTTTAATTTTAGTAATTTTGAGAAGACTTAGTTTATAGCCTTATCACATTCACATTGAAAACTCAAAGCTATTAAGAGTTAACTTTTTAAGTTAGTTGATAGATCTGTTTATTTCAGTAATACCAAATGATCCACTATAATATGTTTAAAAAATTAACAGTAACATGAATATTAATTAAACTCAATTTCAATGCTTTGCTAGTCATTAAAAGATTTATGATGTGCTTTTATAGTTTTTATGTTCTAGTGTGTTTCATGGTTATAACACATTAATTTTTCTGTATATTTTTTTTATTGATACTTGTGTAATTATTATATTAAGTGTTTACTTATTTATATTAAACAATATTTTTATATTAAACAATATAACTTTTTCTTTAGTGCTGTTTATTTAGTAAGACATATTAAATCTCGTATGAGATTTGCCATGAAGAAAATCAGCAAACATAACTTAATGCTTAGAAATCAAGTAGAACAAGTATATGCTGAACGAGATATTATGAGTTTTACTGATAATCCATTTGTAGTGAGCATGTTTTGCAGCTTTGAAACTAAGGTATGTTTATTTATATACATTTTATCACTAAAAAGAATGCAATCAATAAATTGTCTTTTTTTACAAAGTCACTAAAGTTAGCAATTTCATTAATGTGCAATTTTTAAAATTGTTGAAAATTAGTTATTTTTTACACTTTTTGAATGGTAACTTTAATAGTAATTAAAATTTTAATATGTATCAATTTATTTAATTATTGTAATTATTTTTCATCGTTATTACTATTTTAGTAGTGAGTTAAATGTAATTAAGAAAATTAATTTATATCTTTATTTAGGTTTTAAGACAAATATAAATGACAATAAGAAGTTAACTAAGGAAATAAATTTAACATTTCTTAATATATTTTTGTTTTAAGCATATTTACCATTGTAAATTTTATTTATTTTAAAATCTTTTCTCCCTGCCTGGTTATGGCTAAAATGTTATACAAATCTGATACAAAATCTGCAGGAATGTAGAATCATTATTTTGAAATTGATGGCTAATTCATGATGGATACTGAGGGAACCACAAATATTGTCAAAATATCTTAATCTACTTATTGTGTAGTTTTGAATGCCTCAATTAATACTATTATTGAGTATTATGAACTATGATATGAAAAATCAATTATATTTTATTATTTACCAATACTGTGTTTAATGAAAAAACACTTCCCTTTAAATTATGAACATTTGTCACAGTATAAATATTCCTTTGTATGTAATTTTAAATTAGTAGCTTTTTTTTAATTGAAAACAACCCACATATTTCTGTCAACAATTTGCTTATATTTCACTGTTGTATTTAATTTTTACTGTTTATTGTAGATAAAAAGTTTTTACTTTTTTCCAGAAACATCTATGTATGGTTATGGAATATGTTGAAGGAGGTGATTGTGCAACATTATTGAAAAATATGGGACCACTTCCAGTTGATTTAGCTCGTTTTTACTTTGCAGAAACTGTTTTAGCTGTTGAGTATTTACATAGTTATGGAATTGTTCACAGAGATTTGAAACCAGACAAGTATGACATCATTGAACCCAGTAGTGTTTAAATTTATATTGTCATTTATGACTTGTATTTTTATTTTACTATTAGTTTTTCCATAGACTACTGCAGTTTTTTGGAAGTTAAAAAAATTACTCACTTAATATGAATCTTTTTTCAAATTACTTGCTCTTAAAGTATTAAGCTAATTAATTTATATACTTAGGGTTTTATCTAGTAAAAATTAAAATACTAATTTTCTTGTCAAGTAATCATGTAATTATTTCTTAGTTTTCAGCACATTTTTATTATTAATCTTTAGTGTTAAATTGCCACCTTTTTTAATAATTATATTTTACCATATATTTATTGTAATGTTTTTCTTTTCCTTGAAATAGGCACCATAAAAGTTTCAATCTAAATTAATAAATAAAAAATAAAAAAAATTAGTAAATTTTAAAAAAATTCTTAATATTTTAAAATATTTTAATCTTTAAATTTTAGAAGATATTACTGAATTTTAATCATAGCAGTTAACAAATATTCATTTGAACATTATTAATTTCAAATTATAATTCTTTTCTCTTATTAATGATAAATATTGGTAATATTTTATTATTAAAATATTATAATTTTAAAATTTCATGATAATGGCTATTACTTTTCATATCTTGTGTAAACTTCATTCTTATTTTAAAAATTATCATAATTCATAAATTTTTTCTGTTGAAAATTTTATTCCGTATTATATTTGCATGTTGATTTAAAAAAAGTTTTTTTTTTTGAGTTTATCTTCCATCATAAAATTTTATTTTATATAATGATGTAATACTAATTATAATTAGTGTTGTTTGTGGTTATTCTTCTTTTATACTTAAAACTTATATAATCTTTTACTTTAATTTTAATAATTGTTTCTTTAAATAAAAATTTGCATTTTGTTTACTTAACAGTTTATGTAATTTTAATTATACATGTATGTGTATTCATTCATCCTTTAACTTGTGTATTTGATTATTAATTAATGGGTATATTAATGTTTATTTTAGCTTGTTAATTACTGCCATGGGTCACATTAAATTGACTGATTTTGGGCTATCAAAAGTTGGATTAATGAATTGTAAGCCTTTTATTAAAAATACAATTTTTGCTGCATAATTTTTTTATGTTGTATCATTTAATGAAATTGCTAATGTTTCATATTAGTGGCTACAAATCTTTATGAGGGTTATGTGGACAGAGAAACTAAACAGTTCACAGATAAGCAAGTCTATGGCACACCAGAATATATAGCCCCTGAAGTTATTTTGAGACAAGGATATGGTAAATTGTATTTTATATAAAAATTTGTGATAATATTTAAAGAATGTCACCAATGTTAATGAGATATAGTATGTCAGTTGTTTGGAATGAATGACAGCAAATATCAATTTGATAGGAAAAGTAACTGCAAGTACGAAAAGAAAGCAAAATGCTTTGCAAGTGGCACTTCTAAAGTGGAAATAGTATTTATTGCTTGTTTGCTTACATATTTGTTTTAGAGTACTGTAGCAAAGATGTAATAAACGTTTAATGTCATATTAGAACTAATCTTAGTTAAATGCTGATAGCGACTAAAATGTTAATCTTTTGGATCCGATGTGCAAAATAAAGTTATAAATATATTATGAATTTGTTAAAGGTATGAAATAAAATACCCTCAATGCATGAAGTGAATTCTTAGAGTTCTGTATATCAAAAATTCTATTTTTTATGGTGTAATTGAACATAGATTTAATTTCACTTCTTTAAGAATTAAAGTCATAAACCTGTGAAAATATTGTAAGGTGAATTTCTGCTTTTACTTTATTTACCTGTAAAAATGTCTCTTACAATTTCTAAAGTTTTTAAATATATTTTTAGCTTTAAATAGTAATTAAAGAAAATTAAAAATACATTATTACTCTTATAAATGTAAAAATAGTTTGATTACATATAAACCAAATCATACTTTTTCTGAAAAATTAATTCTAGATTTTTAAGCTATGATTTACATCTTTATGTATGTAATATTGTCCTACAGTAGTATTACTAAGGTATGTTTTATTATCTTAATTTACAGTTTGTGTTTTACAGTTACAGTTATGTTTTATTTTCTTTCATTCAATTGGAACAAAGCCATTATTGATAAAATTAGATCAGAATGTATCAAATTTTTTTTAAAAAATCATCTAATGATTTTGAGAAGCTTTTCTATTAATTATAAAGTGATTCCATTTAATTGCTTCTCATACACATTTTCATTACCCGTAAATATCGAGCAAAATTTTAATAGGTATATTTTGTGAAGTATATATAACATTAAACATAAAACAGTTTACAATTTTGTTACATCAAAATTATTGTAACATGTTTTGGTTGCTTTGAGCTATTGTTTTTCATTTCACTGTTTGTGAAAAAATTTTCTTTGACAATTTTATTTCAATTAATAATTTTTAAAAATATTTTGAAAACGAAGTTCAAAGTTATAGTAATTATGAAAAGAATTCTGTAAGAAATAAACCAACAGTGTCCATTGATTAGAAATGATTATCTCCTTCATTGTCAAATTCCTCATGGATTAAAATTCGTCTTAATAAATATATATAATAAAAGATAACTAAATATGCCATTTGAAATTTTTTTAGTATTTTATATATTTAAAGTTTTTATTTTTTATTTTAAAAAAATTTTATTACTTGATCATAATTCATGTACAATTTCCAAATTTTTATAGTTTACTAGTTTATTTAGTTCATTCTTTACAATCACAATTTCTTTGCCATATGGATTTATTGTGATTATTAAAATACACATATATCATGATATTAATTTAAAGGTAGAATAGAAAATGAGCCTATTATAAACAATTCATTAATTCATATTTTTGTTTGGGTATTAAATTTCTGCTGTAGATTCTAGTTTTTAATAAAAATTTAATGTAAATTTGCAAATAATTCAAAAGTGTTATATTAATTTTACCAGTTGATCATATAAGGTGACAAATTACACTGTAGAGGAATAGGTAGTTAATTAATATAATAACTTGTAATGCTCTACTTTGGTACTCTTATAAGATTCACACCATCTCACTAAATTATTTATGGTTTAATTAGTGTGTAATCAAAAGAAATTAGAAACAATATCTTTAACATTTTGTTGATAATTTGATAAAAATAAAGGTAAAAGCACAAAATAGGGATTAAACACTTTTTACTGTGTTCATTTTACCTAAAACTTTATTTTTTATTATTTTTTTGGAGCATAAATTTAATTTCTAAATCTTTTTGTGCATAGCAATTTTATTGCTTTCATAATTTTATATTAATTTGAACCACAGAGAAAAAGTTTAGTTAATCATTTTATTCTTACAAATTAAATTTAATTATTTATTGTTTAATATTAAATTTTCACATTTTTACATCAGATGTTAATGTTGTCACTAAGCTTTTGTTTTATAATATGACTTTCATAAGAAAAAATGTTTTTTTATTATTTGCCTACCTATTCGTGTCTTTAATTACATCTAAGCTATGAGGTTTATCTTGTTTAGTCAGAAAAATCTTGCGTTGTGATTAATATTAGCTTATACATATTGTATTTGAAATTGTGATTTTGCTTAAACTAATGTTACTTTTACTCTACCAATTAAATACCTTAATTGTTGCATTTAATTTTACAATTTTGCTCACTGATAAATCTTTAATGATTAAAAATAAGTATTTGAAAACCGGAAAAAAAAAGAATCATTCTGGTTCTGATATTAGACAACTTAAACAATAAATTCACTCTGCAAATTATTACCCTAGAAACGGTAATTCTTACTATGCAAAATATACTTTTTATTAAATTAAAAATTTTGATCATTAAAATATTGCTCCAAATGGGTTTTTCTATTTTATATTATTGTTATGCTATGTAGATAGTTCTCACTAAAACTGTTCAGGTGTTACAATTTTTATTCTATGAAGTTATATGTATTTAAATTATTTTAAAATAATTATTTACTTTAAAGTGTATTACATTCTGAGCCATTTTACCATTTGAAGATGCTTTTATTCATCAAATCTGCTTAGTTATTGTAATTTTAATTAATATTTAATTAGTGTAACTCACATTATTTCAGTTCTAATCAGTCAAATAACAATTTCTTATAAAAAATGCTCATGCTAATTTTTGAATTAAAAAGTTTTATATTGACTATACTTTTTCTCATTAAACCTGAAATTCATTTATTATATTCAATTATAACAAGCTATTAAACCCTTATAATATTATATTTATAGTTTCTTGCTTGATTTTTAAAAAATAGTGAAGGATTTTTATGATACTTACTTTTCTTTCTCTTATGTGATCATAATTTAGGAAAGCCTGTTGACTGGTGGTCAATGGGAATTATTCTTTATGAGTTTCTTGTTGGGTGTGTTCCATTTTTTGGCGAAACTCCAGAGGAATTGTTTGCTCATGTTATTAATGGTAAGTGAAAATTGAGATTATATATATTTTCTTCCTTTTTGTCAAAATTATTCTCTGCTAAATATAATCTTATTTTTCTAATTAAAAAAACATTAATTTTTCAATAGAAATATGTATCACGAATTTTATTTCTGAATTTATAAAAGTTCTTGTAATTAAAAATATATATATATATATATATATATATATATATATATATATATATATAGGATTTTTTTTCTTTTTGTAATATAAAGTAATATTTTTGTAAGATTTTCTTTTTGTAATATTTCCAAGGAAAACATGTGTTTGTATGTGTGAAGAAAATAAAAACGAGTAACAATTTTCATCTCTCTAATTAACTTTTATCTAAACAAATATATTGACAATTTTCTTATTTTAGTATAAAATGTTATGGTATTAATGAAAACTTTGAATGTCTAATGTACCATTTCTTCTTACATAATATTTACCTAATATACATACTATTTATTTTGGAAAATATTCATCCTACTTAATATTTTACATATGTATTAATGAACATATATGCATATTACCAAATATTCATAGATATTTTAACTTTAAATTATGCAATATTTTGAATATATATATATATATTGAAATCTTTTGATGGAAATATTTCTAATCAATAAAAAATAAATTTGCTTTGCTCAAAATATCAAATATGAGGGATAATCTGCTTGACCAGCCCTGTTGGAATTGATCTTATCACATTTGTTATTATCAGTTTCAACTGTCCTATGCTTTTGAATTACTATCTATAGACTTGATCTTTAATGCATCCCCATTAAAAGAAGTCTTGCAATATACTTCAGGACTTAGAGTGATCAAAATTCATTATCTTGCTTTTCTAGACAATCTGAAATTAGTAACACAACTTAACATGTTTGTTTCAAGTTTTAATATGAATATAACTTTAAAAGAAATTCTTCTTTTCAACTTAACAAAAATTTGATACATTTTAATGAAATATTACCTATAAACTTGCTGAGAATCCAATAATTACAATAAGAAGCCAGTGTAGGGTTCATTGATGTTTTGTTAAACTACATTCCATTTTTTACCTTCTCTTTCTATCAGCGACAAGAGTTGGTCATTTTTGATGAGTACAGTAGAACTTGATCAATGATTCATCAAAGTTTTTTACTACAAGTTGATATGAAATTATTCCAACTGTAATGAATTATACTTTCATAAATAACTATTCTAACAACTGAAGAACATTCACTTTGTGTATTCTTAAGAATTTTTGTGTTTCGTTTTTAGTTTTCAAAATTATGATTCATACTGGTATTTGTATCTTCTCTTTAATTTTGATATATGTTAGAACTGCAGTATTTCTTTTATCAAACTATTTGGACAGTCTGTCATGTGTGTTTTATTACTAAAAGTGATAGAAGTCTCTGATATGTTCATATTACTTCTTTAGTGAAGAACAACTGGTAATGATATCCAGATATCTCCACTTTCATTGGAAAATTATTTATACTATTACAGTATCATGTGTACATATTAGTTTAATTGGCTATTTGCATTTTCTATAATTTTTACTTATGTGATATTAAATTTTTACTTGATTTCCTTTGTATATAAATTTCAGTGAATGTTTTTAAGCATGAATATAAATTGTGTGCCAAGAAGTAATTTATCTTTAACATTATTTATGCTTGCATTGTTGAGTAATTTCTGTTTCTAATTATGTCAAATAAGATAAGGAACATAAAATTTGTTTTTAGATGAAATTGAATGGCCTACGGATAATGAGTGGCCAGCAACTGATGATGCAAAGGAGTTAATATCTTTATTGCTTCAACAAAACCCACGAGATCGATTGGGTAGTGGTGGAGCACATGAAGTAAAGGAACACATGTTTTTTGATGAAATAGATTGGAATTCTTTACTTCGTCAGAAAGCTGAATTTGTTCCTCAGCTTGATTCTGAAGATGATACAAGTTATTTTGACAGTAAGTTTTTAAATTTTGTCCTTAACGTATTATCTTTATTTACATTTTCTGACTAATTTATAATTTTGATATTATATGTATGTAAAGCTTCAGAAGCTCAGTAGCTTCATGCCACTTCCCGTAAAATAAGCAAAGTGAAGTGTCGTGTAGTATGTTTAATGATTGAGAGGGTGAAATCATTCTCCCTCATTGGGTTGATGGAACTCTGTGGGTTGAGACATGTTTACGTTAATCTGTAACATCTCAAGTTCATCCACTTAAGTTGTGTGGATGTTGTACATTTTGGTGCTAGCTCAGATGTGACTTTGTTACCTGACTAATTCAAAATTATCTGTCAAAATTGTATGCTATTATGACAGGTGAGTATTTCAAAGTTGTGAACCTTAAGGTACAATTCAGAGCTCGCCTGCATAGTATATCTATTATATATATGTCAAGGTGTGTTTAATGCACATATGTATTAAATATCAATATCTTGATAATAACAACCTATCAACTTTTAGGCATCAACCTTAAAATTTATACAAGATCACTAGGTTTTGCACTTTTACTGATTTAGCATGGAATATATTATGCATTTCTGTTCTCCACTAAGTTGAACAGGAAATTTTTCTTTAAAGTTCTATGACATTGTGGCTATTTTTTCTCATTGACCATTGTGAAAAACAGAAATTAGCACTCTCTTTAACCATCTTTGAGGGAGAAATGTCAGATAATGCACATTCCAATCCCTTTTTCTACCGGGGGAAGGCAGAAGTTTGAGAAACTGTAGATGAGAACATAAAATGGAGAGGTATAATATTGTACTACTTTATTCACACACAGAGTGAAATTTAACTATTTATTACTATATGTTAAAATGATTGAAACAATGTTTCAATAGATTGCAATTAAGTTTCACTATGGCATGCAAAATATTTTTTGTAAGTAGTTTTAATATTCAGTAGTAGTGTTTTATGAATGTATTCTAGATTTTATGAATTTAATACAACTGAAGATAAAATTTTAATTAATAAGTCTTCGATTGAATATAATTCTTAGAATCTACATTTTAATTAATAATTTATTTTTATTAATTAATTTTAATTTAAATGCAGAAATTTGCATAATTTGATATAAGTTGTCATTTCTGAAGAAAAATAGATCATTCTATTTCTAGTAATATTTTTGTGAACTGTTTTAAAATAGATGGCTGCAGTGAACTATGCAGAGAGCAAAGTTTTTGTTGAGCTGATAGTTGTGTGAAAATTTATTTCTTAAAATTCCGTTTTAACATCTGCCAACTTAATTGTTAAGATTTTAACCTTTAATTCATGTCAGTTAGATTTGATTTCCATTGTAACATGAAAGTTTCCTGCATTCTGATTCCGCTTTAAATTGCTGGCCAAGTAACTAGTTCACCTAAATTTACTTATTTTAATACATAATTATTTAAAGTAATTATTGTAACAGATTTCATTTAGAATACCTTAATTTTTTCAGTTTTATTTATTTGAATTACATTTATAAACATTTAAATTAAAAATATCATTTTTGAAAAATATCCTGTGAGTTTAGAGAATTATCAAAAATTTTCTAATTGCAAATTTTGCAGCCCTCCTATTAACAATCCGTATGAAATTTTGATCATTTAAAGTTTACAAATTGAATCTAGTTTTGAATTTCATTTTAAATTCATCTAAAAAGATTTTTTTTTTGTTGTTTTCTCTTTATTTTTGTTTCTTAAAAAATATGTTTGTCTAATATGTGTTTGTTTATAGTGAATCAAGTCATTGACTATTTGTGAGTATTTTCAAAAAAGAAAATATCTTAATATTTGTTGTGAAGGGTAAGTTCAGTTTGTACTGAATATAGATTGTTATTGAAATACTTTCAGTAACTTGAAACTCACATGTGTTTCTTATGAAATTAACAGGTTTCATTTTGTGATGTTGTACTGCTTCCTGATTATAAAAGAATATTGATACACACATTTATTTTGCCTTCTTTAAGAGACTATTGCTTATAGTTCACAAAAATTAGTATCTAACAAAGGTATTGGTAATTTTAATAAAGTACCCTATGTTATCATTGTCAGGAACATGGGCTATGTTTATGAAATGATATTTAATATTGAATGTACTATTAATAGAAATAAATGAAAAAAATGTAACCTTTTCTTGGGACTTATTGAACTCAGTCAAAAACATTGTTGATGAATTCTATCAAACATATGAGAATGAAATGAATAAATGGTGAATTATCATATGCTGTATAATCTCTTACTTTTTATTTTATTCATAAACATTGAATATTTTAGCTCGCACAGATCGATATAGTCATCATGAACTTGAGGATTCTGAGGAATTGGAAGATGCGGATGAGAGTTCTTTGTTTAGTAGTTTTTCATCATGTTCTCCTAGATTTAGGAAAGTTTACTCAAGAGTTGAAAGGGAATTGGAAGAAGAACATATGCTTCAAGTGAGATTTGTTTGATTTAAATATTAATCTTCACACATATTTTCTATTTATAAATCTTAACATGGATTATTTTTTTAAATTTTGTATGAAGATGATTTTTTATCAGTTAAGATAATTGAAAATCTGAAGTTGCCTGAAAAAATTTAATAAATATATATCTGTGTATATTCAAATATTGTTCGATTATACCTGATAAAAATCAACAACTCTTAAAATATTTGTAATTAAATATTGTTAAATAATATAAACCTGTTTTAAATTTTAAAAAAAAAGTAAGGATTTTACTTAAGGAGCAATACAATTTCAAAATGTGAACATTTTTCTATTTTTTCTTGGGATTTTTAAAGTGACTTCTCCATTCCCAAATTTGCTTATTATTATTCTTTAGATTATAAAGTTATATAAATATAACATAATTATAAATTAGATACTTGCATTGGTTACCATATGTAATTTCTTAATAATGCCTATTAACTTAATAGCAATTTTTTGCATTCTTTTAGAATATTTGATAAATTTCTTATATTACAGTAAGTGATATGTTAACAAACATTCAGACTGCAAACAAATCAGACAACGAACACTTTCACGAAAGAATTTTGTGTTCAGCCAATGAACACACATTCACATAATGAACTCAATAGAATTCTAACAAACACTTCTCGGCTCTTGGAGCATAATGTACAAGGTTGCTAAATTTAATGAGCAAAAAATCGTTTTTCATCTCTTGAATTTTATTAATTGCCTATTAAACTTAAAAGTTCTATACTGGAAGACAATCTCTCCAATCGAATATTTATTGTCAAAGTAATCAATCAGTTTCGGTTTTGATTTCATTTAAAACTGAAACTGATTGCATTTTGAGCTTCTTGTTTCTCGTTCATTTGTTGGAGAAATGGGAGGATGTCAGAGTAGTGGTCTTAGAATGGTATTTAAACCAAGCTGATATCAGAAAGGTTAGGGATCTTTACAACAACAATGTTATTAATCACTTCTTAAAAGTTTAAAAAAGAGAGAAAAGCAATTGACATTGGTGATGTACTTTAATATCCCATAAGCAAAAAAATTAAAAGGACTGATTAATATGCTAGACTAAACATATATATATCACATTTGTAATAAATTTACTAAAAAATTATATCCTCTCTTTAATTTAATCATCAGGGTCTTCAAAACGAATTTATCGATTTTACAGAAAAAATCTGTAGTAAATGGATGATTGGTTAACTAACAATTCGAATAGCAAACATAGTGTTTTAACAGTTTACATTCAGTATTTGGTTACTCATTGTATAACAGAAATAATTCCAACTCCTACTAACAAAATGGCAAATAAGATTGTGAGCATTACCTTTTTAAACAAAAAGTTAATTTTCAAGGCAATTTTTGGGCTTCATTATTATTCAAATATTCCATAAAAAAGAATCCAATTTTTGTTTAAAGATGCAACATTAATTAAATCCGTTAGTTTTATAATTAGAAAAAACAACAGACTCAAAAGTATTATGATTGGTGTTCATCTGAAATTTCATGCTTTATTTCAAAATATCTTTTTTCTTTCATTAAAACGTTTTATGTGTAATATTTGTGTTGAAATTCATATTTATGCAAGTGAAATGTTAATGAAATTAGGTAAGATATAATAAATTTTGATTAAATGTAGTTGATAAAAGCAATTTAATGTATTACTTATTGGCAAACTATAAACTACAGGAAGTTGGCTTGAAAGCCAAAAATTTTGTGAATTATTTGTTATAAAACAATACATTTATTATTTTAAAATAAGTTCAACTCATCTTTAATTCAAATACAAGTATGAAACAAAAATACATAATGTTAACAATTAGTAAAATGCATTGCATTGCTTTTGCCTGCAATGGATTGTTATAACAAAAATATGAAAAAAGAAAAATGAATAAAATTAGAAATTACTCACACGTTGATTCAGATATTTATTTTGACTATTTTTATGTACATTAGATAAAATAAAACATTTTAGTGTGACTGAATATAAAGTAGAATGTACATTGAAATCATGTACAAAAATTAAAAAAAACAAAACAAATTATGAATGTTTTTAAATTTTAGCATGCCAAAGAAGAGTATCGAAAATCCTTCAGTAGATCTGATTCAAATGCATCAGATCATTCTGAAAGTCCTAATTCTTTAATGGGAAGTTTAGCTGAAACACCTGAAGACGGAGGATCTAAAGATGTCTTTTTACCATTTGATGCGTAAGTCTTATTTATATTATTACATATTTAAAGTAGTTAATTGCATTAAACTATATATTAACAATATAAATGAATTGCTTTTAGTGATTATATATATATATATAATATTGTTTTCATTATTTTTGTACAAAATTAATGTGCATTTCTTGACTGAAATGAATTTTTTGTGATTTAAAAACATTTATTCTTTTTTGTATATAATTTTAATAAATTTTAAAATTTTCTGAGATGTATCAAAAAATACTTTTTATATGAAACTCAGAATTTTGATGTATAATGTATATAGGAATTGATAGTCTGATGATAAATATGAAATTTATTGAATGTTGAATAGGAAATTAATATAAAAACTTTGAAACAAATGAGAATGTTTTACCTTTTATGATATTATTTGAGTTGGAAGTGGACTCTAATTTTTAAGATGAAAAATTTATCTTCAATGTGAACAATTAATTTCAGGTTTTTGTGTTTGAATGATGTATTTAACAAATATTTTAATTGCTTGGTAAACATGAAAAATGCTTTGTAATTTCTTACCAAAATGTCACTTATCATTATTTTATTTAAATTTTAATTGTGTTTTTTTTGCAAGAAAACTGAAATTTATCAATATTTGGATAAATTTATAAACAAAAATGAAAAGAATCTTTTATTAAACATTACATCTCTTTTTACCAATTCCTCTAATTTTAATACTATAAGATATGATAATATATTTAACAGCAATAAAAATATCAGATTATTTCATTTTTTTATTATTAAAAAAAGCTTGGTAAACATGTTTTGGCTATTTTCAAAATTTTAATTTTATAAATACCTTATTTCTCTCAAATTTATAAGTGGTATGCTAAAACTATCTTAAGTATTTTGTGTTAAGTATTTGTTATTTTGCATTCTTACATTTTTTATTTTATTTTTTGAATAATTAACTAAGCTCAAGATAAGTTGAATTGGAAATGGTATTTTAATATCATTGAATATAATCAATATATTTCAGTGATTTAAGGGATTGTTGCTAGAATTTGTAATATGACTCGTAATAATTATTTTAAACGTTTGATTACAAAAAATACTAACTGAACAAGAAACACAGAATGAAGGAATAAGCATGCAAACAAACAGCATTACATAAAAAGGCCTTTTAAGGTATTCTAAAATATAAAACTATTATTAGCAATGAATTTTTTTTTTTTTTTTGTTAAGAAAATATACTAGGCAACAATTATATGTGATATTCAAAAAAGATAGCTTTTTTTGGGATATCAATGTTTCTAGTTTAACCACACAAATTTGATTTCTTTAAATCTGGTTTAAGTATAATTCACGACAAAAGGGCAAAAAAAGTTGAATTAAATAAAAGAAAGTTATTTGTTTGAATAAAGAATTTTTTTAAAAATATTAATACCTGAAAAGAACAAGGAAATGTCATAAGGCTTGGTCAAAAAAGTACACCTCAAAATAGTGTTTACCCCTTAGATAAAATATCTTAATAAAACCTAGTTATCAGACTAGAGAAACAATGAAAGTGTTTTTCATTAATGACCCCATCAAGTCACAATTCTTTGTGTGCAATAGGTTAATTTCTCATTCAGAAGATGGACTGTGTCAAATGGTTGTCAATAGATATTAAATATTTTGGCCACAATCTGCAATCGTATTAAATTTCTATCTTCTCTGCTTATATTGGTTTTAAAATTTACTGGTCTTAATATTTATGTTCTCTGTATTCCCAAATAATGTTACAGTAACATGTTTTGTAATAAAAATTTGTTTATATTCCTTACTTATTTATATTCTTTAAATCAAATTATTTACTAGGAATGGAAAATCATTATCAACTAGCATGCTCAACCTTGACAGTGAGAAACATTTCACCATTTCCAAACTTTCTCATCCAACTGGAAAGGATAACTTACCTCGATTTTCTATCAGTACTGAATGTGATGTAATGACAGAGGATCATAAAGAGTTATCCCCAGTTGAAGAAACAGATGCCAAAGTATCTCCTCAAAGCCATCCACCTGCCAGCTCTGCTAGTCGCATTTTCATTCCACCTATATCACCAATGACTAAGCAAAACGCTCGTTCTGTCATCAAGTCTGCATCTGTGTCTGGCCTTTCTCTCATTATTCCGACAGGTATAACTATTATCTACTTTCATTTTACTGAAAAATTAATCATTTAATAGTTATGAAACTAGCTGTTGAAGTCTTCTGAATTAGTTTCTTAGAAGATTGTGAATAGAAATATCAAGAAAAATTTTAAATGATTTTAAAAAAAATTATGAAATAAGCAAATAATGCTATCAAAAAGGAAAATAAAATAATATTTTGTAGAATAAAAATTTAGTCTTATACTAAATTAGTCTGAAATTTTGTACAGTAAAAAATTAAGTATTTTTCTCATAAAGATGTATAACCATATTTACATTTACTTTTTCAATTTTATGCATAATTCTTAGAATTATGTTCTTACTCAATCTGTTAAGTCTATTAAATTTTCTTGTAAAAACAATTTTTTAAGTTGTTTTTATCTAATTATAGAAATTCTAATCATTGGTTAATGTTCCAGTTCAAGCAATTAAAATTTACTTTTCATGCTTTATTTATTATGTGAAATAAAATACGAATTACATATACATTTGTATTTTGTTCACAGAAATCATTAATTTTTGAAGTTTTTTCAACAAAACATCAAGAAAACTGGAGAAGATTATTTTGAGAATTCTGTCTTATAAAATTTTAACCAATGAATAAAATATATTTAATTAATTTTAGTAAGAAATACCATTTAGTTAAATTAGCTGAAAGAAGTATTTTTTCAATTTCAAATTAAATCAACAAAGTTTTTC
This sequence comes from Latrodectus elegans, assembly GCA_030067965.1. Classification (NCBI taxonomy): domain Eukaryota; kingdom Metazoa; phylum Arthropoda; class Arachnida; order Araneae; family Theridiidae; genus Latrodectus; species Latrodectus elegans. Next base: position 78,400,848 of record CM057814.1, on the reverse strand, counting down.
ACAAAAAAAAAAAAAAAAAAAAAAAAAAAAAAAAAGTATTTGTAAATGTTTAAAGAAATAAAATCAACAGTATATGGAAGATATCAATATAGTTCTTCTGGTTTTCAAAATTTTAAAATATCTAGATTTGAAGAACTGAATCTTTCCTCAGAATATTTTAATAGTCAATTAATTCAAATTAATGTTACAAAAATCTACATTTTTAATTTACAGAAATTGCTTTATTATTGAAATAGCTTTTATGTACTTATTAGTTGCACTTTGTTTAGTTACTCCTTTTTTTTCTGACTTAGGTCTCTAAATTTTTACTCTTTTTTATACTTTTCTCTAAACTTTTACTCTAAATTTTTAATTACTTTAGAGTAAAAGTTTTCAAATTTTGTTATCTTCATTTCTCATGTCTACTTTATATTTCCACTTAAAGTATTAAATGGAAATTTTAATGCAGCAACTGGTACTTTGCAATGAACTTAAATAATTTACAAAAGAAAAATACTATGGTTCTAACATATTTATTTTGGAAAAAGTCTTGTTGTTTTAATTTTATCATATTGATAAAAGGTGCTGCTGTGAATTTTACAACAGGAAAACATTCTAGTAAATTCTTTTACAAGTTTTTAAATACTTGGGCAATTACTTATAAATTTTATTTTTGAATTATATTATCCTTACATTATTCAGAATTTTCCAGTTATAACTTTTTCAGTTACTTCAAGACTTTTTTTAAATTATGGCTAAATAAATATGAAGGCAATTGAACTGTTATTTCTGTTTTTTTTAAAAATTTGGAAATACTTTTTTTTTTAATTTTCTTATTTTTTACAATATATAAATATATTTTCATCTTGTTTAGTTAACTAATTTTATTTATAATTAAAAATGTTACCTATTTTTTTGTAACTTTCTTCAAATATTAAAAACTATTTAGGTCTTTTTGTAAATTATTATTTAACCTCAAATTCACTTTTTAGATGAATTTGCACCTCCACCTATTGGCTCACCTGGAGGATCAAGTACCAGCTCAAGGGATGCATCACCAAGTCGAGAGTTGAGCCCGCTTGTTGCTCAGTTAAAACCCCCTATAATAATTCGCAAAGGAGCAAGAGGATATGGATTTACTGTTCGAGCTATTAGAGTGTATTATGGTGATTCAGATGTGTATACTGTACATCACTTAATTATGGTAAGATTATGTTCATCATATTTAAATATTATAGCTTTAATTACTTATAAACCTTGAACCATATAATAATGTAATATAAGGGAATATGTTTTTACTTTAAGTTGATCAATTATTAAATAAATTCAAAGAAATACTTGCAAAAAGATAGCATATTGTTAATATTTTGCAGAAAGATACTAAATTGTATTTTTAAGGTAGTATATTATTAATAAGCAAAATAAATTATAAGATGTAATATCGATTCATATATAAATATCATTGTTTAATGCAGAATATGTTTTATAGGCTGTTGAAAGCAACAGTCCTGCTTTTGAATCTGGCTTAAGACCTGGAGACTTGATTACACATATAAATGGTGAACCAACTCAGGGATTACTCCACCATCAAGTATTGCATCTTATCCTTTCAGGAGGTGATCGCATAAATATACGAACCATCCCATTAGATAGCACTACTATAAAATCTGGTGGGCGCAAACGAAATCCGTCTACTATAAAAATGGCTAAGAGACCTTATGCCTGTCGTCGTCGCTCTACTCAAGTGAAACGGGACACTCACAGTGATAAAAAACGTAGAGCTTCACTTTTGCGCCGTTTGAGTAGTAAAAGAGCAAGTGCTGAAATTCATCAGTCTGTATCTGGTTCATCACCAGTGTTAACTCCAAGCCGTAGTTTTCAATCTCTTTCTCGTAGTTTAACAGCTGCAGATAGTTTACCTGCTTCACCTACTAGAAAAAAGAGTCCTAGATCACCACCCACTGCTAGATTGTGCTCACAGTCTGATTCTCCTCATTCCACTGGCAATTCTTCTCAAAGTAGTTCTCCGAGTTCAAGTGTTCCTAATTCACCTGCTAGCTCAACACATCTCCCTCATTTTCCTCGTCCAAGTTCTCTCCATGGTTTGAAACACAAACTGACACAAACATTCCACTCTCCAAGAAGAAAGTCTGTTGGACATATACCACTTTCTCCACTTGCTCGCACACCTTCACCCTCTCCTATTACATCAACATCTCCTACTAGGTCACCATCACCTCTTGCATTTCCCATTTCTCACCACCATCCCACCAATCCTCAAGTGGCCTCAACTTTCCAAACACTTAAGTCATCTTCTGTATCTCCTTTGTCTGCAACTATATGTTCATCAGCCAAAAAGTCCTTTATGCGACCTAAAAGTGCTGAGCCTAGTTCACCTCTTTTGAGGAGAGCACTTTCTCCTGATAGACTCCATCCAAAGTCTGCTGAGGTGAAAGCAAAGCGGGAATCCTTTTCTGGTCAAGCATCTCCACTTGCTTTGTCTTCTTCGCCTTCTCCTCGAAGTCAATATATATCTAACAAATTATGCCTTTCCTCTCAACGTTCTTCTACCTCTTCTTTCACCATGTCAAATGTTGGGAAGAGTTTAAATGATTTAGCAGATAGTACTTCTGATTATTATACATTTCATGAATCAGATAATGGATATACAACACCTAAATCTAGGTTAGAAGGCAGATTAAGTCGTTCATCTGTATCTCAACTGAGAAAACGCGGTGAAAAACCTTTTAAATCATTATTGACTCAACAATTATTTGCTGCAGACCAGGAATCTCCAAAAGATAAAATGTTTCCCCAGAATATACCAAATACTAATATTAAAGGTTCAACACCAGCTACTCCTGATATAGAAATTACTAGATGTTCTCTTTCTATTGAGTTAGAGGAGGAAGAATCACAAAATGCTGTTTCTCCTTTATCAATTTCGGTTTGTAGTAGATCCAGAAGTGAATCAGAACCCATTCCTTCTTCAGTGCCTGAATGTTTGGAAACATTTGATTCTTTCAATTTGGGGAAAACTACCCCCAATAGAAATTCTGGTATATTTCCTGATACAACACGTGATAAAATTTCAAATCAGAGTGATGTTACTGACAGTAAAAATGTAAAAGATTTTTCAGATTATACAAAAGATACAAAAAAAGACATTTCTGCTTGTAGTGAAGCTGTGCCAAAACAAATATTGACCGAGGATAAAGGCAAGGCTATGTGCAATGAGCAATTGAAAGTGAGCAATTCCTCGAATTCTAGTGATTCTAGCAAATTACAAATGAAATTAGATTCTGTAAAAGAAACAGTTACCTTTGAAAAAATGAAGCTAAATGTTGAAAAAAATGCATCAGTTGATAAAACTGCTTTAATGCAAACTTCTGCAACTTCATCAAGTCCAAGTAATGAATTGAGGAAAGTTGTACCTACTAGAAAGTTGGGAACTGTTGAGAAAGTCAATATAAATATCGATGAGTCAAAAATGGAAGAAAAATCTAATGTTTTCTCTTCATCTGCTGAAATTAAACTTTCAAAGACAAAAACTGACATCAAATCAGAATCAACTAAAATAAAAATGGAAATTAAATCAGAACTTTCAAAAGCAAAAACTGAAATTAAGGCAGACTCAGCAAAAACAAAGACTGAAGTAAAATCAGAACCACAAAAAACAAAATGTGAAATCAAATCAGAACCATTAAAACCTAAAACTGAAGTAAAATCTGAACCACTGAAAACAAAATCTGAAGTTAAATCTGAAACATCATCAAAAACTGAGGTAAAAACAGATCCCTCAAAAATAAAAGTTGAACTTAAATCTGAACCATCAAAAGTTAAAACCGAGGTTAAGCCAGACTCTGCTAAATCTAAGGAAGTAAAAGTGGAAACTAAAGAAAATTCCAAGAAAGAACAAAAACCTGAATTCCCCAAAAATACATTAGATAAAAAGAAAAGTGAAAAAGAATGAATAAGTAATTTATATCTCACTTATTTCACTTAAAATTATAAAAAAAAAAAAATTCTTACTTGTCATTGTTTTAATTTCTAAAAAAACTTATGAACCTCTATTAAATTGAATTATGTTCAGATATTTTGTACAAATATTCTCCTTTATTTACCTGACATTCCCAATTTTAAGCTCACATCAACTTAATTTTATGTTCTGCATTTATAATGGATACAGTACTTCAATTTGAAATAAATTACTGTCATTTAACATTTTTTGTTTTTTCTTGTATTAATGTATATTAAAAACAAGGAATTAAATAATCCAATTTTCGCTATGCATTATTATAATATGTGTATCCGTTTTATTTCTTGAATGGCGTTTCTGTATTCTAAGTTTTTTGTATTATTAACATATTTACCTCTTTATTAGATCTCTTGAAATGGTTCATTGTATTGTTTTCTTGTATCATTCTTGAATGTTTTATACTATACCTAATTGCCATTTAAATATTAATACATTTGCTAATTACATGAAAGGAGGGCTTATTTCTTAAATGGGAAATATTACTCTTTTTTCCAAATATTGATATTAATATTTTAATATAAAATGTTCACTCTTTAGCATCAGTTTGTAAATACGATATAAAGTAGATGGTTATATTGCACATTTGTTTCTCATTTAATTCATTTATACTAAAGGTGATTTGTAATTTTTGGATATTATGATTATAAACCTGAAGTTAGTGCTGGAAATAATAGTATTTTAAATATTATATATATATATATATATATATATATATATATATATATATATATATATATATATATAAAGTTTTAATGAACATAAAATATTTTTTATCACAGATTCTTTTTTCAAATAACATTTAAATCACTCGTAAATTAGATTTATAACATTTAATTACAGTTAGCAAACTAAATAAATGTTATAAAAAATAATTTATTGAGTTTTTTAATAAAGTTATAATCTTTGTTTAACTGTTAATCATCATAATATTTAAAATTAATGTGAAGATCATAAAATTTTCTAAGACTAAAGTCTTGCTTTTGTGTGAATTGCACCAGTGAAAAGGTTGTGAATCCATTATAAACTGTTTTTTGATTATTTTTTTAAATATTTAATTATTTATTTATTAGTTATTTTAAAGACATCAGCCGCTGTTGTGTGCATTTTCCCCCCATTCTTTTCAGCATTATAAATTTAAGTGCTGTTTTCATTAGCCATTATCAATTTTTTTTCTGTAATTGCATGTTTTTTCTTACTTACATACTTTATTTTTATGCATAACTCGTTAAAAAAGTCAACAATAAAGCCATTTGTGCCATTTTTACTCCTATGAAGATATTAGTATTTGAAATATAATTTATAAAAAACACTTGCTTTAATTTTACATTAGTTTTATTAGTGTTTATTCAGTAATATTCTAATAAACATGGAGAATTTCTTTCCTTATATTATTTGTGCAATGTGATCTTCTACTGGTGGAACATATTCATAATTTATGTTATTAATTCTTTAAATATTTTCTAGTCATTGGCTGTAGAGTTTTTCTAATCTGTTAAATTCATGCTTTTCATGACAAGGTGTTCATTTTTATTATGTTTATATCGAGAAACCGATTTCTCTTTCACATAAAAAATTTTAGGCAATGTATTAATTACTGTATGAAAAAAGAAATTGTTTACAAATTTTCTCATGCATGGAATTTTCTCTTGCAATTTTCATTTTTTATACTATCTTCTATTTAATATAAATACCTCCAATGAAACTTTAAATTATATTCTTAACTATTTTATAAAAACTATTTTTTGTTCCAAAATAAGAAGAGAAAATTGATATTTATATATTAATTTATTTTAAGAATCTTTATTAATTTGTCACTTAATTTTAGGCTAAGGAAATCATTCATCTTCTATATTTACAATTGTAGATTTCTAGGCTTTCATTGTAAATTTTTAATAAATTAATTTTGATGTTTAACAATTAAATTAACCTTATTAAATTATTACTAAAATAACCCCTCAAAAAGGTTAAAATAACTCCTGTTTTACAACTTCTGCTTAAAGTATTTTAAAACTTGATCCCTGCAAAATATGTGTTTTGTAATTTTCCAATGACTGTGAATTTGTAAAGGAATTTATTTTTCATCCAAAATCTCTGTTTCTAAATTGTCTTTAAATTTAATTTTCTCAATACCAGTTTTTAAAAATTTGTATTCAAAACATTTCATTATCTTATTTCTGATTATAATTATTGGTTTAAGTGTTATTTTCATTATAATTTAGTTATATTTCATATTAAACCAATTGTAGTTATTAATTGATGTTCCCACTTGAATACTGTTGTGCACTTAAATTAGAAAAATATTTAATGGCCTCGATTGTATGTGCACATTTTGTTCTTAAAAGATATAAGTCTGCATATAATGACTAACTTGATAGTGCACATTTTATAGTTGAATTATTTCTCATTTTGTTCTTAACTTTAGAATGAAATAAATGTTTTAATGTTTTCCATATTGTGATAGTAGAGTAGTAGATTTAAATGTTTAATGTTATTACTTTTTGGGGGCATTTCCTAAAAATATCTTAAAATAATGATTCAGTTAAAAATTTAAAGTTTTATTTTGCTAAACTGTCTTAATGCAAACTTCTATTTGAATATAGTTTTTTTAATCTGTTGGCAAATTACTGATCAAATATTTTAGTTCTTAACTAACAATTACATAAAACTAAAGTGTGGAAATGTACTTAATAGTTATATTTTGTTATTTCAATAGAAGTTTACTTAATGAATTTATAAATTTTTCATTACAAATCTCTTGTCTTGAAGTTTGTAGTTAACTTACTTTAAATATATTTTTATAAATAAAATTTTTGGCATATATGATTTTTTTTTTTTGAAAATATCATTTATAAATTATCAAATAATATATTTTTGTCTGCAGATTGTTTAATAATAGCTTAAAAATTATTTAATCCATACTATTGGTGTTCGTTTACTGATGTATTAGCTTGTAAATGCAAAAAATACACGTGTATTTACGTGTTCTATATTATCTTAATCGGATTTTACTGCTGTTGTTAATGTGCAACTTTTCGGAGCTTATCATTGCTGAATACTAGCACTTTTTATATACAGTTTCTTAACTGATGCTTTTAAATAAAAATTCAAAATTTTGAATATTTTTTTTCCTGTATTAAGTATTGGATTAAGATTCAATTACCTTATAAAATTATTATGTACTTTTAATACCTCCAAAGAAACCAACTGGAAATATAATTACCATGTTTTAATGATTATATTAAAATTAATTGCATCCATGTCAAAATGTTATTTTGACCATTATAAAGTAAATTAATTCTCATGTGTGTAATAAAATATATTAAAAAGTGTTGTATATAAGGAAGTTATATAAATGCTTTTATTTCTTTGTTATATAAACTGAGTGTTTATTCATTTTTTATTCTATTAAATATATAATTTTTGTTTAAGCACAATGTACTTTAATAATTAAATATCTGGGCTATAGGATTTTAGGTAAAATCAAAATATTTTTTTTTATCTATACTTATTTAAAATATATATATATGCTAATGAAAAAAAAATATCATTTTATATAGCAATTTATAGTTATTTTTGCCAAAGAGAGGAAAACTAATTATTTCATTGTTGGGATGATGATAGTTGTATTTCAGGTGCTAATGATTAAAAGTAAGTTTAACTCAGTTAGCCATGATTTAATAAATCATTCATCATCTTTTTCAATCAATGAGAAATCATTACAAGATTATCAATTTTTTAATAAAAAGAATCATTTGCTGCAAAGGAAAATATACATTTTATTATATTTTCAAAATTTTGGGGGAACTAATAGTTAAACGTACTATAATGTATTCATATAGAAAAATTTTAATTTATTAGCAGTGTTTATTACATTATTTTTCTTTGGTACTTGAAGTTATATTTTAATACTTTTTCTTCTGTTGATGGATATCATGTTTTCCCTCATAGTATAGAAATAGTATATGTTTGCATCAAATAGCTTAATGTACTTAGGGAACTTAAGGAACTGTTTCCATAAAATTTGTTGCATAATAAATGTTATTGCATAAACTTTTATTTTTTAATTTATTGATTTTGATATGCAATGAAAAAATTGCGTATCTCTTTAAGTGAAGTGTCTATGGATATGTTTTAAAATTTTATATTTTTTGTGTGCTACTTACATTTGATACTAAAGTTATAATTGATTGTATGTGCTAAAAAAATTTTCTGTTTCAATAATGTGTATGATTACATGTAAGTTTTATTATGTATATTTTCCCCATGTATAGTCTATCCTTGTACCATTTGTAAATATTTTATTGATCTTTTATTGAATTTTGGTGAAGCATGAATTTGAACTATTGTGATATATCGATGACATAGGAGTAAATGCTTGTGTCTTTGTGCAGTCAATTTATTTATTGCTTGTCTGTGCAAAAAAAGAAAAAGCTTTAAGCAAAAATAAAATGTAAAGCATTTTACGTATTTTTGTTTTTACTGCATATTTTCATATTTAAAACCATTTATACAATATTTTTTGTTCTCAGAATTGAGAAATAACTGTATAAACTTTTATAGTTACGGCAATACAGCACAAACAAATTTTAAAAATACCATTTAAAAACCTGAAAAAATATAATTATGAAATCTTCAAATATTAATATTTAACAAATTTATTCTATTTAAATAAATGTGAAACTTTAAATGTTTTAATATATTTTGTTTTTGTTTTGCTATATTTTTCATGAATTTACCAATAGTTATAATATATTACAAAACTATAAAATCTTTTTTTAAAAAAAATTAAATTGTGAGAATGTAAGGAGTTATTTCTTTGAATGAAATGATGAAAAAAATTCGAATTTTTTACACATTCAATAATTTTTAAGTATTCTACATAATTGACTACTTCTGTTTTATTTTTCAACTTTTTTCGGTTCATTAGTTCACGAGTTTTGAACTCCATCTTGGGTTTGGATGTTTGCAGCGGTTCAAAATCTACTATATAAAATTTTAATTCTCGGTTTAATAAGCTTTCGCTTGGAAAAGTGATTTTTCAGCGATACCAACAAACCAATTCTCTCTTTGAATAGTGAGAGGAATAGAACTCAAGACCTTCTGTTTCGAAGAGCTTATTCCTACTGTTATGATACGATATAAGACCTAAAGTGCTTACATATAAAATTTGTAAAACAACGCGTAGATTTTTGGAGAAAAAGGTAAACGTCGAGTAGACTCGTAGTAAAACATAGTACTCTGAAACTGTAAATTCTGAGTTTGGTCTTAATATCCTATCTATTTAAAAAATATTTCTCTAAATTTCTATAATTTATAAAATTGAAAAAAAATTATATAATTTATATATTAAAATTATTATTAGGCATTCCTGTTGAGTTAAATCGCTTTTGAAATTCAAATTAAGTAGAAAGACTTATCAAGTTTGAAGAAGTAATTTTATTTAAAGTAAAGGCAAAATAAAATATCAAACAGTTGTGATTTAAAAAGTTAGAAATTATTTTTACTTGTATATTATATTTACTTTTAATAAATTCAAAGTTTACAAAAAACAACTTCATCTAGTTACCGAAATATGATTATTGTACAGAGTAACAATATTTATTTACAACAAAACATTTTAGTTCAAACTGCTAAAGATTCATGATTAGTAGGTTAAAATTGCAGCTTCTGTTGGTACAGGGTACCAGGAGAACCTGAGGGAAGAAGTCCGACTTTGTTCCGTTGCCCCGGCTTTAGCTGGGCAAACTGTAGTGGCCTTATGCCTAGGGTGGCCCTACCAGGAGAATATACTGCATGTACCGTCTCTGCCCTAAATGTCAAGAGGCACAGTCCTCTCCTTCTCATATTCTTCAGTGTGTCGGTTGTGAGAGGGGAGATGTGCAATTAAGTCCAGGGTGGTTCTGGAGAAGCTGAAAACTCATGGATTCATGGAGCTGGTGTGATGCTACTGTCAAACCAGTTGTGATAAGCAGCAGCAACAACAACAGTTCAAATTGCACTAAGTAGGAAAACATGAAGATATACAACTTAGTTGTTTGCTATTTTACACCAAGAGAGAAATCATTCTTTAGTGCTTTACAAAGCCTTCCTCTAATGCAGTAGTCGTCAAACCGTGGATTGCGAGGTTCTAGTCCTCGCATAGACATTATCGGTAGATTATTGTTTAGTTTGGTTAATTTTGATTCTTTCTCTCAGAGTTGACGAAAACTAGTATTGTTAGTCTCATCTCGTAAATGTTTATAAGCGCGTGTGTCTGTTCACGTTATGCTCTTCGTAAGTGTATTAGACATTTGCTGACTTGATTAGTTTCAGTTATGCTAGATATGCTCTAATGGTATGGCCTGCTCAAGGAAAAACTTACGAATTTGAATGGAGAGCTGACAATATTTTGTTTAAAAAACTATAAGAATGTCTGCTATTATATAGATCTATACAACTGTCTGGAAATACATTTAGAAGTATTGAGGTTGTCAGTACTGGTGTTACCTCACTATTTATAACTGACTTAGATTGCTATTGTTGTTTGCAACTTGACAGATTGGTGTGTTTCTGCTGTTTTTGTAAGATTAAAGTTATCAAAAACCAAAGTAGGAGAAGTTGATAAGAAACATATTGTAAAAGGTATAATTTACAGAAAGTACTATGGCACACAGGACACATTTTTAATAGTTAAAGACCTTATCAATTGAAAATACTCATACAAAATTAATAGCTAATGGCGCACTTGCGGGGTTAGAATGAGATACGAAATCATAACAGTTGAAACCTGAAAACATAAGTTGCTTTCCGAGATTTCTGTCTTACGATAGTGTAATGCAACAACAGTCATTTTGGATAGAAAATTTCCAAGAATGAATAATATGATAACAAAAAATGAACAAAGATTATTTGCAATCCAGAGAAGTTTGTTCAGAACAGTGATTAACGAACTAAATAATCAATATGGTGTTTATTGTTTCATACAGAAGCTAGTTGGTTGAGTAGAGAAAAAAATAATGAAACTTTCGTAAGTTACATTTTTGAAAGAAAGACACATACTTGAAGTAGAAAATTTGATTTGCTTTTCTCACTGACATTGAATTTAAATATCTTTAAATTGCAGTTTCGACGTACTAGCGCAAAACTTTCAGATGTTATTTCATTCTGTTTGAAACTAATCCTTTGAAAAGGGTCTGCAATGCCTTCTTACAACAGCAAGCAATTCATTGAAACTATTTCAGGTCAGGAAAGATGCATTCAACAAAAATTTTCAATATTTCAATTGGTGCACTCTGTTAAACCACCTTTTATAGAGGTTGGCGCTGATAAGTTTAGGAAACTTTTCGTGGAGTATTTTGATTTTCAAGAACACAAAACCGCAATGGAGTTTGGGCAGATTGATTTTCAAAATGATACTGTAAAATCATTTCCTTTCAACTTCTTAAAAATATTTGGCATCTTGTCCGTAAGGAAATTACTTTATTTTTCCTAAGTTTATCTCGGTGAAAGTAATGTTCAGCTCGATCGTAGAGTTACGTATCTGCTATTTTTTCCAGTATGAATTTTATCAAAAAGTACAGAAATGAACTCAGTGATGAACACGAAATTCGACCATAATTTCCCAATATTTAAAAAAAAACTTGTTGATAACTAAATAATAGTTCCATTCTTCCCATTAAAATTACGAATTCCGATAAAAAAAAAAAATCGGTTATTACAATTGTTTCTTATTACTAATTACACTTAAAGTTTTTACTTATGTGTAATCATATCTGTGTCGTTTTATTATATAAAATTTAGTTAAAATTTATATTTACTGTGAATTAGTTTTAAGTAAATTGTATTTTTTTTTATATGAATGTTTTGAATTGTAAATTTTTTGGAAATATGAAAATGTAAGATATTTTAAAATGTTAATGGTAAAAACTTGTGGGTTGTTAGTTGATAGAATTAGTATTTATGATGAGGAGCTATCACTTTTTTGGTCTACAAAATCGCATTCAAAAAACCAAGATTTACTATTTGAATAGGTCTAACATTTATGTACATGAAGCAGACACTTTCTTATTAAAGTTTTTAATCTATGACTTCAATAATGTATGACATTTGGGCACTAAAATGAAAAGATTTAAAATTTCGCTGTGAAACATTAGAATTAAGAATACCTTATTGTGATTAGAGCAGTGCTTTCTTTATCAATATATTATTTTTGATTAAGTTTTTTTTTTATTCTTCCATATATTTATACCGTGTGCTAGTTTGCTGTAAAAAATATGCAAGAGATTATCAATATAAGAGCATTTGTTTCGGTATCATAACACTGCTTACTTGCAACACCAAAGAAGAATAATCTTTCGAGCGACAAAAGCATATGTATGAGAAAAAATTAGAATATACAAATAACTAGTCTCAGCGCATTTAGATGACGTAGAAGAAACAGATAGCCTAATCGGCCGTGCATGAAGGTTCTGCGATGGATTTCTCGCTTTCAGAACCGCTTTGAATGACTGGAGTTTCTTCTCAGAAAATCCTGCATACCTAAATAATAAGAAATATTTACCAGCAAGTGTTCTGAGTTCGATAAACAGGATCGTTGCGTATCTAGAATGGATTATCGTTTCGATATGTTATGACTCACACCATATTCGCATGACAATGGTTGAAATCAACCGTTGTCATGCGAATATGGAATCGAAGGGTTGCTGAAGGTCATAGTGAGTGGCACACGTATTTCAATGCTTCCCATGAACAACACTCGAGAGGACACAGATTGTTGATTGACCTAGCAAAATCGTTTATCCGTATCATAAACCGTTAGTCACCAATAGAAACACGTCCAATATCCATTCGTACAATGCGATGACATTGGGAACAGTGTGGGGACTATTATTTCAACTCCTCTTCCCATAGCACAATAAAGACATGGCAACCTTTCAGCCCAACGACTAAGCTGGTTACAAAGTGCTTCAATTTATCTTTTCAGAAGAATCCTGTTTCTACGTGCAGCATTATGATGCCTGTTTATGTGTCTGAAGTTTCTGGAAAGGACGCTTGTTAGCTGATTTACGTCGATATCTTAGAGACCGTATAACCACTATGATGGTATGGGCCGCCATTGAATAGAAGACACATGCATTTTTAGTTTGGATCAACTGTAAATTTAATGTAATATATTTCTGATATTTTAAAGTCACTGGTTGTGCCCTATTTTTGAGGAATGCGAAACGCCATCTTTCGACATAATAATTATTCAAGAACACATGTACGTCGTGCTTTGACATATCTTGATATCGAGAATATTCAATTGTATTTTTGGCCAGCAGTCTGCATATCTCTCATCACTTAAAAACATTTAGTCATGGATTGGTAAAAGATTAATCTGCTCCCCTACTTTCTAGCAACAACGATAACATAGACTTGAAGAAGTATGAGTTTCTCGTTTCTGTCATCCAAATCTAGTTTGGTGCCATAATAAGCCGAGTAATAACTGTCTTAGTCTTCAGAGGTGTTAATCGTTTCTACGAATTTTAGACACATGTAAACTCCCAAACTATGGCAAATTTAGCAATTTTGTTTTCATGCCATATTTATGTATACTATTTTCCTTATAATCAAAATTCAATATAAAGGAGATATCAGAGCAAAATTTATTTAGCATATTGAAACTACAGTTTTTTGAGTGTATGGTGGATGATAAAATCAGTAGATAGTGTAACTGCCATAATCTTTGTTATACAGTTTAGTATAGAATAATTATATCCTTTTTTTTATAATATAGTTAACCACATATTATAAAAGTTAATCTGATGTAGCTGAAAGTGGTTAATAACGGGTCACTTGGTTAAGCGTTGACCACATGTTTTCAGTTGGTTATAGATCAAGATAATAAGAAGGCCAAAAGAAAAATTCAGTCTGATGGGTAAAGAAATGTCATGGAAATAGCGTGCCACACGTGGTTACGTATTATCCTATTGGAATATAGCTGATATCTAACTGTGAAGGTATGAAAGAACCACGGGTACCAATACCTGAAAGATATAGCACTGGCTGTTCAGTGTATTGGCAATGATTACTAAAGGGATGTACGAATGAAATCCATTGCTACTCCAAGTCATAATACCGGATACAGAATCAATGTGGATTGTATAGCATAACAGCTGAGCAGTTTCTTACCATGGTTCTCCAGACACAAATCTGACTGACCATAGTAATGTTGCAAGTCGAAGCGGAATTTGTTGGTAAAGACAATGTCATTTCATTGTCCATGTCCTTCGTTCTTTCGTACTATTCTCTGCTAAAGCGACTGCAGTTTTGAGTCAAATGTAAAGAAGCAATAGACTCCTTATTTACATTCCATTCAGCTGCAAACGACGTGATATAGTATAAGCGCACCTTAAGTTTTGAGTAATACTGTATATGTTGTACCATGATTCGTGGTGTGGCTGAACGATCCGTCACTGGCATGCTTACAAAATGCCTATCATCACGTGCAGGGGGCAACAAAGTAATTGTGATCGATCCCGTCGATTATTTGGCGATTACAGAGTCACATCACATTTGCTGGTTTCTTCCAATACAATCATACATTTTGAGGTAGTGGTGACCTGGTTAGTAAGAATGTCGTTCTCATTATCGGAAGGTAGTGAGCTCAAATCCCGTTTCAACCAAAGCCTCGTCGTGTTCGCTAAAGATACGTTAAAACTTTGCAGGGTTGCAATATCCTCCAAGGGAAATGATACCTCTGGGGTGGCACGCCGAATATTGGGGGTCTTCTTCTTGGTTTTTGCTTCAAAATCACACACACACGAAGACTCCACAAGGCTGCTTCCATCTAACTGGTAAAGTCCAACTCAGGGCTAGGTACAGGGAAGCATGCTGGTGCAACAACAATCACCCATTTATCTGAAGAGTAATTCACAATCCCTAAACTTTACCGTCTACTATTCTTTCTCCATCGAATTCAGAAACTTGCTCGAAAGAAATTCAATATTTTCTTCTCCCTTTATAAAGAGCTTGAAAGTGATACTAATATAACTTCTCACGATTTGCACATGCGCTGCAATGCTGATGATTTGCATATCTCACCGCTGCAAAAACATAATATAAATTTCATAAGATATGCATACTTTTTTCAATGTGTCGCATTTTGGGTGGGCAGCAATGCATTTGCTTTTCTTCATGGTATTGCAATTTTTTAGTGGACAGAACATTGAAAAAAATTTTTCATTTAAATTTTTTATTATTAAAAAGCAAATACACACATATTTTTCTGTTGAATAGTAATTTTAGCCACACAGTGAAAAACATATATACGAAAATAATTTTTATACAAAAATTTTTACTATACCTGGAATAAACAAGTTATAAAATTGGCTTAATTTACTATCTAGTTTATTATTCTATTGAAGAAAATTAAATAAGCTTTCGAAAGACCCTTCCAAACCACTCTCGATATTTTGCAAAATATCCAGGGGAATCTTTCTAGCTTAGACCGAGATACCACCAAACTGCTTTATCGCACTTCTTGAGTGACCATTCAAGAGCTCTCCTTTTTAAGCAGTGTCAAAAATATACCCGGAATGCCATTGGTGCACAGGTAACATGGCTTTTTCTGGTTTGTCTAAATTTTAGCAAGGACGAGGTTCTGTGGGATCCTCATTTTTTCTAAGACTTTTTAGATATTTTCGGATTCAGGGGGGTTGTCTTCCTCTGGTAGATAATCCAGAGGTTAGAAGCAACAACATCAAACAAGCATTTTTGGAGCTAATTGGATCGCGCATTACAATTAAAACAGAAACGAATAAAAATAATAGGAAAACTTGATGGTTTTAACAACTAAAAAATTGTCAAACAATGAAAATTGATGCTTTGGAAAATAAGATTGAGAAGCAAAAATATGAAAAACAATTGTTTTAAATTAAATGTCAATTTATATTTTTAAAAATAATAGTATGCGAGGAAATGATTGGAAATGTAAAAATGTTTTTCTATATATATATATATATATATATATATATATATATATATATCATAATAATACATAACTAATCAAAGAGGATCAATATTTTGATAAATATTTAAAAGTCTTATGGTTGTTTATTTACTATCAGTATCGTTCTAGACGTGGAAATAATTATCCTTCATATGTTTTTAAACTGAAATGAAATGGACAGAAAATTAACTTTTGAATATAAAAAAAAATGTATTAACATTTTCCCCCATTGGTCTACAACCGGGTTGTTGGCTCAGCATCCATTTTTCAGGCGAGTCCTAATTAGTCTGAATATTTAGGTTTAACGTGAATCTATGACAAATATCCATGCTATCATGAAACTCGACCTCACAACGGGCTGAATGTTGCTCAAAATATCCCGGTACTATTTTCCAATAATAAGGATTTATACAAGATTATTTATAAAATAGATGCAAAAAATTAACAATCAAAATAAGAAGCATATGGTTGATTTATCATTCTAGAGTCCTTTGTTTCACGTTGAGAACTAATCTATCTGAGATTTACTGTATAAACATCCATGTCCAAGGTAGAAATTGAACCCACCAACTTGTGAATAGTATTAACCATTCAATTAATAATTTAATAGATAAATATTTTAAATAAACTTGTTTGTGTGTGTGGATAATTTCCTCCAAAATATTCAATTCTTAGAACGCATTGAAAAAATAGAAATTTTAATTTGCTGTATCAATTTAAAGACTAAAAATTTGTAGCTAAAGTAAAAAACCTCTTTCAATAATAGTAATAAAATAAATAAATAAATAAATAAAAACCCGGTTTTTAAAATATTAATTGAAATTTCATATTTATTAAAATTATTAAATATTACATAATTTCTAGTCCCCAAAAGAAAGTTTAGTTATGATTTCATTTAATACATATTTTAGTTTTGGTCATCAAACATTATTAACATTGTTGGAATTTTCCGTCAAAATTATTTTTGTTTTGAGGTTGGAAAATTAGAGAAAGAATGCATTTTTCCAGTTTCTTTTTTTCTTTAGAGATCATATGGGTACTTAGTAAAAAAAAAGACATAGTTACCATGAAAAGCAGTTTTATGATTTATGATGGCAGCTAACCATAAAACGTTACATACAAGTTATGATTACGATAAATTTAACAGAACCATACTAAAATCATGCCAAAAAACATAAAGTAACAAATACTATAAAGTAACATAATAGGTTTATGGTGAGCTGTCGTAATAAACTTGTGTAAATTCGAATGTATATGTATATATATATTGGTTGTTCGGAAAGTAATTTCGTTTTTCCTACATGGATCAGCTTTTTGCTAGTAAAAACCAAGCACTTTATGAATGTGGAATCGTGCTACTACCAGAAAGACGGTAAAATCTATTGGACTAGAATGAACAAATGTACAATGCAATACATTATTTATTTGCTGCAGGTTTTTCATTTTCATGATAAGCAAAATGACTTTCCGAAGAAACCAATATATATATATATTGTTAAATGAATAAAAATCTGAAACAGAAATGATTTTTAATTAAACGGTACAGAATAATACTACTTTTAATACAGCGCAAAATTACTGCTGGTAAATATTTTATTTCTCGTAAAATACTCTTTTATTTTAGCAAGTTTTTTTCATATTTATTTAAAATTATTTTAGGCAAATTAATATTATTTATCAAGTTATTTAACATCAATTGTTATGCAGCTGTACATTCTTGTTAAACATTCACAAATGAGTGTTTCGCAATTTAAATTGGTCATGTTGCTGCTCAATAAAGTGGATCTAAATTTATTAACTAATTTTTCTTTTTGCATAAATGACGGAAAAGTTTGCTTTATAAACATTCTCATTTAAAACGAAATCTGTCTGTCAGTTGAGAATAATTATAAAATGTTCTTGGATTTTACGGTATAGTATTTTGAATGTTATGTTCATAAATAAGAACTGAACGCCTTGTTATATTGCTGAGTTGAATATTTCACTGAATATACACTGCCTGACCTTAAAAATGCAACCCTAAGAAGGAGTGATCAGAAAATTATGCAAATTTCAAGGTAGTCGCACATTATCGAGTTTTGCAAATGATGTGAAATGCTCAGCTCTCCAGTGCACGTAGGATAGGGTATAAGGTGAGGAAAAGGCAGAGTGGGTAATATTTGCTCCATTATTGCTACTTAGAAAATAATTATTCAAAGTTTGTTCTTGTTGTAAAGGACGTCTGTAATTGCGAAGAACCCCAGGCCATCGTCTACGGAGTCAGTTCCAGCAGAAGTCGAGTTCACGAGGAGCATGGTTATCGAAGTGAGAAGAGCAGGCTAATCATTACGGTAAATCGCAGCTGACAGACACTTGGACGAGTCCACAGTGCACCGGGTGCGGCGAAGATAGTTGGAACATGGAAATGTGGAATGTTTGTGGGGTCAGGTGCAGCCAGAGTGACGCCAACATGCGTGGATCGATGAGTCCGATAAGAGGCAGTAGCGTTTAGGCAAAGCAAGTCTACTAAAAATTTTGCAATTCATTCTGGATGCTCTCATATCGAGCAGAACTATTTATCGTTGATTGGTTGCTAGTGGCCTGCACTCATGGCATCTGTTAAGAAAACTGCCATCGACCCATAGCATACACACCAACGTCTGGAATGGTGCCGGATCAGACCGATGTGGAAGACGGAGTTACAAAGGAACGTCTTTCGAGATGAGACACGCTTATGTTTCTTCAGTGATAGCCATTGCGTATGAGTGGAACGTCGACGTGGAGGCAAGTCGAATTCTGCATAACTGTGGAACATCCCACCGCGGGACAACGCGCCATCTTGGTTTGGGGCGCCATTGAGAACGAATCTAGGTCACCTCTAATTCGTATTCACGGCTTTATGACAGCAAAACATTACGTGGAGGATGTGCTGCTGCCTATGACACTCCCCAACCTTCAGGGTAAGTCCAATACCCTTTATCAGCAGAATAGCCCCGAGCGCACATTGCTCGCATCAGCTAACATACCCTGCAAGTTATACAGCTGATCTCTCATCAATCAAACACGTTTGAGATATGATTGGACTCCATTTGCTGACCCTACTCCTCCTCCTTTAGAAGAAGCTCTTTGGCAAATGGTACAAGGAATGGAGAGCCATTCCTCAGGACGCCATCTATACTCTCATTGACTCTGTACCTAAACGTGTTGCAGTATCAAACCTCTACCTAAACGTGTTCATGTATCGCCGTGCACGGTGGTCCTACAACTTACTGTCCTGACGCTGTTCTCGCTCTCTGTCTGTTGCTGCTTCTCTCTGTTTGCAGAGTTTCGTTACTTTGTGGCAACTCTTTCTTGCTGTTGCATTTTCAGTTATGGGTAGTCTACTTATAAGCACTAAAATTATAAAATATTAGCAGGCGATTATAAACCAGAAGCTGAGATAGCTGAATACTATTTAATTTTGTTAGTTTTATATGGATTAAGATAGCCGCCATTTTTCTTTCAAATTCTTAAAATTATTTTTATAATTAAACTAGCATCGTTTGATACTTTGATTGCTTAATAGCAGAAATAGCAGCTGTATTATAATAGAAATAGCTGCTAAAATTATAAATTAAAAAATATATTCCATCATATTTTAGTCATTATTTCCTTTCTGCTTTAAGTTCGCAATTTCTTTTCAAGTCTAAGATAAGGAAGCTATCAATGACAGAATTGATAAATAGTTAATTTATAAAATATTAAAATATATACATAACAGTAAGTAAAATCAAGTAGTGAAAATTCAATCATTGTTTTGGTTCATCAATGAAGGATGAAATTTTATATTTCTAATTTCTTAAATATCATAAATTTAATTTAAAATAATGTGTTGAAAAAAAAAATCAGTTATTTATATGGATGAGTAGGATTGCCCGATTTAATAGATTTCTAGATCAAAATCTTTTAAATGTTATAAGATACTGATGACACTGTAATGGATAAACCATCCAAATGTGTAAATATAAAACATTTAATGTAATACTTTAACATTTGGTCCATCATCAGTCACTTAATCTTCACATAAAAATTTTGAGTATTTTCAGTGATCGGTTATTCAATGATTTTAAAATATTTGATTACATAACATTTAAATATTTCTCATCATCTTAAATATAATTTTATTTTAATTTCTTTCATATGTGAAATGTGTTTTTAAAAATTAAAAGTAAAAATTTAAAATACTTATTTAACTCGACAGATGGCACCACTGAGACTTCCCCTTCAATTGGACTGTAAGTTCAAAAATTCCCTCTAAAGAAATAGTGACATTCATAGAATGCCACATTTTTCATTTATCGTTATTAAATATAAATAAAATCATAAAAAGTTACTGTTATAAAATTGTTTTTCTTTAAAATACTTAAAACGAAATTATTTTTTATATTGAATTGAAATTACGAAATTAAAATTTTTTTCTCTACAGAAATTCAATTAGCATATCTTGTTGAATAAAATGGAGGGTATGGTGCTTTTGTTTATATGATTAAATAATTACTTTTTGCGTTCATATTTAACAATTTAATATTCAGTGAAATACAATAACCAATTTGTTTTTATTGACTGAATAAAATTTCCTGTACATTTACAACAGAAAAGAAATATTAACGAATAAGAAGGAATTCTAACTACCATTCTTGACCATTGCCATCTAAATAAACAAGGTCGAAGCTCCGAATCTTGTCTTCGCAAGAAAAAGCGAAATCATGCACGCTTTATCAACTTAACTAAATTTCAATTTACCAGTAATTCATTAAATGCAAAATAAATAAATACTTTAAAGTTGTCTAAGCTTTTTACCGCACTTAAATTTATTGATTCGACTGGTAATTTTTGAAGTTTTTAATCAAATCCTTAGTCAAGAAATTCAAAATTTTAACTTTTATTCATATAAAACATTTTGAATTTTTTTTTGTATCAAAAAATGTGTAGTGCTAATAAAGTTGGATTTGCTAATATTAATATTTAAGATTTGTAGTGGTAGTTAAATTAAGGAGAGAAAGTGTGTGTGTTAAAGTATTTTATGATAAAATATAAGAGATATTTTAATTTTATTTCTTTTTATAAAGAGCACCCCTCTCTTCAGTTTCATAAACAAGTTTTTAACGTTTAAAATTAAAACTGTATAGATTTTACACAGCATGGAAAATAAGTGCTTCTTCATTTTTTTCTTAACAAAACAAATTTTTACGCTTTTAATTAAATGTGAAATGCAGTGGTCGTTTAGAATTACATAAAGACATAAAAATTTGCTAATGTATATAAAAATAAAAAATGCACTTATACAATATTTATGCAATTATTATCAATGACTATTACCCCAACATTAAAACAAAAATTTTCTAATAAAATAATCCTTTATACAATTTTAAGAAACCTTTCTGCACAGAAATCCTTTTACAAATAATGTAGAAATTAAACAACTCTGTATTGTAGAATTAAACTTAAAAAAATAAATACACGCATATTCCTTAAAAATTTAAAAAATTATCTTTCGTTAAATCAACCACAATACTTCCCTTATAATCAGAATTTATAATTTAAGATTTCTAAGTACTTAATTCTGTGTTACAAATAAAAGATAAAAAAATTATTAGAAAATAATTAGAAAATTAAGCACGACTTTTAAGATTCGTGCTTAATTTTCTAATTATTTTATAATAAATAATCGTATGTAATGCATTTTACCCTAATTTCTCACAAATCTATAAGATATGGGAAAAATCAAGTTAAATATTGACGAAAATAATAAAATAATGTATTGGTTGTATATTTCAATTTCTCTTCTGCTTAACGATTAATTAATGCCGATTTCTAAAAAAAATTTGTAATTATTCATATATGCCTTATATTATCCTGATTTATATGAAAATACTTAATACTTTTTAACAAAGGTTTTTAAAGCTCCGTTAAATTTTGTTGATTGTTAAGTGTATCAGTTTTTAATTTTTTCGAAAATGGTCTGATATGTCATAAACCATATTAATATCAGAAATAGATAATAAAAATTAAAAATGATTTCCCTTTTTTAAAACATTATTTTTAAAAAATGCTAATTTTAAATATTCATTAATAATGATGGAAAAATTCTACCTTCAGCTTCAGCGTTTGCTAATTTTAATACATAATACATTTGTCTTTGTAAAAATCGAAAGCACCTTGAGAGCCGTTTTTTCTTTTACCCTCTTGCCGACCGAAAAAAATTGATAGCATAAGAACACACCGGGAGCTGGCACTGATGATTTCTATACAGAAGACATTGCTCTGTTACTACAATTTCTGTTTTGGCTTCCTAAGCTACATTTTATAAGGATCTTAGAGATGAGGATATATGTCAAAATTAATGATTGGCTTGATGTTGTGGCTACTTAAGCCAGTTTTACCCCTAAATTATGAGTTTTAGGAACGCCAGTTTCATTAATGTATCTATCGGCTTCTTAAACCATATTTGTTTTAAATATGTGTTTTGTTTTGTGTTTCTTGAAAAAAATTAATTAAAATCAGCTTCTGTAGTTTTGTTTGTGATTATCCATCCAAGACCTCCCCAAATTGACGTATTACGATTTTGAAACAAAGAGGAAATTAACTTTCTTTAACTGTCAAATACAAAATTGAGAATTTTTTAAAAACAGTTTGAGTTCTTGAAGTGTTGAAAAGTGTGTGTCTACGTGAATCACAAATCAGTTTTGTTTTGAGACTCTCTAAAATTACTTTTTGTTACAATTCTTCAAAATTTTGTGTTCTTTGTGGTAAAACAATCTCTAGTTCTCGGTTTTAGAGGAAATCCATCCAAGAAATATCGAGGGAAAATTATTCTTGATTATGCAAGTTAATAGAAATTTTTTCGCTAGTCTCCAAAATCCAGATCAAAATATTCGTAACAGACTTTGAAAAAGGAACCAAGTAAATGGAATATTCACACAAAAATCATAAATACTGTATGGAAAAGGAAAAAAAAAAGATTAATCACTTCAAAACTTAACTTTGGGATCTTTTTAATACAATTTGAACCAAATTTTCATCTGTAGGAAATGAAAAGGTAATTCTACTTTTGTGATCATAATTATTATGTTAAATAGACATTAAACACATTTGCGTAGCTTTTTCAGAAGAATAAACATAAGGAATCTGAAATCTTAATGTCAAATAATATTTAAATTATTTCAAAATAAGCGAAATTTAAAGGCTATTAGCATTTAAAATGCGCAATGTGTGGTGAAAATTGCATCGCTTAATCCATCGTGAACGAAATTCCCGAGATTGAAATTTGGAAATCATATCAGACCACAAGCAGAGTGCTGATTTCACTTTCTTGGCATGAGCCCAAGAAATGAATGACCAATAAACGAAAAATAATGTTGAAAGAATCATGAAAGTAGAAAAAAAATTAGATCTTGTTTTCGAATAGTAATCCTAATAAGATTTAAAGAAAGTTCAAAGTTAAACATATCTTATTATTCAGACGAGAGAAATACAGTATAAAACTATAAAATGAGTCAGAAAGTTGATACAACCAGATGAAATCTGCTGCATTTATAGATTAAATTAAGTCTGCATGAAAATTCTTGGTTATAATTATAATTCCTCAATGGCAGGAAAGTGAGATTGATAACTTAATGTGCTTATAGATGGCAGCACATTCGACTTGCGGGTACCTCAAAAGAGGAAGGCAAGTTCAGAAATTTACTTCCTTGTCTATTAGTTCCTTATAAAGATAGAGTATGTATATAGAATTTCAGGAGAGTAAAAAATAATTTTCCTGTGATAGTTCGGAATTACTGTTGTCGGAATGTACTGTACTGTTCGGAATACGCTGTCGGCTGATTACTTTTATTCTGTCTTCGTGTCTCTCAATGAAATTTTTAAATTTAAATGTATCATTAAATGAAACAGTTGATCATTGTATAGCTACGTCGAAGACATTTGCATTTAACTTAACAATATGTTTATGAAAAAAATCTGAAATCCTTTTTGACTTATTTGTATGCAAATGAGACTTTTACGTTTCTGAGAATTTCACTTTGGCAAAATTGAATTTTTTGAATATAAGATTAATTTAGCAACGAGCAGGCTGCTAAATTATAAATTATAAGATAAAATCCGTCGAATCATAGTTGTAAATAGCAGTTTTTTCACTTTATTATTTATTTGGTTAAAACCAACACTAATTGGATTGAGATTAAAGTATATTTTATTTGCTTTATTTATTTATTTTTTAGATATATATTTTTTAGATTTTTCTGGTAATGGATTAATGTATTAAGGAAAGGAAATCTGATTCCTCCTTTATCATTTCTCGTTTTTTTTTTTGTAATTCCAGTCAACATTACAAATAAAAAATGTTTCATTAGAGTTGATTATCATAGAGTAAAGTATATTCGCAATAGTCTTTAATTCAAGAAAAACAGAAGACTCAAATTGTATAAATTTGAGCTGTTAGGTATAATATAATTTTTCATGGTGGCTTTTTTTTTCTCAGTTTCACGAATTAAAATTTTTGTTAAATAATTATAAAATGGAACACATAAATAATTTCTGTTTCATACATTATTTAATTTGTGCTACATTTTCTTGCAATCAGAGCCGGACAAAGGAAAAGGCATACGGGGCAGTTGCCCAGGTTCCTTCCATAGAGAAATCCCTCTGATCGAATATAAGGGTTACTCTGAAATTTTTGAGATACGCGCACAGACGAGAATTTACAAAATCAAAATAACGGTTTAATTTTAAAATACAAAGTATTTTAACACAGAAGACAACTTTTTACTGACTTACTTCAACTTGCTTAACGTATAAATTTTAAACAGAAGAGAAAACGGAGTTGACGTGAGACCATTTTCGCGCTATGATTTTCTACGATTTTAAAGCAGGATTAAATCAAAAATAATGCGTTCAACGGTTGCAGTTAGTATTTGGTGATGAATCTCCAGCACGTGCTACTGTATTCAGACGAATTAAAGAATTTAGAAGAGGTCACAAATTTCTTCAATATGAAGAACACACAGGAAGGCCGCCTTTGTCAGTAATCCCCGATAATGTGTCTGCCATACGAAAAATGTTAATGGATGATAATCGCTGTACCTACTAAATGATACAGAAGGAACTTAACATTGGATCTGCAGCCATACACAAAATCATTCATGAAGAATTAAAAAAGCAGCTTGCCGTTGGGTTCCCCATAATCAAGGACAGAGGACAGTAACAAACTGGTATACCACTAAATGTCTTCCAGAAATCCTACAAGAACTGAATGTTTGCGGACTAATGCTTCACAATGACAATGGATCTTCACATACTGCCGGATTAACAGTTGAGCTTCTTAAACAAAAACAAATTAAAGTGATCGAACATCCGCCGTATTCACCTGATCTAGCTATGTGCGACTTTTGGTTATTCTTTAATCTAAAAAAGAACTTACGTGGACGTCATTTTCATTCAGAAGAAGAGATCGATGTGGCTATAAATGCAATTTTTTCATCTATTCCAAGAAATAAATGGCTTGAGGAATTTAATCTGTGGAAAATTCGTCTACAAAAGTGCATTGATGCTGGAGGAGACTACTTTGAACACACCTAAAATTTTGTAAGTATAACTTTAAGAACCTAATTGTATCTCAAAAATTTCAGAGTGACCCTCGTAGAAAGTTTATTTTATGTTTTCTTCTTTAATAAACCTTTTTTTTTAAAGGAAAATATCAGTACAGTGTAAAATCCGTCTATTTTATATTAGCTTCTTCGTTAATCTATTGTATGAATGCATAAAATCTATATTTCATAAATCTATATTTCATAAAATCTATATCCATGGGCTTCTAGGGTGAAATTACACTAAATGTTTGCAGTTACGATGAACAAATTTGATCAATAAAAAGCTTGTATTTTTACATATCGTAAAAATACAAGCTGTATGTTTACAGATATATGGGCTTCAGATTGGCTTAATTGAGGAATCGTAATTGGGAAAATTTAGCTGAATTCACCTTGTGTCAGCATGATTTTTTTATTTTTATTTTTTTGCAAAATTAAAGTTATATTACGGTACCATGTATAACCTCTTTTAATTGTATTGAAATTCTAACTATGTATTTTTTTCTTTATTTATTGTCGTTGTGAAGCAAAAGCAGGCTCCCAAAGAAAATTTTGGCCCAATCCTAAGTTGGGCTCTGTCTGTAATCAGTTTAAAAGTTACCCACTAAATAATAACATTGAATTATGATACAAGTTAACTAAAATCTTAATAACTATAATACAATTCATGTAATAATTATATTTTATTTTTCCTTGATTTTCAATACCTAATTTATGAATAAATGAACATGGAAACAAGCTTTTTGGAAAAAATGTGTAACAAGTAGCTGTTTATGAATGCCACATAAAAATTTACATAAATTCAAACATAAACATGATTTACATCTAAAAAAGCATTCTTCGCCAAAAAGTACCTTCTCAGGGAAAGTAGTACGATACCATTTTATGTGAAAAAATGTTGAAACATTGCAAATATACAACATTCCTTGTTATGTGTTTTAATAAGGAATGTGTCTATTCCTAACTGCAGTACATTTGGTGGCATTCCATTTCTACTCGGTTTGCTTGGATGGCCGTTCTTGGACTAATTATCTCTGAAAGGATAATCCCTAATATTCCCTACCGGATTTAGATCCAGAGATTGAGCTGATATTCAAACCTACTATATTCAAATCATGGCTGTCAAATGTACAGTGTGATAAGGTCACGTTCTATCATCTATCAGAAAGAAATTTTTAATAACAAAAGTGGCATAAAAAGGCATGCATCAAGGACAGTCTTATACAGACAGACAATGAGAAGAAGAGGCCCTGTTCTATTCCTATTGGCTATCAGGTTGTGCCTCTACTTCAGTCTAGAATGTCGGATACCCTGATCGGAGTGCCCGCTGGGAACTGTAATTTGGGAGCGCGAGCCTTAAGAGGCACGACCAGTGTCATATTTTTGAGAGACGAATGCTTTACAAAGGTGGGGTTATCAAGACTATAGTGATCTACGCAGTAGATCACTGTATCACAGTTCGTAATACAAATTTGAAATAACAAAATCAATGGGATAGGATCAAGTGAAATAGAAAAACAAATGTTAACAGGATCTAGCTATGTTTAAGTAAGGATGACTGAAATATTTACATAATTTACGAACAGAAATTGATTATAGTTAATGTAATTTAGAGGTTTATAGGAATAAAATGGAATTAGTTCTTTACATGTCTTGAAATTTAGATGTGTACTAAGTACTAGTAATTTTGGAAATTGAAAAACTGGTGATTAGTTTGTTTGTTACTTGAATTGAAGAATTTAGTTAATTTTCGAAATATGTTGACTCTGCTTCTGAGTTATAGGATTCCTGTTGGTGGACAGCTAGGTCTTTACACATTTGGAGTCCTTTTTCATGGAGGAAAGCATTTAGTTGTATTGATTTTTGTGTTCTGAACTTGTTCGTTGTGCAGAATTTTAGGAAATGGTAGTTGGTTTGAATAGATGATTTTTTGATATATAGATCTTTGATTTGAGGACATTTTGTGATATAATGCAGTAGTGTACCAATTTGGCCACAAATGCAAGATGGAGATCTGGATTTGTTAATACTATGGAAGTAACTGAGGCAGAGGGCATGGTTTGTTAAGATACAATTTAAATAGGAATTGGAATATAGCACATCTGATGAAACTTTTGGTATTAGTCTTCTTGTATGGTGACCATTCGGCGAGTTATTACACAGAGATTGCCAGCTTTGCTCTATATAATTTTTAATTTTTGATTTTAGACTGGCTCTGGATCACTTTAAAAGTATCAACGGAAGAATTGGATGGGTTGCTACTTGTTTTGCCGCTTGATCAGCTGCCTCATTCCCCGTGATTATAGAGTGTGCTTTTACCCAAATGAGTTGTATGTTCATATTCTGGTTGTGAAAAAGTAAATTTTGAATAGATCTTATTATTGGGGATTTGTGTAAGGGGTTATTTAAAACCAATAGGGAAGATAAACTGTCTCTCCAAATTGTGACACTTTGTAGTTTATGCTGAATCGAATAAAGCAGTGATTTTATATTGCTGGTGCTTCTGCCTGGAAGACTGAATTATACTTGAGTAGTTTTATGAGATGTTGATGCAATAGATTGGAATCTTCAAAAACTATAAACGCTGCTCTGTTTGATTATCTAAAGGAGAACCGTCGGTATAAATATTAAGTCTTGTTGTTATCATGACTGGATTAGATGATGCTTTTGGCAGATTGAACATTTTAGTTTGATGACTTCTGATAATTGGATGCAATTCATCGCTACTGTTTGGCTATTCATAGTTAGAGAAGAGCAGAGTAGTGTTGTCTTCAAGAGTTGCATCTTGGACAATTGTAAGATTTTTGTCTTAACTAATTATTGCTTTTAATGTTAGATGTAGGGGTGGAAGACCTGCCAAGATATTTATGGCAGTTGTTGATGTTGTTTTGAATGTCCCAGTTTTTAGTATGGTAAATTGTCTTTTCAGTGATGACAGTTGAGCTTTTTTTTCCTTGAGGTTAAGGCTAAAGCCCAAGCTGAAGAACCATATGAAATTATTTTTTCTATAACGGTGCTATATATTATTTTTAGAAATTTACTCTTTAATCCCCAATTATAACCAATCATTGAGCGTAAGTTTCGTGCGATGGGGAGAACTTTAGGCTGAAGCGATCTGATATGAGCGTGAAAATTTAGGTTCTTATCTATTTGGACTTGTCTCATACAGAATCAGAATTACTTCCCGAACGTATTCAGGTCATTGCAGACATAGAATGAAATCTTTTCTCAAATAATGATTTTACCATTTCCGTAATTGCGTCTTCGGATAATGTTAGATTAATTTCTTCGAATACTTTATTATTTCTTCAGATCAGTAGCGGCCTTGAATCTCTCTCAGTGCGAACTTTTATTCGGCATTGAAAAAGACTACAAAAACGCATTGCTTCCTGGCTTAGAAAACATGTTCTTGCGCCCAACGCAAGCGGGTACTTTTCCGCCATTGATTTAGGTTTGCTAGTCTTAATGCAAAGAGATTTGAATCTTAAACGTGTCTTTGTACCTTAGTCAAAGGGATCTTTTTCCTTGAAATGACAAAATGGTCTACAACGAGTTGAAGTTTACTGTTATTTCTCTTTCTTTGGACTGAAAGAGATAGAAAACGATCTTTTACAGGTGTTGTAATAAGCTGTCAGCCTGAATGTCTTCGAGTAGAATCTTGAAGGTTAATTTGATCTCACAACAACTGGACCACACTGAATGCACAAGTATCATTTGTGACAACACTTTTCAAACAACAGCCACCTTCAGAATTAGGTAGATGACTTTTCCAAGATGTAGTTAGACTCTTCTGGATATTTCCTTTGAAATTATAAATAAAAATAGAAGACCAACAGTTAACTACCAAATTTATAAATGAAGTTGTAAAAAATGGACTTTAACTCATTGTTTTTTATTTCTATGTAAGTATACACTTCATTAAAATCAAATTAATAGCTAACGTTTTTGTGTGATTCTTCTTAAAATAACATTATTTACATGCATACATACCATGGCCTTTATTTTTATAGCCATTCTTTTCATAATGATCTTCGGAAAACATGTGCCACTTAACAAATCTTTTAGAGGGCTTTAGGAGACTTTAGGAGAGGATAGTGTACATTAGTTCAAGCATTTTATGTATGTAAAATAAATTATAAAAATAAATAAGATGTTAATTAATTTCAAAAAATGATTAAAATAATGTGTTATATATTAAATGAATGAAACTTGAAATCTGATGATATTCTACAGTAATATTTGATAAATGATTATTGTAATAATATCAACTTTGGTCAGCATAAAAATAACAATACGATGAAAAAATTTTCTATGCTGTTATTATATTATTCTTACTCGAGAAATTTCTGATGTAAATTTTGAGCGTAATCGCAACAAAATTCCAAGACATTTTGCTAAATAATTATATAAACATCAATATATTCTTATTCATGTGGTCTTAAAGTTTACATGGATGTATCATTTAAAAGGCATTCATAAAAATATTTCTTACATTTCAAAATTATAATTTAGTTTTTATTTTAATATATTTCAAATTATAATAATATTTTTACACACACTTAAAAATTAAACTTTTCTGATTCAGGAAGCTGTGATATGACATTCATATATTATATACTAAATACCGAATAAAACATGAATATGAAGATTAAAATTTAATATAATTAAAATTAAATAAACTTTATCTGCAAATATCACAAAAAATTTTGCTTAAACATTTATGAAAAAATTCACATATCTTACAGAAATTATTAAAAGTACAATGAAATTTATCCTAAAAATACAGTTTAGCCAATAGAAATTAAGCCAAAAAAGAAAAGGAAATTATTTACTAGTAATAAATCTTGGAATTAATTAAGTAACATTCAATGGAGAAAAATATAACGATATATTTTGGAATTATCTTAAGAAATTAAAAATCCTATATATATATATATGTGTGTGTGTGTGTGTGTGTGTGTGTATGTATATTACAGATTCAAATATTTCAATTCACCATTCTCATTGTTTCTTAATTTTTAAAATGAACATTATGTTAGAAAAAGACTCCATTCTTCGAATTTAAATTTTAGGCAAGACATATTTACGTTCTAAAGTCTCATTGATTTTTGTATCTACGTGTATATGGTTGAACAAGATAATGAAAATTTAATAAAATACATATAGGCTTTTCTAAACTTTTTGTCATCATGCAGTTTTGATTTAAAAAAATAAAAAATAAAAAATCACATTTCCATCGACCAGGAAGAAATGTCACTTTAGATCACATCAAAATTAAGTTTTTTGCTCATAGGAAGAAGTATAATGAAGGCATTTTTATTATTGATTTTTTAAATAATAATCAATGTGTTTTTTTAATAATAATACTTGGAAAATATTTTTATCAATTAAGCAATGCTTTTGCAACATTTAAAGAATTTGTGGGAAAATTATATATAAAATTATAAATAAAAATAGAAGACCAACAATCAACTACCAAATTTTTATATATATAGTTGTGAAAAAGGGACTTTAACTCATTGTTTTTTATTTCTATGTAAGTATACACTTCTTTAAAATCAAATTAATAGCTTACGTTTTTGTATTATTCTTCTTAAAATAACATTATTTACATGCATATATACCATGGCCTTTACTTTTACAGCCATTCTTTTAATAATGATCTTCGGAAACATGTGCCTGAATTTGTGAAGAAGTACTCTAACCACTACAGGTCTACGAAGGATTTTGAGCTCAGAAAAACCAAAATTTATTATTAAATCTGGACGAAGTTATAAAAGAAAATAGTTGAAGAAACCATTTCTCCTTCCAAGGAAGATACAATAATGAATATATATATATATGCCAATGGAAACAATTAAGTGGCACCTCAGGTAATTTGATGGTGCCTTATTCAACGATGTAGTAAACTATGGAATCTTTCTTATTTTTTAATGGTGTAATTTTGATATATATATATATATAATTTGACATGGTATTTCCTATTAGGATGATAGAAGATGATGTATAATGTTAAGAAATAGCTTAAAATAATGATGTTTATTTATATACCATTGACATCTAAAACATGCATAACTGCGAAATTCAGTTTATATAAAAAGATTCACAGCATTGAGAAAAATCCAATATACGGTTGAAATTAAACATGACTTAAATTATCGTTATCTTTGGTCTTTATTTCTCCACAGAAATTAAAGTCTTAAAACCAGTAACTACTCTATTAATGGCTCTAGACAAGGATATATGCTCCAGAATTTAGTAATTTTATTCCATTACCTGAAATTACAATTCTGTACGAAACTGCCAATTTTATATAAGAGAGAAATATTATCACTTTGTTTTTATTTGTGCAAAACCTCCAGTACTGTAAAGTCAGTTAGTAAAAAGTGATTAACAGATAATTTTTAACATTTTAATCCATTTGATCGTTTGATCTAATCTTCTAAGATTTTTTGTTTGTGACACTTTAAAAAAGAGCCGTATGTTATCAGTTCGTTGTATTTAGCCGAATTAAAAGATGGAATTTCTTTATGCTTCTTAACCAAATGATATATCTCGTGCTGTTAAATCTGCAATGCATTGAATGCAATATCTGGAATAAACTATGACAGAAGTTATTTAATATAGTTGTAGTGAAGTTATCTCACTTCAACCATGGTATTTATTTTCTTTATACGTGTATATGCAGTCAAATGTTTATCTATATCTTTTATTTTTCGTTTTATGCGACACTTCTACAAGTTCTTTCGTTTATTTATTGTAAATTCAATTTCCCCTATTTGATACTATTGCAAAATAGTACCTGTTACTTTTCCCATTATGAAAATTACGGGCATTACCAAGCTCTTTTTTATCCTTATTGAAGAGAATTCAATTGATAAGTGAAAGTTTTGTTACTTAACAAAAGGTGCTGTAAATGGAAACATTGTTTTAACACAAAACATTAAAAAACTGAATAGTAATATTTTCACTTAAAAAATCGTTAAGGAGATCATATGTGTGAAATTTGATTCATATTTGCTTAGAAGGTTTCACACTAGATATGCCTAAACACCTCCTGTTTAGCATCAATGTCCTGTATATCTAACAAAACTCAAAAACAAGATCTTGCTAAAGATATATACAGAAGTTATTAAAATAATGGAAAACAGTTATTAGTATGGTATAGAACTACTTTGACACGTAATGCAGCCAAGGAATAGATTCACACAAATGTTAAATTGTGTTTAATGGAATATTGTTCCATTTTTCATGGAGATATTGTATAAATTTTTGTTCAGGTGACAGTTATGGCTAAAGTAGATATTTAATTTATTCCTTGTATTCATCAAGCCATGATTGGACAAATCTCGCTGCATGGAAAGCTGCATTATCACCCGAAAAATTTTATTTTCCGCACGAAATAAAGTTTTTACCATAAGATGGACTTGGCCAGCTAAATTTTTATATATATTTCTTGTCAATGATATTTATTTTCAAGGTTACGATTAATCTAGCAGGAAACCCTGACACTTTTGCTCAAACCATGACGGATCAATCTCCACGTTTGACAGTTGGAAGGAGATAATCACGATCTTACTGTTGTGTGCAGATATCCTCCAAACATACACCCATCTTTCTGCAATGAAAGGTGTGAAAGATTATTCGTCAAACCATATCACTACTTTTCATTTATCAATTGATTAGGTTTTGTGAATGGACACAACTGCAAACGATGTTCGGCATTGCATTACCATTCATAAAAAAAAGTAACTCGGGCCACACTTGCTCCAGTTAGATCTCCCACAATTTCGAATCTTTGACTTATAGAAAACTTCAATAAAACAATTGTCACATACTAACAGAATATATACATTACCATTTATAAAAAGAACTAGTTGATATTTTTACATTTTAACCATTCTTATATTTTAATGCTTATGAAGCGCATTCAAAACTGTCACTTTTATTCGCAGATATTAACCACCTGTATTTTCATACTATGATGTTTGACGGCTTTTACGTCTTTTAATCTCTTCAACTTAACTGTTGGGGCCCAACTCTTGGTTACATACAGGAAAATATGCTGGAGTACACGCGCACCTCTTTAAATCAACTCGTCGATTTTTATTGGATAATGTGTTGGATTAGATTCTTGATCCAATCAAGAAAGTTTTTTTTTTTTATATGTATATGGTTGATGATTATTAGTAATATGATGACTTCTTTTTGATATGATTTTAGAAATGTGATGATAAAAGCGCCAAATTAGGTACCGAGTTTGTTATCTGAAAATAGCTGCTCGAAATCAGAAAACAAAAAAACGTGTCTTGATGTATGTTACAGATTATTTCGAATGTTTCACTGCATATCTGTAAGGAAAATGAATGCATTAAAACCATATAGTTAATATAAATACCTATCAACTTTATGGAATCTTTCCTTTCTAGAATGAATTTAAGGATTTCCTGATATTAATTGAAGGGGAAAAAATGTCAAAATATTATACCTTACAAATGATCAAGATAAACACATTATAGAATTTTTCCAGTATATTATACCTGAATATGTATATTAAGACAAAAAGTAAAATTTATTCAAACTTATAATTCTGAAAAGCTTCTGGTTACCAAAAAGCAATCTGTAAAATGTAGACTCAAATCCATTTTTTAAAGGAGCAAAAGCCATTTCAAGAGAAACAATGTAAAAAGTTATTTCATAAAAACTGCTTTATAGCACACCATCAAATTATAGAGCAGGAAAACGGTATAAAGTCAATCTAGGACGGCCCAGAAACTATAAACAATGACCAAATAGCCATTGTTCCAAAATAATAGAAAACAATTATTATTGGTTGAAAGTAACACATAAAAAAATGATAATAAACCACGAACAAATCAACGCTCATCGCTTCACATTAACTTTTTTCTGTTTCGAAATTTTCTTATTCCACCAATCGTCTATTACTTCCTAATGATTTAACCAAAGGGTACTCGATTTCATTAAGCGCAGGAAGTTGGAAGCTATAAAAGTTAACGACATGATATAAGAGAATAAAAAGGAAAAGTAGCTTTCCGCGATGAAAGCCTCTTCGTAATAAGTTTCGATTTGGGAGAGATATGGCGAACGTCGTCTTTTTCCTACAAGGCGTTTAAGCTTCGACTGTTGCCACTTAGCGCGAGGAAAAGATGTCATCCATTCCCACTAGCGCTTCCTGGCGGCCATTTATTTTGCGGCTCGTCTTGCAGCGACAGAGCAAAAAACGTCAGAACTAATTACGCTGGCTAAAGGAAGGACTTAAAGTCCGATGTTTTATTCTGAAATAGGGGAGTTTTCACAAATTGTTTTCGGTGACTAAGATTTTGTCGTTTAGAAAAAGAGAGGAATATGAAATACCTTTCAAATTATATATCGGCCTTAATTATTTCCTAAAACAACATTGAAAGCAATTTATTTATTATAACAAAGGCTTTTAGGAGTAACTAATTATTATAACAACATGAAAAAATTTTGAAGGAATACTAAATAAAACAGCAGAATGTGTTTTACTCTTCAGGTCAACCGAATTCATAAATGTCTGAATTCTAGATTTCTGGAAAAGAATAACTCTAAATATATTGTTAGTCTGAAACTGGAATCCTGGAATATTTTTCGTTGATTGTTTCTTAATTTTTCAATACTTTAGTTAAAAATATTTTTATACGAAATTCTAAAAATAACAATATTGCAATTCAGCAAAATTAGTAACTATAAATAAAATTTATTATTTTTCACTGATATTGTTCGTTAAATTTCAAATTTATATTTAACACGAATAACTATAAATTTTAAATTTCATTTTCGTTTATTATTGAATTATTTAAATTAATTATTATTCTGCAATATAATAATGTAAAATTATTTATATTTTAATTAACTAGGTTTATCAACTACTGCTCATGGATATATTAATCATTTTAGATTATATACGTCAATAATAATCTTTTCTCTTATGAGTCACATGGTTTTTTTTTTTTTTTTTTTTTTTTTTAATCAATTTTTTCCTTTATTTCGAAAATTTTTGAGAAGTTCTTTAAACTGCCTTTGTTAATCTGGTATTCAAGGAGAAAAATAATTTGATCATAAAATTGCAATAATTTTAAAATTATTTCTTGGCTTGAATGAAGCAAACTTATTTCCCTAGAAAAATAAGTTGTAACAAAAGACAATTTGTAAATTTCCTTTGAATTTTTATCAATAAAATTAAACACAAATATTTCCTTTCATATATATTAATTTTTATTTATATAATATATGTTTATATAATACACATTTATATATTATGTATAATGTATATTTATATAATAATATTTTATTTCAAATTAGTTCAGTTAAAAAGCTTTAGTAAGTGAGTATTTTTTATCCTCAAGTAAAAGGCAAAAATATTTAAAGTATTTACAAGATTTGAAAGATGAGTTTGTATTCAAGAATATATAGGAATTATTTTGATGCTTGAGAAAGGGATTTTTCACAATAATCACTATCTGAAACGTATTTAATGGCCGCCGATAGCTATTATTTCACGTGGTTACCCATTTTTTTTGTTTGTAATTCAATTAAATTTCTTTTCGATAGCTCCAGTTCCTTTCGTAGTTTATATGGTTCATGTTTTTTCTGATTCATGTTCTGTGAAATGAATATTATAGTGCGAAAATTACAATCCAGTTCGACAATTATTTGACACTGATTTTTAGTAGTTCTGATGTCAAAACGAATTCTAAATTTTTTCCATTTCGAATCATGTGAATAAACGAGTATCGATTCTTTTGAATTATTTCGTAAAAACAATCTATTTTAAACAACATTCTCTTATTAATTATATCTAAAGGCATTTAGTTTGAAATTGAAAACTACGTCAAACAAAAGCGATAACGAGAATAGAGTTTTAAGGATCTTAAATATATTTGTTAAAAACTGTTATTTAGGAAACTCACGGTTAAACTTAGTTATATTTATAAATAAATAATTTATTTAACTGAGGAAAAAATTTATTTATAAATAACTATATTTATTAATAAATTACTTATTTAACTGAGGAAGTTATGTAGGTTGTTAGTGAGAATAATAATCATCTTATTCAGAAAGAAACGATCAAGTTATTGGAATTTCGGGGTGGCTGCTAATAACAAAGAAGATGAGTTCAGATGATTCAGATCAATAAAATGAGTTCACAAAAGAAGATTTTAGGAATTATTTGGATGAACCAGAAAATTGCTTTCTTTTTCTGGGATAATTCATGCTCTACGGATCTCGTAAATACTTAGACTCTTTCTTTCTTTTTTTTTCTTTTTTTCTTTTTTTATATAAAATTATATCTGAATGTTTTAAGACAAAGAGTTAATATGCATGATGGTTTTAGTTACTATCTATTAAACTAAATAATTGTAGTTACATTAAGAATAATACGTGCACATTAGAAGTTTCCATATAAGATGTTTGGTTCCCATGACCCAGAAGTAGAATAATTTCCTATTGAAATAGAAAATTTCTGAAGTGATCAAAAAAAAAAAAAAAAAAAAAAAAAAAAAAAAAAAACAGCAAGAGATTAAAGCAGCGTATCTGTTTTCTGAATGGATATCTATGGGCGTGAGTGCTTAAGAATTTTCAGAGTTATTTCCTTCTTTATTCACGAGCACAATCAATAATTTTTATGAAAAAACTTTTCTGAAGTTAATACATTGAAAAAATCTACATATAGGTTATTAATCTGTCCACTATGTGCTGTTAAAAGTTTGCTTTTTTAATAAATAACTATTTAATATATTTCTTTTAATAAAATATTCAAGGAATTGAGGAAAAAATAATCTGATTCGAATTTAAAAACTTTTAATCCCTTACAGGGCTTGAGAATTCCTGTGATCAAATTTTCTGCCATTCAGTAATTGCAATGAATTACCT
This sequence comes from Latrodectus elegans, assembly GCA_030067965.1. Taxonomy (NCBI): domain Eukaryota; kingdom Metazoa; phylum Arthropoda; class Arachnida; order Araneae; family Theridiidae; genus Latrodectus; species Latrodectus elegans. The sequence goes on along the minus strand of CM057814.1, from coordinate 78,363,338 downwards.
AATGATTGAAACGTTTGCTATTATTCATACAGGTTTATATGAATTCTTATAATTCATTTAGGTGTCACGATTTATAATCGACACTTATAAATTTTATTTAATAAATATTATATATATAAACGACTATACACATAAAAAAATCATTTATATTTAATTTATATTTAACTTTCAAAAATTAAAATATTTTAAGAAGTAAAAAATTATCTATGTATGGACGATTAACATGTAGTTTCAATTATAAATAAAATTAATGCTCAATATTTTGTAAAAATAAATAATATTTATTGTTTATATTTTTGATTTGTACATGTAAAATTCCATTTCATAATTTTCTTTATATTAAGCTTCATATCTGTTATTTATTATGTGGGATTAAAATATTTATTTGTTATTTACTAGGGGATATAACAAACAGTTTTTAAAAATTTTAATTAATGTTGTTACTTAATTAAGTGACTATTTTAAATTAATACTGGAGATTCAGTTATTTAAAAAAAATCATTTACAAAAATGAATAGATCAGAATTAATTAAAAGAAAATCGATTTTAATTAGTATTTGGTGTTTAATTTTAGTGACTAACATTTCTTTAAAATATTTTCCTTTCTTTGAAATTAAAGCAGTAAATTAAATTATATGTTGATAAATTAATAATTTCGAAAGTTAATGTTTATTGCTGAAGGTGACAAATTTGATTTCTGTCTAAGATGCTGATGCTTAGTTTAAAAAAAAAAAGACGCAGCCGTTTGGAATTAAAACTAATTAAGACTGTTATTTTCCAATTTAGTACTAATTAATAACTAAATACCCAAGCAAATATAATTAAAGCATTCAAATTCTCACATTTTGGAAATTCTTATTATTAATTAATATTGTGTAATAAATTCAATCATGGAGTGATTTTAATAATTAAACACATTTTATGTGTGTTGCAATAATTTCATCACAGCATGTCTTTTAATTAATTTCTAATTCATATTTATTCCCATTATTTTCGTAAAAATACTTTATTTTAAATTGAAAACGTATAAGCTGATATTTAAATTAAGAAATCATTCCTTATGAACTGCATTTTTAAACTGTCTCATTCTCGAATATATAAATTTAATTTATTAAATAAAATAATCATTATGTTTAAGTAAAAGTAAATAATAATTTCGTGTTGCATCCATTTTTCTTATTTATTAATATTTAATTAAATTCATCAAAAATTTGAGGCAGTAAATGAATATAAAGCAATTTTATATGCAAGAAGTATTTTCCCTCTTTTACAATACATTAATCTTACACACAATCGATATTTCAATAACGACTAATTTTATTACGCGTTCCATGCAATATGCAACAATAATTAGAATGTAAAAAATTTCAATAAAAATTTGGATATTTTTAAAATATAACTTCAAATAAAATGATCAATTTTATAGTTTTGACTATTGAAAATTATTTTTAAGATACTGAAAGTTTTAGATTAAGATTGTCTTGAATTGTAAATATCTGTATATAATATTTTATAATGTTAAATTATAACAACTTATGTTCATGATTAGATATTCAACAAGCATTAAATACTTTTTCTCAATTGGGAAATACCTGAAAAAATAATTATCTGTTAATTTTCAAAGCGAATAAATTTTATAAAGCATAAATGGAAAAGAAAATGGCTTTCATTTCATTTTCTGCTTAGAAAAATTATTTTTCATAAAAAAATTTTCAATTTTATTCATAAAAGAGAATATTAAGTAAATTATTATCTGTATTGATTATAAGAAATCAAATTTATGGTCTACTTTTTTTTTAAAAGTACTTTTTATGGATATAAATTTTTACAAGAATGAGTAACATAATTGTTGTTCTCGTTAACTACCTAGGATCAAATGATTTGTTATGCAAAAATTTCAAAATATTAGCAATAATAACGCTATCCTAATTATATACATAATTTTATGTTGTGTTGCTGTTATTTATGACACTTGGACAAGCCAAACTTGCTATGCGAATTTAAGCCAGTAGGGTGCATCTTTCGCTTAACCAGATCACCTCGAAGATGAAAGTTCAACAAAAAAGAAGCAATGGTAAGGTTTGTTTTTAAATTGCTTTTTAAAGTGTGATGATAAAGAATAAGAAATGGTGCGGTATATGCTTTTTGATATGCGCCTTAAGACAAATATTTTAATTTTAAATAACAACTAAATAACCATATTGGCATCAGTAATCATTTTTTTCTCTGGACTTTTGCATGTAATATTAACTGTAAGGGTTTAATCCTTGTCTGGTATTTGTCTTCTATCAACAAAAAAATGCCTGTCTAATAAAAAAAATTTTTTTTCTTAAATTCATATTATAAAAATAGAATTGGTGAGTGTTGGTAAAAATTCTCATTTTCAATTAAGGGATCAATTTGCTCTTCCTTTTGGAAACAGATATTCGGAACCTTATTTAAGCTAAAAAACTCGGTGAAATTAGCTCCAGTCTGAAAAAAATATAAATTGGGCCATGTTTACATTTTTAAAAAATCATAAACTTAACAAACTTAATAAACTGTAAGACTATAAGCCAAGCTAGTTATAAAAGATAGAAACACTTTTAAAAAGAACTTAACATATGTGCATTCATAAAATAAATATAGGGCACCAAAAGACTAAAATCAAAATTTGTAGATTGTCTTCGCTACCCTGGAGACGTAGTAGATATTTTTCTATCTCTAAACTATGGGTTGCGATATTGGAAGAAATTCACATATATGTAGATATATTATATATTCTTAATCAAGTTTAATATGGTTTTCAAATGCATATTAAGGATAGAATCCAAAAGAGATACAGATAGCCCTTTTATAATTTTAGTGCGATATTACTGCACATATACATAAAAAATATAATTATAATTATTCCTCTTATTAGTTGATAACATATACAAAATACTGTTTCACTTTATGTTTTTTATGTAGAATTTGAATAACAAACAATGGTTGTAATCGTGGAAAATATAATCTGATGATCAAGTATAAGTTAGTTTATTGACAAAATATATATTAAATTTAAATATTAAAAATAAAAAAAATTATGGAAAAAATTATCAAAATTTTACTGAAAAAAAAAAAAAATTATGTGAAAGTAAAATTTTTAAGCCACTAATTCAATATTTGTTGGAAATGAATCATTTTTTTATTTCATAATAATCTTTCGATGACAATAGGACATTGGAAGAGAATCATTTGTTTTATATAATGGAACAACTTAAAATTCGTTACCTTTTCATTTAATTGCTAGCATAATTTCTTGATCTCAGAGTTTCTATTCAAATGTAATTTAAAAGTTGAAAAAGATAATTTTCTATGAAAGGCCTATCAAATTGATGAATACCAGATATGGGAAAATAAGATTGATCACTGTTATGATGTAACTAATTACAATTACGGTTTATACTCATGGAGTGATACGTCTATGATGTATTTGACCTGAAACAAGACAGAAATTTGAAAGCTTAGCGTTGTTTGGAATAATAAAATGCAATTTTTTTGCTTATAATTAGAGCATCTGTGAATTAATGAAGTAACACTAATCTTGTTATTTTCTTGAAAATGATTCAAAATTATGAAACTTTTTTTATTTTAGGAAAATTTGGCTTGCAGCAAAGACAGTAACATTCAAAGTCTCACCCTACATTGTTGTCTAAAGATATTAAATTGAAGGTTAAAGAAAATAAACTTTACTATTATAAGTATTTAACATCTCATGATGAATATGATTGAGATTTTCCTTTCAAGTTTAATTATAGAGTTTTTGAATAAGACTACTTTCTAAATTTTTATACACTCACAGTAAATTGATGAGATCGCACTTGACACGTACTTTTCATTTCTAAAACCCAGCATAAATCGTTGAGAACTACCCTGAAAAGACTTATTAACGTGCATGACACATTGATACTTATATATATCTTTGTCGATAACACCTTTGCGTAAGTTTCAATCGAATACACTATTTTCAAATAAAAAAAAAAAAAAAAAAAAAAAAAAAAACACGACACCAATTAACATGGATATTACAATCTCACTGAAATCAACCACTTAACTATAAATGTTTGGTTTCTATGGATTTTAATAAGGGATCCGTAAATGTTTAATCAAGAGATCTTTTAAAAATAATCAGTTCTATTATGTACAGTCCCAAGTCTAATTTCTAGAAATTTTTTTTTCTGCGTAATTTGTCATGAATACTGGTTCAAAATGAGACAAAACCGGGTTTAAACTTCGTAACTTAATCAAATCTCATTCCGGAGTATTATGTACATGACAGTATAAACTAGCTGTGTAGGATAAAATCGCCAAAATGATTCCATCGAGTCTTTCTCTCTTTGAAAAGAGAAAAAGAGGAACATAAATTTTTATGCCACCCCGTTTGAGTCGTATCTGCTCCTCAGCCTTAAGAAAGGACTTAAAAATCCAGCGCCAGGGAAATTGATGAGCAATATCTTCTCCGCTCGGGTGAACTCTAGCGCCCGCCTTTTGTAACATTAAAGGCGCCCATTTTTTCTCCTTTTAAAGTTCCCTCCCACGTCAAAAAAAAAAAAAAAAAAAAAAAAAAAAAAAAAAAAAAAAAAATTGGCCCTCTCCCACCTCTCACACTACCTGTCGGAAGGAGGCATTAAAAGCGGACCGATATGAAAACAGGACGGATTACAGAACCTAATCCTGAACATTAGTCTTGTCCAGAAGCTAAGGCAGGGAGCCCCAACACTCCCGTTTTTTATTTATTTTTTATTGAGCACAAAACGTCGGGGAGAAAGACTTAAATTTCCTTTTGCGAACTCTGGGGATGTGCCCTTCCCCCTCTTTTTTCCCCCACTCTTTGATTTTTTTTTTCTCATTTTTTTTTTTCGTTATTTTAGAAACAAATGTCTTTCTGTTTGTGTTGATGCGAAGAAAAGGATCTGCAAGTTTGACGAGAAGGGTGGTGGAGGATGTAGACGTGTGAATACTTTCGAATATCGTTGTTCACTGCAGAGAATTTAAAAAATTTGAATTTCGCTTGGGCTGTTGAGACTGCTCAAATATCACAATTTGCCCCCCGAGAAACTGCTGTTCAGCGGTAAGGAGTGATCCGCTTCAGCTTAGCCTCTTTTGTGAGAAGGTCTTAACTTTTTTAAGTAGGGATTATACCTAAAATTAAGATTCAGAGCTGATATCGTATGGGCCCATGATATTATATAAAGAATTTTAATATAACTGACATCATTTTAATTATTTTCGTTTATTTTTAAAATTTAACTGCGGATATTTACAGTTGCATATTTGCCTTAAAATTTAATAAAAAAAGTAAATTAATACTAATGACCATGAAAAAGTGTGAAATTTACAAAAAAAGCATTATTTGTCATATATATATATATATATATATATATCGTCTAAAGTCTTTTAAGCAACTTGTCATATCAATGTACCACATTATCCTCATACACTAATGAATATTTTGAATATTACCAATGTACTTAATATCATAAAGTTCACATAAAATGCAATATTTTATAGACACTGTCCTTATTTTTTATTTTTTTTCATTTGACGTCACTACTCCAATTGGTTCTTTTTCAAAGGAATAAAATATTTTATTCATGGTTTTTTTCTGTTATTTGTATTAAATTTCTTTTTCATATTGGAAAAATAAGATAAAATACTTCTATATTACGTAAAAGTTTTGCTTGAAACATCAATTATCTAGCTTAAAGCTACGAAATACTTTGCTATGTACAAAATTATAAAGCAATATATTAAATTTTGTTGTAAAAGAGCTAAAATAGCCCGTTTGACTAAATGATTATCTAAATGTCCCACCATGCGATCTTAGTAAATTAGGCTGATAATTTAAAATTGAAATAATATATAAAATATATTGTTAAAATTTACTTTCCTTCGGTGACAATAATAAAGATAAAATTTATACAGATTTGTTTTAATTTTGTATTTCACTATATCTATATAGCATGTATATTAGGTATTATAAGCGAATATATTATATACAGATACTGATTACATGACATTTTCTAGCTATGAGTGCAGTTATGTTTTCTGTTGATTAAAAAAGGAGTGAATATTTATGAAAAAAAAAATTTAATAGTGCTCAAATTGATTAATATAATGAAGAACTGTGTAATACAAATTGAAAATTTAATTTGAATATTAAAAAAAATCGGGTTTTCTGCAAAAAGAGCACAAATTAAAAGGACTTTTATTACAATATTCAAATAATTTAAATTTTGAAAAAAACCAAGTTGAAAAAAATTTATTTAAAAAAATAATCAAAATTTGAAATTTCAGAGTTTTCAAATAACCAATAGTTTGAAGATATGAAATTTTTATAATTTTGATTTTATTTTGTAAAGTATGTTCCATATCTTTCTACAGGAGTTGATATTTAGTAAATTTTTTCGCTTTTATTTTATTTATTTACTTTTTTTAATTTTGCAGAAATAAATATTTTTCCCAATCCCGTGTTATTTTTGTCCACATTATTTACGGTATAATTATTAATTACATATCTGGCATTGAATTTCATAACTTTATAAAGTAGAATTTTTGCATATTCACGAAGAATCTGTATAAAATAAGTACTGTCTAACAGAAAAAAATGTCAACTGTTTATTAAATTTAAAAATAAAATTTTCAGATCATTTGGAAATAAATTTTATTTTAAATTTGCTTGTGTAACTTTACTTTAATTTTAAATCAGAATTAAAAGTCAAACAAAAAATCGTTTAATTTTATGTTGTTCTGAAATTAATAATATATTTTGTTCTCGTTTTTCTGAACGCTAAATACTCATTTTTCGCTATTAGAAATTGCAATTCGTTAAAGGATTGTACAACAAGTTAATTTGAAATCAAATCGATGTGATTAAAAATTTTACGATTATTAAATACTTAAAAAAATTGTAAATTATTATTTCAAATATTAATGATCATTAACATACACATAAATTGTTTCATATTAAGGTGTTCCAATAAATATATCAGTTATTATTTTTATGTTAAAGCAAGCATTATTACATTTAGATTTCTTTATTGACATTAGAATCCTTCCTGAAAAGAAAATATTTTGGATACACTAAATGTTCTTATTTCGATGTTTAAATTAATATTGTTTAAAATGTCAAGCATGTGTAAAAAAAAACGCAAAGCTTATTGAAAATTATAGCTGAAAAATGAAAATAAAATGATTTTGAATGCTTGAAACAAAATATTATATTAATTGTTATAGAAATGCGTAAAGGTGGAATTGTTTGTTTGTTATTCGTGAATCTCTGCGTTCCACAAAAGCTGTGACTGGTTTATAAGATTTTAAGTGAATTTGTAACTGCTAGATATAACCATACCCGAGATAGGAGTAAAACCCATGAACTGTTGAATTCGAAGATAGAGAACAGACTATTTAGCTATTAAACTAGCCACAAAGATTCTTTTTCAAGTAAAATACTTTAGTATCTGTTAATACTTCATATATTTTTACTTATACTTCAACATACTTATAAGGTTATAGAGATTATCCATTCTTGGAAATTTGAATTAAACTTGAAATAAAAAAAATGCCATAAGAAATTATTCAGAAATATTGAAAAAAACTGAAAAGAATTTCAAAATTTTTCTTTTCATAAGAACAGATAAAAACGTATTTCTTTTGTTTGGTAATATTAGAATAAAATCATTTTATATTTCATATTAGTAGGTTTAATAATGAGATCATAAATGCAGTTTGTAAATAAAACAATAGCTTCGCGCGCGCGAATATTTGAATATTTATTAAGTATATAAATTAGCTTCATTAGATCAAGTGTAAAAAAAAGAAACTTGGAAATTTTGAACAAAACTGATCAAAATTGGAATACATAGAACAATTTTGTTTTTATTATTTTAAATGACGTTGAGCACTCGGATGAGTGACCCATTGCCACAACAGGGCCGGAAATTGCTGCTCATTTGTTGTTACCCAGTAGGCACCTATGAACCAAGCCACACGGATGCGAGTAGCAATACACAATGCAGCAGATGCGAACTGCGCATGAAAATATTTTGACTTGGAAATCAATGTTTGTCTCAGAAATTCATGACAACCTAATTCATATCATTTAATTCATCTCTTTTTTTTTTTAAAAAAAATCATCCATATGAATTGAATAAATAATTTGACATGTTTACTAGATGGTGAAAATTTAAAAAATATTTAAATAAACTTGCTAAAATGTAATATTAGGCATATACCTGCATGGAATTTTCTATTAATGTTTCAGACTACTTCTTTGAGGACTAAATGCATTAAATATTATTTTATTTAAACGGAATATTAGATTCATTTGTTTTTGTCTTGTGTCAGCTAGGCTGACAATATGAGATACGCTGCTCCACTTTTCCATACTGAACCATATTGGGTGTGAAGTCCGACTGTTTCAGTACACACATGCCATAGGGACCCGCTTATAGGGCAGGCAACCATTCACACCTCATTCATACACAGAAAAGGCAAAAGCAGGATAGATAGAGAGAAAAATGACATCCCTACCCGAACCGGGATTCGATCCTAGGAAATCCCTATCCGCAGTCCGGCACTCTGACCACTAGACAGGGCGGTAGGCATTTGATTCATTTCTCCATGAATAATATTTTTCCGTGAATTAGTTGGATAAAATTATATTAACGAAAATATACATTCATATCCCATTTTTACAAAAATAAATAATTAATTTATAGATAGTTTGAAATACTTTCATTTCATATTTTTGAAAGATTGCAATTTCAGGCTTACGTATTTAAAAAAATGTACTTGTGCTTGTTTTTCGGACTTCTCCACTTCTTAACCTATTTATACAGTCATCACAAATCTTAGGAGAATTTATAATCAGAAATTTTTATTTAAACTTGATTGCCCCATTGATTCTTTCACATTAATTATAAAGTTTTAGCTAATGATTAATTCTTTTTATTGTAATAAAGTTGATTCTTATACAAAATAATTTATAAAATCTTAGCTTATGACATGAAAGCTATGGAATAAGGATTGTTACGGGAAAGTCTATGCTAAGATGTTATAGATTAATTTATAATTTATAAATTATTAATTGGTAATTAATTAGAATTAAAGGTAATTATAAATTCAATTATTAATTAAGTAATTAATTGTTAATTGAAGCATGCATTTATATATTAATTAAAGTAAATTGATGTAATAAATATAATATCAAAAATTAATAATTTATAATAAAAAATAAATTAAATTAAAAAAAATGTTTTGAATTTATTCATGAAATGTGAAACTAAAATGAACTCGGAATTTGCTGCACATTACTTTTATTTGAAAACTGCTTTTTTCTTTTTTTCAATAGAAACTGCTTTTAATAAATTTAGAAAATTTTATTCATGTTTTGAAATTCTTTTGGCAGACATTGTAAAAGTTATTTTTAGCATGATTTGGTAAGCAAAATATGTATTTTAAAAAGGCACTTTTAATGAAAGTTTCGAAAATATATAAATTATTAACTATGTATGAATGTGAATTAATATTTCCAACTGTTGTTGTGAATGATATGGAAAATATATTTTTGTGTGTATAATCTTCAGAATTATTTAAAATTCGGAATGATATATTTTTATTGTGTATTTTCATAAAAAATAATAGTTTTGTTTTAAATGATATAGCAAACAACAATTATGCAAGTTTAAAATAATATAATATATATATATATAATAACTAGAAAAAATAAAGAAATTTGTCATTAACGTCTTATAAAAAAATTGATAGTCTGTTGAAATATACATGAGAATATACTTAAAAACTGATATAAAGTTCCAATTAGAATGCATAAGGGAATATTAGGTTATCTTATTTTATTATTTCATTTTAAAGACATTTTAGTTAAAAAATGTACTGTTTTTCTAAGTAATTGTTCCAATTAATAAACAATCATTTTTAAAAAATATTTATGTAAATAAAATGTAATATTTGATTGTATGAATTTTATCTTTGTATTAAAACTAAATAAATGAAAAAAAAATTAAGATCTTGCACAATTTCGGATAAAAATATTTGAATTTCGTTCCATCCAGTTTTTAATTTGTTTCCGAACGTTTTTAAATATAACTCATTTTACAAATTTTACTCCTCTGAAAATATAGTAAACGTTTTTCAAATTAGCGGAAAAAAAACTCATATAGTTGAAATAATTACTCTCTTTTCGTTAAATTTTATGAAGAAAAAGTAATTTTTATTAAAACTTCATCATTATTTTAATAAAAATGCAAGAAAATAGCAAGCATTTTAGAATTATTTCTTTTGAGCAAACAAAATAAACTCGAAACTTCGTCGTCTGCAAAATTTGCAATTCCGGAAACGTGATTTTCTCATTTTCTGTGATTAATGTGCTTAATTTACTTCTTCTAAAGTGAGAACCTGGCAACAGTATTTAATTCTGTCAGGAAATAAAAAAATGTTACTGTTGAAAAAAAAAAAACTTTTTAATTGCAACTGAGAACAAAATGGCCTCCAGTGCAAAATGAGGAATCTAGTTTTATTGTGGTTTAGATTTCATTTTTGTGCATTTGGAAAGTAAATTTTTTATCTGGAAGATTAAAAAATAATGAAAAATAATAATAACAATTACTAAAACCTTCCGGAAAATGAAAATGATTATTCCATTACAACCTTCTCTTTCCGTAGAACAACACAGAAAAAATACATTTAACTCATTTTTAAACGTGTGATGTTTCTTGCGATATGCTGATATCGAGTTTAAGTAAAAGTTTATTTGAGATAATTGCGACCGGAGGCTCGGAGCCAATTACAGAATATTGCTTTTCATAAAACGAAATGAAAAAAATTTATTTCACATCGTTCGAAACTAAATAATACGTTCTAATGAAGCGAAATTCGAATGCTGACGTAAACAAAGAGGAAAATAAAAGTAGCTAAAAAAGTAACAATATACGAAACAAGAAACGAAAGGTAGCTATTATATGGCTGATAAAAATTACGCGCTGCATTTATTACAAATTAAATTGCGACATTTTATGTCACAGAATCAATATAAAAATACCTACAAAATATATTTTTCTTTGGGTAGTAAATAGTTGTTTCGATTGTAGAACACATTGAGAAATTTTTTTAATATGAAATAAAATAAGAATTCTCATTATGTAATAATGGAATTTTTATTCTAAATGCTTTTATTTTAATTTTATGTGTGTGTAAATTAACCTTGAATATTGATTTTGAGAACTGAGAAAAATTTTGATTCATTTTCTTTCTGTTTAACATTTCTTATTTTAATATAAAAATATCTACAAAATGCACTTTACTTTGGGTAATAAATAATTGGCTGGACTGTTGAATATATATATATATATATATATATATATATTTTTTAACATAAAGTAAAAAAAAAAAGAATTTCGTTATGTAATATTGGAATTTTGATTTTTTACATTAATTCTATGCAAGTTACACTTAATTATTGACGTTGAGTAGTGGGAAAAATTTTGAGCATTTCTTTTCTTTAGGTTGTAAATAATTTTCTGGACTGATAAATACCGAGATAATTGTTAATATAAAATTAAAAAAAAATTCCTTTTATGTAATAATGGAATTTTATATATATATATATATATATATATATATATATATATATATATATATATATATATATATATATATATATATATATATATATATATATATATATTTATATGTATGTATATATATATATATTCAAAATCAGTTGAAGGCTAATTTTTATCAGTATAAAAAAATGAAAAGTAAAAAATTTTGTTGTTGTTGAATCAGTGTGCTTCCTTATACGTAAGCCCTGAATTAGGGGCTCTATCTCAGTTAGATATTATTCTTCGTGATTTTGAAGCAAGGACCAAGCAGAAGATCCTTCATGAAATGGCCTGCCACCCTCAAAAAAATCACTTCATTTGGAGGACATTGCGATGACGCCCAGTTTTAACATGCGCCAACCATTTTTAGCAAACACGGCGGATCTTTGATTTGGCCGGGATTCGAACTCACTACTTCCCAATAATGAGAACGTCTCCCTAACTAACCACGTCATCACGGCATAAAAATAAGTCGGTTATTGAATAATTGGAATTTTTATTGTAAATTATACTGTACTGTTATTGTTAAATAATACTTAACTATATAATGTTATGAATTTATTTGGCTTATTGTTCATTTTTAAAATGTCTCTTTGAGATAAATAGTTTTAACTTTTGTATTTATAAAAATTAACTATTTAAGGCTAATAACATATTTCTAATTTCATTACAACATTATATTCATTACTATCGTAATTAATTTATATGCTACAATAAATAAATGATATAGTATTTTATCTATAAATTACTTTTAGCAGTTGAAATTTTAATTATACACCAATCGGGAACATTTTTTTCCTCTACTTCAAACGAGGACAAATGTAGAAATAGTGATCCTAAGTTAGATTTTATCCATTGTAAATTATGAAAATGGACTATTTTCTACGAAAATTATTCTCAGAAGGCAGTACAACATTTAATTTTTTTCTCATAAAGTTTTAGTCAAAATTTTTCTTTATATTATCCTAAAATAACCTTAATATAATCTTTGAAATAGAAATCTGTTATACTTTAAGTAAAAAAAGTTTTGCATAAGCAAAGGAAGTGTAGTGAAAAGTCTTTGAAATTATTTTGTGAAAATGTATTATTTCTTAGAATACCTTACAATTTTATTAATAATTGCTATACGTTTTTATAAATTTAATTTAGTTTTTCCCAAGAAATTTCCTTGTTATTTTAAGTTACAAAAAAAAAAAAAAAAAAAAAAAAAAAAACAGCATAGAATACTTTTAGCAGAAATATACCATTATATTATATTTTCGGGAATTGGAATTTACTGATTAATTTACAAGGAATATGGCAATATTTTGTTCAGGGGTTCTGATCCAGTGAGACGCGTGATTGCAGAAAAAATTTTCCTCTTTTATGTTTCCTTAAATTAAATTTAAAACTATATCACTTTCTTGCATATAAAACTACATCTTACATAAAAAGAGGACATTCCCAAATAATAACTAAGGGCAACCTTCATGAACACAAAAAATTATTTTCTCCCAAGAGGTTTCTTAGAAATAAATGAAAATGAAATGATTGTATTACATAGACTTGAGAAATTCAAATAATCAAGAATCTTTTACTCATACGATTCGCTTAAGAATATCACTGATGCCAAGGCCATGTCCAGTCTAGTCAGATTAATCTTATTCGACTTGTTACTTTTTTTTTTCTGGAACGAAAACAGAGGATCACGATCCACCTTTCGAATGTCGTTGTTGTCGTTTCGGTAGCGAAATTCAATTTCTTTGAATGCGCGTATGGGGATCAAGAGAGTGGATTGAGGGGGAGGGGGCGCACAACAGACTTAGGTGGTTGTCCAGCCTAAATCTAATCTGGAAGGAGATGCTAAGGATGGCGCGCTGGCAGGACGATGGAGCTTAATTGGAGAATGCGTGCTCTCTCTCCGAATTGGAGGGGCGCGAGGGCCAATAGAGACAAAGGATGTCATCACGGGCATTAGGGCGCAAGTGGCTGTGGAGGGGCGACAAATCGGATAAAGCGGTCGTTTTCGCCTTCATTTGCCATTCATTCCGGCCCTTTGACTTCGTTAACGGCCCCGTTCGGACGGACCCGCGGGACGCCCCGGCCCTTCCACGAACCTCACTCCACCCCCTTCCTCTCCGTCGCAGGGTTGCCACCCCAGTGAAATAAGGAAAAAAGTTCTTGGGGCTAAATCTTCGCCAAATGGTGCTGCTAAGTCCTAAACTATAGCTATGAATTAAAGCAACAATTCCTTTACCTGACCATGAATAATATATACAAAACTGATATGAAAGAACATTCAGTAAGATACCATAAACAGTGATGAGTGCACACAGCTTTTTTCACATGATAATACTCCATATTAAAAAGAAAACCAATCTAATTTTGAATTGTAAATATTTTATTATCTGATTTTGTTCATCAGGTAGCCAAACAGCTGAAATTTTGTCGCATAGTATTAGAACATCTACAGCGTAAAGCCTTCAGTGAAGGCATTACAGACAATGGGACTTACTCACATATATTGGAGAAAACCAGGAATGTCCCTCAAATCCACTCTGAAATATGTTTATGCTGATTAATCTCCAGTTGTGCAACAATCATTGGAATGAAACTTAGAATATTATTTTTGGAAAAGCATAGTCTTGTAGCATGGGACTTCCTTCTTTTTTAGCATAAGACTGCACCAATGAAAAGAACACCATGCTTATATTTTAGAAACTAGATTTTGGATTGTATAAAAATCATATTTTAAATATTCTGCGACTCTGAGCTTTCCAAAACACATGACAAATTTTTAAATCACAGAAAAAATTTTGTTTTTGTTGTTTCTGATCCCATCTGGTTTAGCAACGCTACACCAGATCTATGAACCTCTCAATTCACACTAAATCAAGAATCAGCAGTGAATTCGCAAGATGTTGGGGGCTAACCGTTGGTCGACACTTTATGTACAGCAGGTGGTATAGAACTTACTTTTGTCATCAAATTTAAGACCATAAATATGGTCACTAGCAAACCGAGAGTATGTAATCTGGTCAACTCTAGAGCCCTTGAAAAAAATGGAACCACTACGACCAGCACCAGAGTACCAATAATGAGTTGGTGGAATGCTTCAGATAGCCCGGACAACTTCGAACGAATGTGACTCAGAAATTTTTAATTTGGAATAAATTTGTAACATGAGGTTGCAAATATAATGTAGATTATATTACGTTTATTTGCTAATTCTATAAGTGTTGAAAACTTTCAGAATTTATGCTAGAGTTGATTTGCATTTATGTCTCATATCCTGCAAAGATCATGAGACACTTTTAGGATCTTTTTATTAGATCCTTGTATAATGCATTGCTTCATAAAATATTATTTGAAAGACATATTTGTTAATAAACATTCAATTAATCAAGAAAGAAGAAATGCTTAAAAACGCATCAGTGGAAATTGCATCAGATTGATGAATATAACGATATTTTTTTATTTGCAAGAAATTACATCTGGATATATTGGATTATTTATTAGAAAGAAGCTATTTTCACAAATGCATTTTTGGAGTTTATTTTACATTTGAACCTTATACAGAGCTGAAAGTATAATCGATATATACAGAGCTAATGTATATATCGACTGAATGTATAAAATTGCCTAAATAGGATCTATAAAAGAAAATAATTCCATTGTGTTCAACAAAATATAGATTTATAAGATTAAAAAAAATATTGGTAGACATGAAAAGAAGAAATTGTTTCCTTAAATTCATATAAATATTATTTATATGATGGAGTGTATTATTTACATGATGGAGTGTAGTCTTGCAAGAGAGTTGCATGCACACATGCAGCAACATCTCATCATTATGATGGTGTGTAGTCTTGCAAGAGACTATCATCATTGTGATGGAGTGTAGTCTTGCAAGAGACTATCATCATTGTGATGGAGTGTAGTCTTGCAAGAGACTATCATCATTATGATGGAGCGTAGTCTTGCAAGAGACTATCATGCACTAACAAGCACACTCATCTCATCGGATGATCCAGCCAAGCCCAGGCAACTCATCAAAAAAAAAAAAAAATTTTTTTTTAAATGATATTATACTTAACAGTTGTTGAGCAATTCATGTTGTATATAAGCCCGCTCCTCTGTCATTCTCGATTATAGAGCCTTCTTCAGAAGTTAGTTACTGGTTTCCTTACTGCCTTTGCTCCTGCAACAAGCTTCGACGACATGTACTACAGGTAAACCCCAACACGACCCAGTTCTTGACAGCTGTCATTGGCACAGATGGTCAGTCTTACTTCTTGTACCGGGATGTCAGGAATCTGCTGGCTCAACGCAAACCGGAGGAGTTTTGCAGGTCTGCGTTGGATAAATGCGCCACTTTAATGCTTCAACTCAGAGACGTCCTGCCGAAAGGAACAAACTTTCGATTCAAGTACCAGAATTACTATGTAATCAATGTATCCACCATGTATAGAATCATGTATAGAATCATACTTATTTGAAAATAAATAAGTTCTTTAAAACTTTTCTCTAACTAAATGACTGTCTTCAAAGGAGCTAGTTTATTGAGTTCAATTAAATTAATCATTAGTCATTTAAAATATCTTACCCGTTTAATCAATTGTTATAACTAAAACTTAGAGAGAATTTTTAATTTAAGAAAGTGCACAACTTTTTTGTCTTTTTTTAAGTAAAGTAAGAACTGTGGTAAATACAAAAATAATTCTTGTTGAGCATCAAAAATTGATTTTGTTAGAAGATGGTTCGTAAATTTTTATGATCTTACAAGTTTCTTTTTGTTTATGGATTGAACAGAATGGAAATCAACTTAAAATAAATAAATAAATAAATAAAAAAAATTAAAAAAAAACTGATGGATGAAGTTATCTTAAGACCATTATGATAGATGAAAGAAATTCAATAAAACTGTAGAATGAAACTTTGGAAAAGTTTGTGGTTTTTCGTCACGACTAAAGGTCTAAGCACATAATTCCTTATTTGACCGAAAATATAATTGCTAGTGATTTTGAATCTTCAAAAATAGACAACTAAAACAGTAATCCAGAAAACTGACACAAATATATTTTTTGAAAAATGGGTTTCATAAACATATGTTATATACAAAGGTAAATTTGGCGAAATCGTTTAAGATGATAAATCGCCAAATGAGGTATTCCTGTCATCTTCACGATTTCCCTAGCGAGCCGAAGTGGGAAAGAGCGGAGTAGGAGGGGGGAGAATCTCATGCAGTCTGTAATTACTGCGCGGTGAGTTATTTTATTAGATAGCGACATCGCCCTAATAGAGTGTGAATTGGCCTTCTAGGGGGGAAAGTGAGGGAAGGGTGGTTAACGACGTTTCGAACGGGGAATAGGATAACAATGCACCCGTTAATTGTTTCCGAAGCCATTTCCACCAGGGGTACCCAATAGTTGGGAGTAAAGGGAGAGTACTCCAACCGAGTGGGGAGCTCCTCTACCAGTGTTCTCCGAAAGCTGATTTTGAGGTAGACCCTCGTATTTATTCCAGGGTTATGAAATATGTACAGCTTATCCTTTACGACTGGGATTGTGGTTTTAGAGTGAGACGATGCTCTATAAATCAACATCACCAAAGGGGGGAATTCCATGTTTTGTAGAAGGGGGAGGTGATATCATTGGCTTATTGTATAACACTGAATGGGATTGAATCATTCAAGTAGTTTATATATAAGTGATGATATAGAATTTAAATTTTGTGGAAGGGAATTCGTAGGTTATCTTCTTACATTTAGAAGTATTATATATATATATGACAGAATACAAAACAATATATTCAATTGTTGTGGTTAATTTTTACAGTAAAATCAAATTTTACTTTTAATTTTCACAAGCTAATCTAATTTTTTATAAGTTTCCATATTTATAGAAACTTAGGAAAAATTATATAGCTTAGAAAAAAAAATTTAGATTAATTTATCAAGCAATCATCACTACATGATGATCCTTAGATATCATGTAGTAATAATTGCTTGATAAGTTAATCTAAGGATAGCTCTAATCAGTTGCCAGATAACTCGATACCACACAATGACAAGAACAGTGAATTCCTTTAACGGATTAGGATGCTAAATATTATATTTGCAAGTTAAATTTGCAAAGATAACCGAATCATTAATTAATTTTCTGATTCTATTGGAATTACTGTAACATTTTTCTAATACGTTTTTATACAATTCAGTGAAAAAAACATGATTATTAGACCATTAAAAACAACTTACTTTCTTTAAATTATGCATAGAGCAGTGAATTATCATTTGACTCGAGATATACAGATGCCTGAAAGACCGCGATTCTTGAAAAATAATTTTACTTGAAAGTATAGATTTCTCTCCTTTTATTGTTCAGACGTTTCCCGAATCTTTAAAATTATATTTGTGAAATTAAAACCTTAATTGATTATAAATAGAACCTACAGAGAATATTAATTAATGTAGTTTTTGCATGGTAAGGTAAGCATGCAATGTATTTGGTTCAAATCTTACTGGAAAGACATTGGTTTGGTGAGACAGTGGCACATTTCTATGATCGTGTTTTAACTTTGTCCAGGTATATTCTTAATGGATTTTATTCCTGATTCAAATAGAATTCTTTGGAGGAAAGACATTGGCTTAGTGGGATAATGAAAACTGATATTTTTTTGTATCATGTTTTAAAATTGTCCAAGTGTATTTTTAATGAATATTACTCCTGATTTGAAAAAGACATCGGTTTGGTGTGATAATGAAAACCGTCCATTTCTTTAATCGTGTTTTAAAATTGCCCGAGTATATTTTTAAAGGATTTTATTCCCGTTTTAGAAAATGCATTCTTTGGTGGAAAGACATTGGTTTGGTGTTATAATGGAGACTGCACATATTTATATCGTATTTTAAAATTGTCCGAGTATACTCTTATTGGATTGGATTTTACTGAAATCTGAAACTCGATAAACGTTCATCATTGGAACTCTAAAGTGGTGTTATTATGCAAATTTCAATGACAATTTTAATGCAGGAACTGCTAGAAATAGCAAATATAAATGTTTTTATAGCATATTCTGCAATACTACATCCATTTTTTTTGACGCAGAGGTTTAATAATATTTTCAGTAACCTTCTTTACTTCAACCGTTATATAAATAATAAAAATAATAGTAAAGTAAATAAGATAGGAATGCCAATAAAGTAATTCTTTGGTAATGGTAATAGAAATCAAGATTTTTCATTGGAAATTAACAACTGATACAACTAGAGTCGAAAATTAACGATTATTTACACAAATCCTTAAATAGTATGAAACATTAGCGTAAAAAAGAAGGCAATATTTAATATTTCTGTATACGGATATAATTTCCATTAGAAATCTAAATGGTTTAGTGGCATTTATTGGAAAACTACATCACAAAATAGAATGATGAAACATAATTTTGAAGCTTTAACAAATATTGTTCCATAATTCATTCCTCTTCTTTCAAAATAATAGTAAATTTTTACTTTCAATAGCTATTTTAAAAATTAAAATAAACGTAAAATTATGAAAGTAATATTTAATTTGCAATTAAGATTTTTATGATAATAATTGCAATTAACACTTTTACGATCTTCAAAATATTTGCATATTTTAATGAAATGTCATCATTAAATTGTATCGATTAAATCTTATCACATATAATTCTAAATTAAAATATTTAGCTGAAATTACATCTTGGTAGCTGTAATATTTTCAGTTTAAAAATAGGCTGAAATACTTTAATATAATATTTTTGACCCCTGGAAAGAAACCATGAAGTGTCACTATAGAATGTGAAATGGTTATTTTTTGACACTGACAGTTTACATCAGAAGATATAAACTGGTTTTGAAGTTATTGAACATTATGCGAAATATGTAATAATTTAGCACTTTGAACTTGGAAAAAACCCATTCTCATTCATCCCAAAAAATAAGATATTATGTAAAAAGATAAGATAAAACTTGTTGGTCAAACTAATATCATTTCAAAATTAGGAGCTTGACGTTCATAAATCCATTTTTTACAATATTCGAAATTTCAAGTGATTAAGAGTAGAGAAAAGAGTAATTTTATTATGTTATCATTTTTGATTTTTCGGTGTAATATGGCTTGTTATGATATTCAAAAACTAAATTTATTAAATGTATAACTATTTTTATACAAAAACACAAACTAAAATCATGTTGCACCTTTACTTCCGGAGGTTTGTTAGTGTATTTTAATCATCAAAAGAAATGTTAATTTTTTGTTAAATATCCCTTAAAAGTTTTCAATATACTAAATACACCAGAAATATCTTTATATTGATCAGCTAAATGTTAAAAAAAATGTTCAATATTTTGATTTATAATTATTGTAAATTTGTATTTTTCTAAAAATTATTAATTATAAAAAAATATTTGTTGCTATTTTCTCAAAGAATAAAATAATCTTAACACAATAACATAACGCATCGAAACCCCATCACCAATTAATAAAAGATATAAAATTGTTCATTCTATGACAGAATACTTTTTAAAATTTGTCACCATCGGTGTTTCAAAGATGGGTTGATTTTTATAACAAAAAATTTATGGTGATATATCTTGTTTATTTAACTAAAACTTTATTCCTGTAATTAAAATTATCATTGAAATGTTAGCGGCTAAGCAATCGTTATGTTGGAGTCAGTAACAGTAAGAAATATAAAAAAATTTATTCCTCCAAAATTACTTGGTTAGCGAAAAAACTTTAAGTGTTTCAAAATATTTCCCTCGTTTATAAGTTTTTTAAAATAATTAAATAGTTTGTGTTTCCAAAAACAATCTGATACAAAAATTTATGTTCAGACAGTCCAAGTCTTCCCACGTGCAAAATGTAGAGAAGAAATGTTTTGCTTTGTATAAAAATTCAAATATACTTTAAAGAAAATTCTCTAAATAAAAATCCCGAATATTGATATTTTATTATAAAAAAACATAAAATACAATCCATAAATATAATATAAAAGTATTGCATTCAAAAGGCTTTTTGCACCTGAATTAAATTTTGGGTGAAATCCAAACAATGTTAAAATGAACTAAGAGGAATCAGCTAGCTTAAAAATTTTAAAACCTAAGAGCTGAACCTTTGCTTAATATTACGTAACATTAATTAGCATTATACTGGTTCATTACTTTTGACACCAGATAGAGCAGAGCATAAAACTCTTAAAATTTAAAACTGATGGTTATTTTTATGACTTTTAAAACCATCAATTTTTTTTCATTTAAAATTTTTTTATCTTTTTTTCTCATATTCGCTTCTTTTTGATTCACGTAGTTTCATTATCGATCGAAGAATATGCTACATTCAAAGTAAAATTATTTACCTTTTTACTAGATTTAATTTTAAAATTTCACAGGCAGAATAGCTCATCAATGTCCGGAATGGGGTGATTTCGATGATTTAAAGCTCTTCAAGCTAAATCAATCCTTTCGTTGATTACCGAAAAAGCTTCCAAACAAGCTCCCACGATTTTGAAACTGAAAATATAAAATACATTACAATAAAAGATAAAAGAGGCAAATAACCTTCCCTTCCTACACATTATTTTGGAACACATTTTTTTTTGTTTTGTTTCTTGGTGATATCGACCGTGTCTTGGCCGATACGTCGTCGGAAATAATTTGCAAGGGCTGAGTTGTATCTGAAAGTTCCTTCACCAACATCCGGATGCAAATGCTTTTCCGTTGCTCAAGGCGAAATATTACACTTTAATATGTATGCTTATGATTCACACTCCTAGTCAAGAGATGACATTTTTACCATCTTAATAAGAAACTTCGCCGAATCGAATCACTCGCATAGATTGCATATTCCTCTGCGAAATTTGATCGTCAGAGAAGAAAATTGGAAGTGCTCCCGTGATTGCATAATGGCGCAAAAACAATTTTCAAGTTGTTGAGTTGAGTTGTTGTTCGGGTAATATTCTACCAAATATCGTCGAAACTCATCGAAGAGATAAAAAACAATCAGAATTTCTTCCTTTTTAGAGCTAAGAACGAGTAAATAAGGTTATTAGAAAATTGTCATACATTTGCGCTTGAAGAGGCTCCTCCTCGTTCTAGGAAATTTTCCATTCATGTATGTGAATAACTCGTTATTATCATAACTGCTTCGTATTCCATTCGTTATTATTACTCCATTTTATTATTAAGCAGACGAATAAAGTTTCGCCAAGAATTGAAGTGAATTAAAGAAATTTTTTATAAGCTGGCATCTAGTACTTAGAGTACGGGAGAGAAATATTTGTAATTTTCTTTGGAAAAAATATAATCGATTTGTATAAATAGAAAATAGAAGTTTCAAAGCAAATAACATAATTAAATTTCTGAGTATAAATTCTGAACCGGATTACGACAATTTTGCTTTTTTTTTGGAATTGTGAATGTTGAAAAGTTGATGAGGATAAATAAAATTAATTTGTGAGGATTTTTTTATATGCATTCTTCATTTTATGGGATGCAAATTAGCTACTTAGAGGTTTTCAATTTTGTTAAATAATTTCAAACACTGGCGCTAAAGTAAATTATCAACGCTTTGACAGTTGATTTCAGAAGTAATTAAATTTATTATTCTATAAAATTCCCTTACTGAAAATTCAAAAAAAATATTGAATTATTTGTAATGTGGATATAAAAAGAATTTACCATTTTGTGGTGGCTTGAAAGATTAATTTATTGAAATATTTGCATTTTTATGTTTAATTACAATTTATCTATACGAATGAAAAGATATTTAGAATAACATAACTGGCTGATTTGAACAATTGTTAAGCAGCAAAATCAACATTTAAATTAGTTTCTTCTAACTTTTTAATGGAAAATGTTATGTGATTAACTTTGAAAAATAACTTAAAATTTCACAAAATGAATTAATAGATTCTATCCTATAATTTTTCCTTTAGGCAATTATATGTGTTTTGAATTTTAAGATAGCATTAAATTATGAGTGAAACTTTATTCCATTCCTTATTAAGAGTGCCACCAATTCAATCAAACTTTCAAGAGGTTTTAAAAAATTCTATCTCTTACAAAAAGTTTAAAGAGACAAAAGTTCTGATCGAGAGGACAAAACCATAAATGTTTTGATAGCGATAGAAACAAAAAGATTCAATTCCAGTTTTATTCTCCTTTTTTTAGAAATACAATGATAGATTTAGTGTTACAGCAGTTCGCTTATTAGTAATGGAATTTCATAATTCGAAGTTTATTAAATAAAACCTTTTGGAATATATTTAATGATAATATTTAAAATAGTATTTAAATACAGTCTGAGTAAAAAATTTAAGACCAGCAGACATTTTTGGGAAAATGGAAGCATTTAAACCGAGGAATTAAAATACCATTCGATTGATAATTATTAAGCTTAAATAAAAGTAAAAAAAAAGTAAAAAAAAAATGCAAATATTTTATTATTACAAAGTATTCAACACACAGATGAATATTTGAGACTGAGTAAAAACTTTAAGGCCAATATATAAAATAACACATAAGAAAAAATTACAAATTCTTAGAAGGTTGTGTTGGAGCCATTTCTTCGAATTGCTTCAAATATTCTTGTTTTCATAGATAACACGAGTTTTTGACAAAGAGTGATGTCGGTTTTATACCATTCTTCGATAGTAGGTTTCAGCTCTGTTGCTGATGTAAAATGTTTCCCATTTGCATAAACTCTTCTTGCTAAGTCACCCCAGATGTTCTCGATTGGGTTGAGGTCAGGTGATCTAGCTGGACATTTCACAGTTTCAACATTGTTGACTTGGAACCAATCCTTGTGCTATTTATCGAATAGATCGATGCATTGTCTTGCTGATATTTCCAATTTCCTTCTGCGAGACATTCAGTATTTAGCAGAAGATGATTTGTTAGGACATTTTGATATCCTTATGAATTCATTTTACCTGAAGCGAATGCAATTGAGCCCATACCATTGTAAGCAAAACAACCCCATGTCATGACAGACCCTTCATCTAATTGGCGCTTGGAGAATAATTCTTTTTCATTTTTATATCATGCCAGTAGAAATTCCAGCCATCTGGTCCATCCAAATTCCATTCTTTTCGTCAGAAAAAATAATTTCTATCCATTGATTTTCCCAGGTCATGACTTTCTGGCCAAAGTTCAAATGCTCTATTTTATGCCTTTGCAGTAACCGAAGCTTAGTCAATTTTGCTGTATAAGTGTACCTTTCAGACCTTCAAGTTGTATTATAAATCGTTTTTGGCAAAATTTTAAACCTGTCGTCGGAATCAGTTTCCTGGTTGAGTACTTTCCAGTAGATGCAAGTTTGCAAACTCTTCTTTCATCACGTGAGGACAAATCTGTAGGTCTTCCCCCAGTGTTCTTTTTACCATAATTGTCTTTCAATTAAAAAAAAAATTGTTCACTACAGTCTTTGATCTTCCTATCTTTATCGCAATAGCACGACTACTCATTCCTGTTGAAGACAAAGCTTCGATCTGTTCTCTCTTTCACGATTAGTTAACTTCTTATCCACATCGCCATCTTTACAAAGATCACCAATGCTTCGAAGAAACGTATGATACATATGAAAAAATTGCAGAATTGTCACTAGTTAGTAATTACAATGGTAATTACATGATTATATTACATTTATTTTTAAAAAATGACTAGTGGCCTTAAAGTTTTTACTCAGGCAGAAATACTAATTTTGTAAATAACCACATGTTTCTCATGATTATGTACTTAAAAATTATACTTATAGCATTTATTTCTAAACAGTAAACTTTAGTAATTAATATTATTTGAATCTTTTTTATTTTATTTTACATTTTCTCAAAATTTTTTACTGACCTTAAAGTTTTTACTCAGGCTGTATACCGAGTTGATGTGAATAGTTTTCCAACTTTTATCATTATACTTCTATTACAAACGATGTTAACTACAATCATGGGCATTTCTCTTTTTTACTAAACTTTCTATTTATTTATTTACTTCCATAAATTTTTCTTATATATAACTATTATTTATCATTTGTGATAATTCATTAACATATTATCTTTTGATTAATGTTTTATCAAAATCTTTGGAGAATGCAATTCAAATAATTGGTAACACACAAACAGTATTCTATTTTTTTTATTAGTAGCATATTAAAGTGGGGCATAGTAGATTAAATTTTTTTTTCAATTAAATCTATTTAAATACCTGTAATTACTTTATTCAAATTTTTAAAAAGAATTTACAATAGTTCTTTGAAGTTTAAAATTTCTTAAGGAGTATTCTCACCTTTTAAAATTGATTCAAAGTACTTATTAATTGTGGATATTTTTTGTCAGTTATTTCAATTTAACTTTAAAACCTGAATAAGTGTTTTTATTTATCTGAATGAATGTTAGTTCTAATAATTATTATATATGAATGTAAAAGTTAAACTTTTTAGTAACTAAGTATTAATTTCAAATAATTTAATATGCGTTTAGAGAATAAAATTATATATGTTTCAAAAAGTCAAATACTTTTAAAAATTTTCATTGAAAAACACTTTATTTATAGCATAGTTTTCTGATAATTATCATACATTATTTTTCATTGCTTCAAATAAAAAATAGCTTAGAGACTGATTTTTAAACTAAATTTGCCAAAAGAAGCTTTACATAAACGTGATTTTCATTTATAATAATTTATTAGACAATACGAAACATAGTAGACGACTTCCTTTATTAACTGCTTAAAGATTGATCTAACATTCTAAATAAGCCAACATTTTCCTTTTTAAGCCAGTAGTTGAATCAATTACAGGAGGAAATTGAGACCCATTTAATTTAATCAACGGGTTTCAATGTTCTTTATTATACTTTTTAGTTTTAGGTTTGTAGATTTATTTAAGTACTAAATAATTTAATAGTTAAATTATCACTTAGAGTAAATTAGGATTGGTAACTCGTCAAGTATGTTTAACATTTGGCTTAAGTGATTTCAAATTTCGAGCTAAAGCTTGGTAAAATCTCTCTCTCAGCTTATAACGTGTAAGATATTTTAAACGGTGAATGAATGCTTAAAATTTGTTGCATGCAAATGATACATAGTTTAGTAAGAGCATTAAAAACCTCTTTCTAAACACTAATTAATTCTAATGAACAATGTAGCTAATTAACAAATCATTACAGAAATATTTATTAGATAAAACCAGCTCTAAGTTTAGTTACAGACATCATATAAAAAAATACAAAATAATAAAAGTTTTTGTGCATATTTAGTGAAGTAATTCATGTAAAATTGGTTGCATCCAGATTTATTTATGAGTAAACATTTTATAATATATATATATATATATATATATATATATATATATATATATATAAAAGTATATTATATATATATATATATATATATATATATATATATATATATATATATATATATATATATATATATATATATATATATATATATATATATATATATATATATATATATATATATATATATATATATATATATATATATATATATATATATATATATATAATATACTTTTTCTATATTCTTTAAGAAATAAGTACTATTGTTTTCCATTTTTATTGTGTCTTTTTTATTGCGTCTTTGTAGATTCAACATTATAAAAATACATAATTCTGCAGCTCCCTTTTGAAATTCCAACTTCTTTCAATAAAAAAAAGCACTCAAAAAATGTTTTTCCTGATTTTTTTAGCAAAGCTTAGTTTTTTTCTAACTTTTTTAGTGTTAAGTTATCAACTTTGAAATCTTTCTTAATACCTTTTTATTGATTTATTCCTATTTTTGAACATCAAAATTCTTGGGCAATTGCTTTTATATTTAAGTCTGGAGCGTACTCGATAATAACATCAACATGCACTTATCAAATTCTAATATGATATCAATTCTAATTCCTGCCGATTCAAGCATGACTTACAGTTTAACAGTAGATGGTCATATCTACTTCCAGCATACATTGATTGCTAAACTTTTTTAGTTCTTTTATAGAGAAAATTCGATGTTAAATAGAGCTTAATTGACATTGAACAAACTTTAAATTTCATTAAATTTCGTATTGGTAATGCCTGAAATCCTCTGCACAATATGTTTAATTTAAAACTTATTAATAAAATTTTATAGACATGAATAATATTTGGATTCAAAGGTTGAAGCCTCGTAGTGCTTGTTCAATGGTAACCCTAAATGGACTTTGGCATTACGCAAATATTCTGAGTAACATGAAGCACGACGTTTATTTCTAATTAAATTAGTAAATTGGAAATCTAGTTATAATGAGTAATTTATAGTTTATTCGAATAAGTTCCTGTAATGGTGAAATTGTATTGTTCTTTCCTGGGTAAAAATTTACTTACGGTATTCCTTGATTTTTGGCGACTTTTTTTGACGCCAAGATAGGCGTCCAAAATTTGAATAATAAAAGGGCAACCTTAAAATTACGTTATTAAAAGTGTTGAAAATATCAGGGTTACCAGAAATTAAATTGTATGGTCAATATTTATCACCAAAGTTTTTTGTCAAACCAAGGGTACCCTGTTATCTCAAACCCCTTGCCTGTTATTAATTTAAAGTAATTCAATTTTAAATAGTTTAAGCAAGAATCCTCATTATGTAGTATTGCACAGCGTTGTACAAAGTGTTTCGGAATTTTCTTATAGTTTTATAAAGAAACCTTATTATACGAGAGTCTTGTATTTTATTTCATAGTGCTTGAAAGAGAAATTTTATAGAATGTCTTGTTAAAAAAAGTTATCTGAATTACCTTGATATTTTAGTTGGCTTCTAGTTAATTAATATGTGTTTAATAAAAGCAAAGAACAAGCACATAAATACATCAATATACTTCTGTATAAATATGAAAAAATGTAAAGATAAATTCCCAGCTGTAGTAAAATTTTTTTGTAAAGTCATTTAGGAAAAAATAAAGAATTTTTTTAATATAAATACCTACTGATTATTCAATTTCCTTTTCCTGTGATACAAGAAATGAAAATATCATAAAATTAATTAATTATCAGAAAACCTTAATGCTGTAAAATTTTAATTACAGTTTTGACTTTAGAATGAATGAATATTTTATATATTTCATGATCACGTTGTTTAAGAATAAAATAATGGAATTCAAGGAGAGATTAAATCCTTCTAAGTTAATGAAGCGAAATTGCTTTATAAATTTCAATCGCAAGATCAAATCATTTAATCAAAATTTATGATAGAATGATTTCCAGTTTTACATGCTATACAAAAAGAGAATCATTTGGTCCTTGTACTTAATATTCAAGAAAATCAATCTATCACAAATTTAACATCAATAATAAAAATCAATATAATTTCAGTTACATCAATATAAGTTTAATTGATGAACAATAGAATCTGATTTAACTTTAAATTTATTTTTTGATGATGAATGTGAACCTACCTCTAAGGTCTTTATAAACTAATTTTCAACCATGAAAAAATTTACAATTTTAATTCTTAAATTAAAAGTATGAATTTCAATAATTATAAAAAAATAATCCAAGATTGAAAATAATCTGTAATAAATAAAGTTGAATTTTTAATAATTATCATGTTTTCATACTAGGTAAAAGCTTTTATGAACACCATTTACATAAATTAATATATACAAACATTCAAAAAATGACACTACTGAAAATTAATTATTCACCACCTCTTTTTCTGCTTTCAAAATCAGTGTAGCTAATTATAAGATTGAGTACTATTAAATCAAATGATAATTGTCCGTTCTGGATGAATAATTTTGAAGCGCAAAGTATTAGATAAAGATAATTGAAAACCAAATTGAGCTGCAATAATTATGATAAAACTAAAAGCTTTTAGATTTTAAGAGATTGAGTGCGGAAAAATGTAATTGAAGCTGACAACAGTTAAAAAAAATATCCACATAAGTTTTATGAGCCTGAATTTAGCATTTATAACTTTAATTTATCTCTTAAAAAACTCTTCAAAAATTATTTTTTATGAAAAAGAAACTTTGTGGTTTTTATTTCATTAAAAATCCATTTTCCGAAAAATGTTTCTCTTTTCCCTATCTAGGTAATTCATAATATTCCATGCACGATCACTTCAATAAATACAGTTCTTGTCACCAGTCATTTCAACACGAGTATTACGTTCTAAAAATTGATATAAAACAAGGAAGGGAAAAAAAATCGTTTGCATCTTTCATCTTAAGCTTTTCATTTCACCACTCAACTCAACTACACCATCCGTCTATGCCTTGTTTCTTCTGTTTGGAGATTGGGCGGGCGAGATTAATGAAATGAAGCGAAGAGAGTTTTTAAAACGATTTTTTATTATTTTTTTCACTATAGTTTTTAAGCTGCGTATATTTTTTTTTTTAGCTGAAGCAGTCTTTTCTTGTCAGCAACATCTCGACAGCGCAGCTTTTTATTCAGTTACGGTTATGGCGTTGTTTTATCTCGTTTTTTCAGAATTCTTTTTCCATACTTTTTTCCCCTATTCTAGTGTGAATCGCTCGGAGAGGCGTCTAAATTCTTTATTAGCTAGGTGAAAAGTTGTCTGATGTGCAGCTTAATGTACACTATGTTGGATTAGTTCGAATTATTAGAACAGACACTATTCGTGTCAACAACGTCGACAGCTTTCTTCGAAATAACGTCTTCATTCTTCGTCAAATGCTGCGCACATAATTGCATTGAAGAACGAGTTTAAATTTTTTCCCCATCACCATCTACTTAACTTGCCTTGGTGTAAAAAAATCCCTAATTTTTTCCCTCCTTCTTCTCTTTGGTATTTCAGTAATTCTTTAACTAAAGGAAAAAAGTTGGACAGTTTTTGATGTAATTCCTAATTCAATTTGCAAGAATTTTGCGCTGTTGTAATGAATGTTAATGGAACCTCATAATATATTTAATCAATCAAGAATTTTTTTTACCGTTTCTCTGACGTTCTCGAATAAAGACTTCGAAAAGACTGCGTCTTTTCTTAATTTGCGTTGTGAAAAATGTTCACCGTGGTTTGGATTATTAAAATTAAGATGCAGCGTCTTCTGCGCTGCAATTTTCTTGATAAGTGAAAGAATTTTTAATTTGCCAAGTAATTTTCTTAATGGTACCTATCTTCTTCCCAATTATGAAATTAATTAATCAATTATTAATTCAATATTTCTTCTTATTTTATCATCGAATTTTAAGGTAATGATAAAACCATATAAAATATCTGCCTTAATGATGCATTTTTATCGATAAAATTTTATGATTAAAGATGAAGAAACTCAGATTAATGTATTCATTTGCGCAACTATCTCTAGTAATATAATTTAATGATCAGTATTTTCTTTAAATTTTATACTAAAAAAACACATTTTTAACAATAAAATGTTATATTTTTTCAAAAGAATAAACTAACTTTGAAATATGTTTTATATGTTCTAATACAGTAATATAAAACAAAATGAATATTTTTGCGTTTATAGTTTTTCAATTAAGAAATATATCAACAGAATTAAAAAACAGATTTTCAATAATAATAGAGCACAGATTAAATAATATATAGAATATTTGCAAAATTACTTTTCATATTAAAATACATTTATATATTAAAGGAATTTAGAAGGAGAAGATTAAAAATAAACAAATTAAATTTAATCTGAACCATAAATAGCTTCAAAAGTTCTTTTTTTCATATTTTCAGATTAAAGACAGAACATTAAAGATAGTTATTGCAATAATGTGTGCACAGTTTTATATATTAATCATTTTACTAATGCAAAAGCAATCAAAATAATCTAAACATTATGAGCACACAATTATGAATTTATAAATATTTGTTCCTTCTTTGCAATAATTTATTATTTTTATTTAATATTTAACATCAGTTTAAATTTATGTGAAGTTACAACGAATCTCGATTACTCTTGTCACTAAATGAGAATTCTGTCATACATTTATAATAGTCATTGTGCTACCAATAATAATCATTGTATGCTCCTGAAATGGTGTATAGTTTACGAATTACAGTTTATTTTCTTTAAAATGAACTCGGACATATAAGATTAGAAATAATTTAAATGAATTTTTTGATAACTTACGAGGGTTGCTATTTATATTTCTGGCCTTGGCAACAGTAAGTGTTGTTAGGCGACCGAAGACGATTTTAATCGAAAGTTTGATATTTTTAAACATAAATTCAGCAGACGATTTACCATTATAGCTTTATTTGTGTTGTTGACAGTAAATTGAAAAGTTCTTCTCTGTCAAAAAATGGAATTGAATCGTGAACATTTTCGTGAAATTATTTTTCATAACTTTCGACGTAGATTGTCAAGACAAGAGTGCTTCGATGAACTTAATTCTTTATACAGCGATAAAGCGCCATCCTACAGCACTGTAAAAAATTGGTATAACGAATTTAATCGTGGTCGATGTTCGATCCAGGACGAATCCCGTGCAGGTCGTCCAAAATCCGTTGTTGTGCCAGAAAAGATCAATGCTGTGCGTGAACTGATAAAGCAAGATCGTCATGTGACATACCGTGAGATAGAGGCGTCTTTGGACATTAGTATTACTAGCATCAATAAAATATTGCATGAACATTTGAGCGTAAAAAAAATTTGTTCGTGTTAAATCCCGCATAATCTGACAAACGCTCAAAAAAAGGCTCGTGTCGATTGGTGCAAGGAAATGTTGGAAAAATACATTCAAGGTACATCAAAGGCTGTGTATAACATCTACACAGGTGACGAATCATGGATCTATGCATATGAGCCGGAAACAAAACAGCAATCAACTGTATGGGTCTTCCAAGACGAGGCAAAACCAACAAAAGTTGTTCGAGGAAGAAGCACATAGAAACAAATGATTGCCTGTTTCTTCGGCATTAACGGTCATGTGGCAACAATGGCGTTAGAGCAACGCAGGACGGTCAATTCTGAATGGTACACGACCATTTGTTTGCCAGAAGTCATCGTAGAAATTCGAAAAAAGCAGAAGAACAGGCGAATCATTCTTCATCATGACAATGCGAGCTTTCACACATCGACTCAAACAAAGACATTTCTGACGGAGCGAAAGATCGAACTGATGGATCATCCGCCGTACATACCTGATTTGGCACCCAATGACTTCTTCTTATTCCCACACATCAAAAATAAATTACGCGGACAACGATTTTCGACCCCCGAAGAAGCGGTTGATGCATTCAAAATTCATGTTTTGGAGTTACCTCAATCGGACTGGAAAAAGTGCTTTGAAAATTGGCTGAAACGCATGCAAAACTGTATTGATCATCATGGAGAATATTTTGAAAAACAATAAAACCAATTTCGATCCTACATATTTGTTTTTTCATTATTAGGCCAGAAATATAAATAGCAACCCTCGTATTCCAGCTTTACTAATATTACTTTAAAAAGATTCATCCTTTTAATTTATTATATAATAACATAATACATTCTAATGCTAAATACTATCTCACATATTTTAGCACTGACTAAACTACGAAGCAGGGAATACGTAATATACATATCAAACTTCTACACCATACAAACATTAACAAATATTGAACATAAATTTTTTAGATGATTAAAAAGTTAGAATCACCATAGGTTTTTGATGCCATTAATCGGGTATTCCCATTCCCTCGGTCAAAGGTCTTTTGTGTAAAAATGACTAAAGAGTGATAGGATAAACAAATAAATTGTATTTTTCTCTCTTATTTTTAATAGTTAATTTTATTATTATTCTCAAAATTTGAACCAAAATAGTTTTGATACTATTTCACTGTTTAACTAATCATATTTCATATATATTTTTATACACATTAAAAAATTAATTAATGTGATTTTAGTAATTAAAATTTTAGAAATGATTGTCTTTAATTACAATAGTTTTATAATTTTCATTGAAAAAATTACTACCTTTTTATTTTGGTGATTTTTGTTTCATCAACAAAATAGCGAAGCAATGAAAATTTTTATGAAAAACATATTTGGAAACAAATATGTTAAACTTATTAAAAGTATAGAACAAATCAAATTATAAATTTTTATCTGAAACTATTTCTCGCATGGTTATATACTTCAAAAGAAACAATTTTTGTTTAATTTTTTTTATCTTAACCTACAATTATCCTTATTTGTTTTGAAAAGAAACAAGAAAATGTTAAGAATAATATTCATATTTTATTTTTTCATTGATTAATATAATTATTTAATTATATATTTTTATTTTTTAATTTTATTGTATAATGTAATTAACAAAAAGATAACAATTTGTACGTATTTAATATTTTTTAAAATAAAAACAGTAGTACTATGTTAAGAAATTCTGATCTAGACAGATTATTTTCGCGCTGACTTTTAATTGTTATTTATCAAAATGTAATTAATGCTTTATGCAACAAAGTTTCACTGTGTTATAAAGCGCCTTTGAATGATAATTACATTCTTGCCAAAACGAAAGATTTCCATATTAGAGAACTCGTCGTCCAGACTTCTGGGGGGGGGGTAGGGGTTGGTCGCCGAAATTCCAGGTAGTCGAGACTTTTACCGAAATTAAAGTCGTCCTGCGAGAGAAAATTCTCGATTGCAACAAATTACATAACTTCCCAGAGTAAATCTTTCACCCGACGGCCATTCCCCGGATTATCCGACTCCGTCCTTGAGGGCCTGCCGGACAATGTCTTCAAAAGTGCTTAACACAGAGCTCAACCTTTGCATAATAGATGTGAGGTGATGTGCACAAGAGAGTTAACGTTTTCTCCCAGAATGTCGTGGGTGGGTGGTGGAGAGAATATTTTTAATCAATATAACTCCCTCGCACTCACACACACATTTAAGGTAGCTGTATGATAATTTGCGATGAGAAGTGACTCTGATAACAACAACAATAATTTGCATCCAGCCTTGTTCGGGAAAGCTTGTCTTTTCGGAGGAGGTATCGCATACCAACGCCTTGCTCTTCCTTCGAAATCGAATTCCCTAGATGAAGGAGGAATCCCCTCTTCCATTGGTGAATATTTAAAAGCGGCACCCAATTAAATTCCCCGAGATGGAATCCGTGGAGAGAAAGGCATTGCCATCTTGCTGATGATAATAATAATAATAATAACGATAACGCTTTGTGTGGTACCCGAGTAATAAATGCGCAATGTAATTTGGCATCGCTGCCTGTCTGACACTGACTCCATTATGGCTGCTCACCCAAACGTTCTGCTTTTGGAAAGGGGGAGAAAGTGAGAGCGCTAATTCGGAATCTATTTATTTACATATCTGGAGAAATGAGTGAACGAGTTGAGTTGAGAGGTAGGAAACTCCTAACGAATTCAGCGAGCGCAAAAGGAGGGAATAAGCAGTTTTAAGCAGCCTGTGGAAGACTTAGGGGCTCTAATTATTGTAACTCCGGGTTCCAGCAGACAGGCATAATCAGGACGCGGACTCTTTGTACTAGAGCAGCAACACTTATCGAATGAGGTTTCCGCTTTTCGGAGAACAGTGAAGCAGTCGCTTACTTATCTAACTGTTGCCACATCAGAATGATAAAATCTGGTAGAAAGGAAGAAAACTATAGTTTCTTCCTTTTATCAATCAAATTACTATATCCTCCTTACGGAAAAGAATTATTGTTAACCAACTGAAAAACAGAATCGGAGCTACGAAGATGAAAATATAGTTACATCAAATGAATTCGATAGCACTGAAAATGGCATAGATTTCCTCAGTCAAATAAAAGACGATAGTTGTTACACCAGAATTCTTTTTCTCCTAAATTAATTTTAAATGCACAAATTTTTATGAATTTTCAATAATACATATATTGTGATTTAAAGCATTATAACACCAATAATACATACTTAAGCATTTCCAAACAAATCTGAAAAACTTTGATTTATGTATAAATTTTTATATTACAGATTAAAACAAAATAATAGATATATAATTTTGAGAAAAGTTTCACTTTTTTATCGTTACTTACACTTTCGAATATTTACAATAAAAATGGAATATAATTTAGATATTTGGCCATTTAATATATGAACTACAATTTTACTATATAATTTATACAATGCTTATTTCACTCTAGAATATATTTATAGTAAAATTGTTTTTTTTTTCCAAAAAAATATAGTTTTTAAGAAAGTATTATTGTAGATTTGTACTAATACATTATGTTTTTTTTGGTTAAAGTATTTTTAAGTGATTTAAATTTGTTACTTTCCAACGTTTTGCAAAAAATAGAAATCACAACAATTGTATTTAAATACATTGAATGCGCTTGAATAATCTTGAAATTGGTTGAAATCGAAATAAAAAATGCATTGCATAAATGTAAATCATTTGTGGAATATGAATAAAAAATTCTTTTCAAAAATTAAATAATTTATATTATTAAAAGCTTTCAAAGCTCTTTGGTAAATGGAATTTAAATAATTCACCTTTATTCATAGTTGAATGATAAGAATTAGTCTCAATAAAAAAAACTATATTTAGTGAATTTTATATACTTATTTCAGTTTGGCTATATTTCTTTTATTTACTCATTTGATTCTTTCGATAACTTACTTTTGTAATATCATTTCAAAACTTATTTCAAAAATAAAAAAAATAGTAAAAATACAGAGTTTTAGAATCAAATTTAAAAGAAAAAAAAAAAAACCTATTTTTGAGCAAATAGATAAAAAAATTTATTTCTCGTGAGTTGCTAAATACTGCCCATATAAAGCAACTATAAAATATTGAAATTTACGTTTTATTTAAATACTCTGGCGAGGAAGAATTTTTTCGATTCATAACACTGGAAAGTTAATAAATATTGACGTTAAAAATCATAGATTAATATCTATAAAAATAAAAGGGATATTGAAAGCGCTTTGACGTGTCCTACAGATCCAAACTTGTAAAAACATATTTAAAATTTCACCCATGCAAAAAAAAAAATGTGAAATATTTTATGATTTTGTTAGATCCATTAAACTATCTAGCATACATTATTATGAGAGTAAATGTTTAAATTATTTTGTATTTAAACTAATTTTGCTCTTTTTTAAAATTTTTAAATGATCTTACACCATTGTTTTGTAATAAAGATTATATTTTTATTAGATTAAAGATATATTTACCAGATCTAAATAAAGTTAAACTTGGTAAATATATTTTTGAAATATTAGGATTTTTAAAAAAGAAGAACATAAGAACATTAATTAAAAAAATTTAAATACAAATAAAAATATCAGAACAATAATTTCACAAATGTAAATACAAATTCTAAAACATGTGGATACATGGATTTTAATGAAAACATAAAAAAAAACCGCTAAAAATATAAAGTATGGAATGCAATTTAAGTTTTACCTACAAATTTAAAAAAGGAAATATAGAAATATCATTTTTGTAAATGTATAAATACAAATCATAAAAGGCACTACTCCTGTATCATTCATGATTAATCGTAAAAATATTGAAAATGATTAATAGACTAAAAATAATTATTAAAAATAATAAAATAACCTGGAATTTAAGTATGCAAAAGGTCACAAGCAATCTGCAGAACACATTAAAAACTTCAGAACTGACCTTACGAAAATTCTTAAAAAAAAAAATCCAAAAATGGAACAAAACTTTTAAATTTCCTTGCTATGACGAAAATACTCTAAAGTTGACAAAATGGAATTTTCTACATAATTCTTATTTTTCTCAATCTCTATGACGTAATAGTAAAAAACCAGGTTGCCAGATAAACAAGGAAATCCGCCACAAATCACCAAATTCAGAAATTCATATGATGAATTATACGGCAATTGTACCAAGGAAAATTTAAGATGAGGATATTGGTCTCTGACTAACCTAAAATGAAGTTATTTTATTCCAAAATTCCAAAATAACAGATGATAACCACAAATGATTGCAGAATTTGTAATTAATTTAGATCGTAATTTACGCTGATTTAAACTTCTTGTCTATATTCAAGTTAAAGTTGCTAATTTCGTGATATAATCAATTTCAGATATGCAACATTACACTCAAGATTTTATCTTGTTTCAAGAAAGAAAATATATGATTCTCTCTCTCTCCTCTTTTTAAACTGTCATTTATTCAAAAAGTTTTGTGATATCAGATTCCGTCTCTTTTTTTTACTCCCTCTTAATTTTTATGAAAAAAAAATGACGCTAATTATTATTTTTATTAACTTAGCAGTCTTTGGAAAAAATATTTGTTTTAATCGTTGCAGATGAAGCGTTTATACTTTTCAAAATACATCTCCAATAAGAAATTCGTTGGAACGCGGGTGAAAATAAATCTCAATTTCTACATCTAATAGCTTGGCTATCAAATTATATTTTCAAGTGTCTAACACACCACATTTAATTTATTTAAATGATATTTAAATGTTAAATTATTTTTTAGTAAGTTTTGAACAAAGCTATTACTAAATAATAAATAAAGGTATTTTTATATCAAAGTATTTGGCCAGTAAGTATGTGCATGGTTTCCATTGAAAGCTACGCCCTGCTAATATCGATATTTTTATTTTATAAAAGTAGTTTTAAATTCTAAATGAAAGATTATTCTGTCAGCGATAGATAATTTTAATTTTAAGCCTACAGTTATTGAAATATTTTAAATTTAATGATAATCAATTATAAAAATCTTATATTAAAATAAAGTATCTGTTATTATTTAACTATATTTGTAACTATCGTTGCTTTTTCTCAGTATTACATGAACTTTTAACTTAATGAATACTTTTTTTCTGTTACTTAACAAATCTTGTATTCTTTTAGCAGTCTAACAATGACGATTATTAAAGTTAAATGTGTAAATACTCAAATACTAAAGAAATAAAACCGTTTGCTTAAAAGCACGTAAAAATTAAAATTAAGCTCGGAAAATCTGATAGCAGGATTTACTCTCATTAAAAAACAAATGATGATAAATTGACGTCAGGAGAAGTTAATTGGAATGCGGAGAGAGTTTGGGATTGCTATTAAATAAAACATCAGAATTCTTGAGAGACAATGATTCCGTTGCAATAAATGATTAATTTCTTTTGAGATGGAAAGCTTTAAATGCATTTCAAGAATACCGTTGAAAGAGCAGAGTCAATATTATGTTTGTGTGAATTTCGGTTAGAATACATTTAAATGAATTCTCGCGCTTAGCTTAATAAATAAGACTTGAGCATACATGAGTCAATGGAATTATTTGAATAGAACTCAGAGAACATTTCTTATAAACTATAAGTACCATCATCCATTTGTTAAAATAAATACTGGATCTAGAATAAATTATCTTTTAAGTATCATTAAGAATTCAATGAAAATGTTTATACGTATTTGTGTTTTCGATAATTAGAGGCGGTTATCAAAATGGAAATTATATGAAGAAATGCAAAATATTTCATAAATATGGCAAAGAACTATTCTTGGCACGTTAAATTCTATAAAGCTTTTTAAAAATTGGATTCTAAAAATTATGTCTTAAGGAAGGCTTCTCAGTTAATACTGTGAAAGGTCATTGAGTGGTAGAGAATTTAATCTATTGTAAGTCCGTTTTTCAAAAGAAATTATATTGGCTTGATAATATTTGAAGACCTAAGTATTGAGAAATCTAAGATTTGTTCAAGCCAGTTCAATCAAAAAATTATTTAATTGAGCTGGAATAAGATCTAAGATTGAGAAATCCATAACATATACTCGTCTATAGTCGATTCAAATGATTTTGGGAGACTAATTATATAAACATGAGCATAATCATACTGGAAAACGAAAATGTATATAAAGCAATGTATGTGATACACAATATTTATGATTGACTTAATTGTTTATCTGTTACACATATTTACTTACCAATCTAAGAGGAAGACAAGGTCATCTAAAAACCATGTTTGTGTACTCCCCTCTTCATAGAAGTAATACCATGCTTTGTTATTGGGAAAAAAAACACTTTTAAAAAAAAGATTTCAAATATATCCAGTTGTTTGTTGAGAGCAATACGAACAATGATGCCTTCTATTATATAAAATTCTTCCATGTTTGATTGAACTGGATTTTTTGCTTGAAAAAGGTTTGTTGCATTCAGAACTTATTTTAAAAATGAATTTGAAATGGCTATTACAGCTCCAATTTATTATTTGCTTTCTGTGTGATATATATACACAACGGTGCAGTCGAGCCCATGAATGCACTTTAAACTTAACGTGTTTAGTTAATAGCCTTTCACTTAGCACCTCGCAATTTTGAACGATGATCAGATGACTGACCATATCTGGTACCCTCCTCTCCACATCCACACCAAAAGAAGGACTTCGGATATCAAGGGTTGACGTGGACATTTATCAGCCCACGGAGTTCCAGCAACAAAGTGAGGAAGAATGTGGTCACTCTCCCAATCATCCATAGCACGCGGCGATGCTTCTCTTTGCTGATCATACCGGATCCACGAAATTGAGTTTTCAATTATTGATGTTGACTAAAAATGTTCTTCCTTAATTCAGTGGCACTACAAATATTTTGTAATACTGAATGAATAATCAGGTAATAATTTTTTATAAACAATTATTTTGACTTCATTTATACTATACATTTTTAAATAAAACAAAGGGAAGTTCTTAAAAAAGCCCAAA
The DNA here is from genome assembly GCA_030067965.1 of Latrodectus elegans. NCBI lineage: Eukaryota > Metazoa > Arthropoda > Arachnida > Araneae > Theridiidae > Latrodectus > Latrodectus elegans. The sequence continues at coordinate 78,324,084 of CM057814.1, read as the reverse complement.
AATGCTTACAAATTTATATAAAAAATTTAAACGAAGAAGTGGTAAAATTTATAAAAATAATGATATATTGGTAAAAATATTTGTTTTGGAGCCTATGTATGATTATGGAAACTATAATTTAGTACTATCATAAATATGTGTTTTTCTTTGTTTAGATTTCCTAAGATATAAAGCCAAAATAACATAAATAAAGCAATTTTTAACCCAGAAAAACCATCATTTAGCAATACCTTTTTATTTTACAAAATTATTTGTATAGTTAACATCTGACTTCATAAATATATAAATTAATTAATAAAAATACAATTAGAGAATAATAAATGTTTGTTTCTCACTTCCGAATTATTTAACTATGTTATATGTTTTGCAACATAACTAAATAAAGAGAAATTTGATAAAATTTCTTTTGTGTTAACTGCTCAATCAAAATTTCTTTCTTCCTTACTTTAAAATTTTCAAATGCTTCATCTTGATAATAGAATATATAAGCATTAATACTTAATTTCTATTCAATTTTTAGCAATAATTCTCCATTTACATATTTTTATTTTTACAATATTTTACAAAATATTTTAAGGGATTTGTATACATTATAACTCTTGTGTGAGAGTATTCACAATGCATTCTAAATATAAGAGTTAGGATGAATTTAGTTTTTTTTACATCTTATATAAGATTTTTGATTCCTTTTACTGCTTATTTTTTGAAACCTCAAAACATAAAAATGTTAATTTTTGATTTAAAAATTAAAAGCTATATGTTCTGCATAATATATTGTGTAAACATCCATATTCAAATATAAACGAATTTAAGACAAATAAAATTTTTAAAAATAATGAGAAACTTAATTAAAAACTCTATGCTTTATTATTGATTTATACTAAAAAGTTCCTTTAAAAGTAAATTTTCGTGAAAAAGAATTTTACATGAAACTTTTAAGTCTCTGGTTTCTCAACTTATATAATTCAGAATAAATTGTGATGAATCAAAATACGAATTTAAATAAATTTGTGATAAATATGCAGTTAGATCGTTTTTGTTATAAAATGGCATTTTAAGTCACTTGGAAACTGAATGAGACCAGTGCTGAATAGTGTTTACAGGAATACTGTGCTGTTCGTGTGCCAGTGTGATTCAAATATGAACTTATTCTATTGCCCGAAAATATGAAAGATTATTTAGTGGATACAATGGATTCCTACTAATCAATTGACAAAATTTTTTATTGTGGCATCACCGTAGACGAAGTTCGTTTTTAATGTCTGTGACAAACGATTTGGAAATAGCAACTCAAGTTCTTTTTTTCTTTTTTCTCGACTAAATTCTCAATCTATCCCAAGTTATTCAACGAAGCGATAAATTTTGCTGCATGTGCCATTTAACTGTTATTGATGCAAGAAAATCTAGATATTGATGGAATTGTGGAAGCACTATGACAGCAGTTTATTTTCTTTTTAAACATGACGGTCAGCTTCAGTACTTGTCGGTCTCTTTCATACACTTTCTCATTCATTCTATTATTTTGTTTTGTCGAGTGCCACCCAACTTGTCTAGTGCTCAGTGTGCCTGACTGCGGATAGGGAGGTCCTGGGTTCGAATCCCATTTCGGGCATGGATGTACTTTCTCTCTCTATCTATCTTGTCTTTTCCTTGTATGAATGGGTTGTGAGTGGTTACCTACCTTATAAATGGGTACCTAGAGCATATGTGTACTGTGAAAGTCGGACTCCACACCAAAATATGGTTCAATTGGAAAAGTGGAGCAGCGCACCCCATAATGTCAGTTTAGCTAACACACGACAACAACAACAACACATTTTGTCGAGTGTGTTCTGCCACATTATATGTACGCTAATACCTTTAATCATTGCGACTTTAGAATTCTTTATGTTTTGACCCAATCACTAATTATTGATTGGGTCGAAACCTAAAAGCCAATGTGTTTCGACCCCATTTGCTCCAGTTTATCAAGATTTTATAACTTGATAAGCTGGAGCAAATGTGGTATGCAGGATTTCAAGATTTTATAAAGCCATGATTGTAACATCTAAAAATGTGTTCTAAAGGAAGTATTTATAAACCAGGTTCCTGATAAATATATTGCATCTGAATGTTGTTGCTTGTTGAAAAGGTGTAATACTTCATGTGTGAAGGAAAACACCTATCAGTTTGTTTTTGACTTTGACAGAGGTTGAATTGTAATCTACTAAGATTACAGGTTATCATATTGTGGCACTACTGCTTGCATCAGACTAGGTATCATATCTACATGCAAAATATGGTATCTATGAGTTTACAGGATGGTCATATGGAACAACATGCTGGATCTCAATGCTTCATTATCACTAATTATTGATTATAAAGACTTCATTCGTATACTCTTAATGAATCATAAAGTCTCGTACTGAATCTCGAATTAAAAAATGGTGATTTCTGCAAGATGTCTGGAATATTACTGCCATTGACAAAAAAAGTAGTAAAGTTGGTATTATTACTCCCGATTGAACATGTTGCAATTAAATAAATTTGTCTTATTCTGAATTGCGTTTGCCACCTATTAACATACGATAATACAGTAACTGGGTAAATAATTTTGCTCGTCTGCATTAACAATTTAATTTTGTTTGTAATTGATATTATGGAGCATCAGTTTGATGATTATGGCTTTTATGAAATTATGCACGAAATAAACAAAAACAGTTTTACGTTTGACTGTAAAATAACAAATAAACTTTAACAATTGTTTACTTAAACTTACTTTTTCACTTCCATGCATATAAAACTGAAAAAATGGAAAAATTTCGGTATATTTTATACTTAATAAAATTGTATAAAATCCAAAAAAATATGTCCCATTATTTAATAAATTCAACTATTTTCAGTTATACAAAATGTAAGTTATTTTCATTGCATTGAAATTGATTTTCTTTAAACAGCTGGAAAAATCATGAGTTGAATTCAATGCGCAATTAAATTAATCATCGTCATAAAAAATATATATATATAATACAAAAATAAATAAATAAACAAATAAAAAAAATAAAACTTTGCTACCATTGGCTAGAGTTATCCATAAATTTTCCGTAAGGCTTGAATTTAAGTTTTTTTATTTTATTTATTTATATTTTTTTATCGTTAATCGAAGCATCAAGCATTCTTATTTGATAACTATGATATTTTGCAGTCTGAATTGGGAATGGACGCATTTTGCTTCGTGAGCATATTACCTTCAGATATAATCAAAACACTCTTGCTAAAAGTATTTTCCCGAAAGCACCTAGTACATTTTACAAGCAGCCTTAATTTTTAAATAAGCAATTAGCATTATTTTTAAATAAGCAGATGATATCAACAACAAAACTGATTTAGATTTATCACAGATCTAATACTCACTCACTTTCACTTTGGAGCTTTAAACACAAGAAACTTTCACTTAGGAAATAAAACACTTTATTCCTTTTATTCTGTCATAAGTACCCTAAATCATTTGGTATATTGCAATTAAATTTTTTTTCTCTGAAACATAGAGTCATCATATTTCTTTGAGAACAGTATGAAACTTATTTCATGAATTTTAGTAAGAGATGTATCGATACATTTGTGTGCTTTGATAACACATTCAACAGTGCTTTGCTGACGTAAACAAGACTAACAATTTTACAATATGTGAAGGAGAAAGATTTTGTGAATTACTCGTAAAAATAACTTTATTTCTTGAGAAATGAACATAGAAAAACGAATGGTACTTTATTACAAAATTTGTAACTGTCCCTTATTTCTTTTATTAAATTAATCATTACAACCACGTATAGCTAAACTTTTGAGTTATTTTATTCAAAATTTTCACAATTTTAAATCAAATTAATTAAAACTAAAGATTTCAGTTTATTTAATCTTATTTTATCTTTTTTGTGTAATCAAATATTAAATTATTTTAAATATATTCTTGTCCTACTAAAGTTTATCTTATTTAGTGCTTATTTAATACCATCTGATGCATAATTGCGTGAAATATTGTAATGCAGAAATAAGGTTATAAAAAAAGAATTTAAAATTATTTCATTTTTAATATTTTTTTTCAGATTACCATACTTGTTAGAAAACAAAAATAGATTTTAAATTAAAAAAAAAAAACAATTGAATTTTTTGTCTGATTTTATCTGTATAACGATATGATCAGTCAAGTGCTACCTGTTTGATTGATGCATAATCATTCGATTTATCGAAATTCAAAAATTGTAAATTTATTAAAAACAAAATAATTTGTGAAAGGATGAATTTTGAATAATATAAGTTTTGCCAGTAGTATTTACTGATGTATTTTATTTCTTATTATTTTATTAAATTATATGTATCAATATATGTGATAATTTCGTATTTATTTCTAGGCAATGTTTTTTTTTTTCATTTATTTATTTTAATAACTTCCCGAATTCATTTCGTATCGAGATCAATTTTCTTTTATTTGTGAGACAAAAGTTTCCATTAATATTGATGAAATTATTTTTCGCAAAAATTTACATTTTGGTACCCCTTGATTTTTTTTTTTTTTTTTTGCAATTTTTTTGGCGCCAAGGTGATAACCACTACACAAAAGTTAAATTAAGATAAATTTAATTTTATCGCCAAATTTTTCACCAAACTAAGGGGAACCAAATTCTACAACGAACTCTTATTTTTATATTCGATTGCACCTTCCTATGTTATGTTTTAAAATATATTAGCTGTACTTAATTTCTGCCTCACAATTCAAAAATATGGTACTAGTCAGGTAAAAAATGCTGCGTTTTAGGGTAGAAAGAGAATTGCAAAAACATAAACATCGCAGAATTTCGAGAAGCAAATTCGGTGACAAATTTCTCTTTTTTTTACAAAAATCTCAATATTTTATTTAAATTTAAGAATGTTGAAAGTTTCTTGAAAGTGTGCTTGGGAGTTTTTACAGGTTCCCTTTGTGATATTGTATACGAAATCTGTAAGTAATATAATCTTTTTATTCTCAATTTCTTTGATTTAGTTTTAAAATAGATCGTGATGGAATATTTTCAGATAATAAAAATACATTAAAATACACACATATTTAAATTTTAGATTGGTTAAAATTACATTAAGAACTTTTAAATCTATTATTATTAATAAAATGTAATTTATGAAAAAAGTAAACATTACTCGTTTATAGATATAGAGATGCAGTTGAGATTTATTTTAAAATTAGAATAGGCTTAGCATTTGTCAATTTTACTCAAATCCTTATAATAGACATAATGAAATGTAAAATAATCCCCTTTTGCACAAGTAACAATTTAAAATCCGAACAAAATGGTTGTGAATTTATAAACAATGCGTTTTAATTGAATTATCATAAGCCTCTTGTGCTTTTGTTCCTGAAAAATCGTTGATCACATCTAATATTTTTTATAATTATCGAATACTGCTTGCAAAAACTTCAGACTGCAAAATTAGACACATTTTTCCTTATTTTCAAATTATATTTATTATTATTTCTTTTCATTTTTCTACAGATCTGCCATCAGGCGAAACCGTAGTAGTCAAAGCGATTAGAATTCAGTCATTTTGTTGAGTAAAAATATGGTTATGAAACATAATTAAATAAATTAATTAATAATCAAATAAATTAAAATATTCAAGGTTGCATTAAATAGTTCTCTCTAGGGAATTAAACAACTTTGTTTTACTAAAATAAATGATTAGTTAAACTTATTATATAATTACTATGTCCGTTCTATTTTTGAATTGATTATAAAAGACTATATAAACCCAAAATGTTTCTTAAATTAGAATATCCCCTTCATTTATCCTCAATTACAAATGTAGAGCTGGAATTTGGTCAACTATTTGGAACTTACTAACATCAGTTTACGAAAATAATTATAAACAAAACAAATTTTTTGTTTTTCAAAAAATTAACCAAAATTGGGTCATCAAGTTTTGATGTTAGAAGATATGAATGATATGTTTTAAGACAGCAAGAAATAATTAAATATAAAATTACTATAAAAGTTATTTGATATAATATATATTATTTCAAGACCTATAAAAATATTGGTAACAACAAATAATTTTCTTATTCCCATCCTAATGACACAAAAACCAGAATCTCAAGTCTTAGTTTCAAAGTCAGAATTAGATTAACACTTCATCATCTTTTTACAATATTACGTGAGTGCAGCCTCCTCATTGTGGACACATTGTTTTCAACAAGTAACTGAACAAGAACTTTATCTATCTCAAAAGTATGAATGACGCAATGGTATTATTGCTAGTGGAGTTGAATTCTTAACAATGGCATTTAAAATTAATAGCTCATTTAAAAATTCCTTCCTTTAAAAATTTCATGTTTTGCAACATAAAACAACTATTTTAAATGAGTGTTTAAAGGAATGGCAACACAAATTATTAATAAAGTATATATTTCTTTGATTTCAAAGTTATCTCATTTTAAAAGAAAGAAGAGTTCTCAATCCAAAGTTAGCATATATATATATACATATATGTAAGAAAAGAGATTTTCCATATTTCTCCTGCATTTTGAAATCTTTGTAAGAACTGTCATTCATCAATCAACAATTAGGTGGAAAGGAAAACTTCTGTAAATTTGTATTTAACGTTCTTTAGTTCGATTGCATAATTCATACACTATTGAAGGCCAGAAATTTAATTTGATTTAATTGCATTATTGAATGTCAAAAATTAATTAAGTTTAAAATGCTTGATTCTCTGTTTATTGTAAGTGACATTTTTACTTTTTTATTTTCATTTGTGTTTATTAATGAAAAACAACGGATTCATCTGTTATTGTATCATGAGAATAGAAAAAATCTTGTTGAAAAATTATTCTACCTACTGATTTTATGCTGATTTGTATTTCAAATACAAAATGAAAAAAAGTAAATTATGCAAATTAATACAATGTGAAATATGTGCCTACTAGACACATAATTAATAATCACTTAATATTAACTATCTACATATACAAAAGTTATCATTGTAACGCTTTCTATACGTACTCTATAACAAGTTTTATTAATTAATTTGTACAAATTTATATTCACATTCAAAATAATTATTATAGTATGAATGGAGATAAAATTAAAATATTTCATGGTCAAATTCAAATCAAGCTTTTGTAAATTCTTAATAATGGGATTGTTACTTTTAATAGAAAAATCAAGAAATCATTTTAACATGTCTATTGTGTTAATCTTTAACCTCGAAAGCTATTTGGACATTAATTAATAATCCAAAAATAGTAGTTTTTGATATCTAAAAACTACTTTATATTTCAATTTCCCCCTTTAATAGGAACAAACACAATTTAAATACACTTATTTGATTTTAAAGAAACTTATAAAAATTAACAAAAATACTTATAAAAATTGACAAAATTAATAAATTAACAAACTTATAAAATTTTAAAAAATTTACTGCTTTTCCCCAATGTAAGGATTGGATATATTATTGCAATCAGATATCACTTGATCTAAAAATCTTATATTTAGGAATAATTTGTTTTTATTTTACGATATCAAAAGTGAATTAAATTTATGACTTGAAAGTGAAGAAAATAAGGTAAAGAGAGGAAAATTCTTTGGAAAAAGAAATTACTTAAAAACTCTTGACTTTAAGAACTTAAAATTTAAAATGAAATTCTTTAGTGAAAAATATGACAGAAAAATGTACCAGTGGAAGAAAGTATTATGGGTAGAGTATATGAACACATATATAATTAGAGGAATATAAAACAATACCAAATGAAGATTATCAGGGTGGAATCTATAAGTTAAAGAAATTCTGAAATAAACTGGGACTTTCTCGGGGATGTATCCACTTTTACTCTCATTGCTGTGAGGCAGAGAAGTCCTTAAATAATGTGCGTATGATGATTGAGATTAGACTCAATTTCACAGCATTCCAGTATGGTTATTCCAGAGTAGTTATTGGTATTAATCTTTTTATGATATTTTAACCCAAAAAACTATTTATAAAATTACTGCGAGTTGAGATTTCCTCGACTTCTTTGAATAGGAAAATAAAAAGGATATTAGAAGATAGTTAATAAGGATTAATAATGAAATCAGCAGTTACTATTCATTCTAATGGATAGTGATACACCCGATACCACTTAAGTTTAAGCTCAGCAAGGTTTTCATTGAAGAAGGTTAAGAGAAGATTGAAGACAAACTGTGCCAAATATATCCAAAATTATGCGAAATCCACTGTTTTCCAGATCTTTGTGTTTGATGAGTGTCAGTTCTTGTGATGTTCAAACCAAAGTTTAGCTTCAGAGTTACTGTAAGTTTACGACAATCCCAGAATTGTAACAGCTGAAAAAAGGAGGATTTGCTGAAGTAATTGGTGAAAGTCCTTATTAATGAAGAATCTTCGCTATTCAGTTTTCAAACTGAAGCTGATTTCCTAACAAGAACTTTTACAATGCTGTTTAGATTCACTCTTCATTGCCAAATAGGTGAAAAATAACTTGCACAATCTGACCAAAATTGGCACAACAGATGGAAATAATTCATTGTGGTTGCTGAAAGTTACTTGATGATAGTTAAGTCTATGTTTAGTTGATATTTAAGTCTAATAAAAAAATGCTTGGAAGATCATACCTTATCATGTCATAGTGGTAAAACAGTTCTCTTCGATCGCTGGTTCGATCCTAACCTATTTCACAATGAAAGATGGATGCTACGTTTCTGTATGCACGGCTGTCCTCCTATGTGGCATATGAATATGACCCGCTATATGTAAGTTTTTTTAGAAAGGCAATTTACGTGGTGGTTGTTAAAAGACCTTACAACAGGTCTGCCAGTCTATTATGCGGTATCAAATGATATGTCTATGGGCTCACTATGGGCTAGTAATAAGACAGTGCTCTTCAGACAGAAAGTTCCTGGGTCCTATCTTAGTCACTGTTGAACAACTGTAAATATATGTTGCTCATCTGCCTTCTACGTGCAAGAGTATTGACGTAGATATTTAGAAGTTTTCATTGTTTTCCCTTTGCGACACGTGAATACGGCCCATAATCTGAGAAGTCCTGACTATCTGAAAAGGGACCACATTGTCTTGGTTGGTTAGTGCGTCGTAATTATTATCGGAAGGTAGTGAGTTCGAATTTTAACTTTACATATGAAAGGTCGTGATTGCTAAAGGTAGCTGGGACATGTTATTAAACTCGTGATCGCAATATCCTTAAAGAGAAATAATAGGGAGGCATGCCAAGCTTAACGAGTCTTCTGCTAGATCCTTGCTTTTCAACGGTGAAGACTCCTACCTGTTTACTTCCACTAATTGGTAAAGCCAAACTCAAGGCAAAGTACTGGAAATTATGCTGTTGCCACAACAACTATCTGAAAATGTAATTACTCGGTTTATGTTTTCCAACAGTCATAAGCTGTTAGGCAGTCCACAACGTTGTGGAATATTAAGTGAAAAGGAAACTGAAATACCGCTGATTATCAAGTTTCGCTCAAACTCATTGCAATGAGTTGAGAAAAAATTGTAATTTAGGTGTAGAGTGATTAGATATTTTTTTTTAAAAGTCTATAAATAAAATTATATATTTTAATCATATACAGATTCTTTTCGTCTAATGAAATAATTCTCAGCGAATTTTGAAACAATTCGAATAATTCAGCCGATTTTATGTGAAATGATGAGAGTAGAATTTTTAGTAAAAATTTAAATTGATTATTATGCATATTACTATTATATATTTAAGACATTATTTACACTAATACGAGGGTCAGTCCGAAATTTTTTGAGATGCATCTAGGTTTTTAAAGTAATACTTACAAAATTTTAGGTGTGTTCAAAGTAGTCTCCTCCAGCATCAATGCACTTTTGTAGACGAATTTTCCACAGATTAAATGTCTCAAGCCATTCATTTCTTGGAATAGATGAAAAAATTGCATTTATAGCCACATCAATCTCTTCTTCTGAATGAAAACGACGTCCTCGTAAGTTTTTTTAGATTAAAGAATTACCAAAAGTCGCACATAGCTAGATCAGGTTAATACGGCGGATGTTCGATCACTTTAATTTGTTTTTGTTTAAGAAACTCAACTGTTAATCTGGCTGTATGTGAAGATGCATTGTCATTGTGAAGCATTAATCCCCTAACATTCAGTTCTCGTAGAATTTATGGAAGGAATTTAGTGGTATACCAGTTTGCTGTTACTGTCTTCCATCCTTCCAACTTGATGGCTTTGACCAATTCCTTATTTCTGAAGAAAACGGCATACATCATTTTTTTTCAGTGTGCGTTGGTTTTTCACCATTGTCGGCGTGGTATCATCTTCAAAGACCCATACTTTACTTTCTTGACGTGTTGGAACGTCAAAAAACGGTATGTACGTTTCATCACCTGTTACAATTTTAGAAATGATGTGGTGGCCACCATCATTTAGCAATTTAAGAGTTTCTTTACTGATTTTGACTCGCTCCTCGTTTTGGTGCTCAGTTAGATTATGGAGAAACCAATGGCAAACTACTTTTTTCATATGTAATTATTCATGAATGATTTTGTGTATAGCTGCGGGTCCAATGTTAGGTTCCTTCTGTATCATTTGGTAGGTAGAGCGATTATCATCCATTTACATTTTTCGTATGGCAGACACATTATCTGGGATTATTGCTGACGGTGGCCTTCCTGTGTGTTCTTCATCCTGTAGAAAATTGCGACCTCTTCTAAATTCTCTAAACCATCTGAATACAGTAGCAAGAGCTGGAGATTCATCACCAAATGCCAATTGCAACCGTTGAACGCATTCTTCTTGATTTAATCTTGCTTTAAAATCGCAGAAAATCATAGCGCGAAAATGTCCGCACGCCAACTCCATTTTCTCTTCTGTTTAAAATTTATTCTACGCTAAACAAGTTGAAGTAAGTTAGTAAAAAACCATCTTCTGAGTTAAAATACTTTGTATTTTAAAATTAAACCGTTATTTTTATTTTGTAAATTCTCGTCTGCGCGTATCTCATTAACCCTAGTACCTTTCAATAATAAGAATACTAAAAAATCTGTAATGTGTTAATAAATATACTAATATATACATTATTTTTATGAATCCATTCATGAAAAAAGTTGTTTTATATTTGCATAACCAGAAGGAAATAGTAATTTACTTTTTGAACAACCTGTGGTTAATATAATTATAACCGTTTGGAAATCTTTATTGTGAGAAAAAAGTGTCAAAATGTTTACATAAGTTTAATTTTTCAAATTAACGTATTCTCTGTTTTAAACTAATAATAATTGAGTTCGGCTTGTTTGTCATCACACGAAATCAAAATCAATTGAAATTTGTTGTATGCTTAATACGCTTTGAATAATTATTAATTTAATGTACTCACCAGGGTATATTTTTATTGGTATTTAATTGATATTCTAAATTATATAGCTATAACAAAATGTAACCGAATTCAACTTAATGTGCATAACACATATAAAAGGAATTAAATTCAAAAAAGATATTACTCTCTCTGGCATAGTTTATATATCTATAAATTACACAAATTCTGACTTTTATGACAATATCGTCATATGTTTTACTTCATGAGATAATTATTTCCCTTTAAACAATTTATAGCTATGTTTATCTGGGTTGCTTTGAAATGTATATAAAAGAGCTTCAGGATGGCTCAGAGCATTAAACTTATGAATGTGGTTGGAATATTTTGGGCAGAGACAGAATTGAATTAGAAATTTATTAGCGATGAAATCTAGAGCTTCCGTTTTCAGATGAAATAAATTCCTTCTTTTACAATGAATTTTGTATGTACATTTTAAAATTATTTCAGTATTCAAAAGTTCAGAAAACCCATAAGAATTTAAAATGTTACAATAATAATAAAATTAAAATATTAATGAATGTATGTAATGATGTAATATTTTGTGTTGAACTATAGAATAAGTGCTTTATATTTTGGAGTTATGAAATTTTATAATTCTTAAAATGAGACTACCTATTTTCAATTGCGTTATTTCAAAAGTCAAAAGTATTGCTAAATGCTTTGTATAGGCACTTTTTATTGATGATTTACTGAGTTTCTGATTTCTTAAATCGAAATTGAATGAAATTAAATGAATTTATCCAAGCAAATAATTTTATATAGAAAAAATACGACAGTAAAATAGGAAACTTATTCCATTGAAAAAAATGCTCTGTTTATTTAAATTACCAAAAAGAAGTGGGAGATAAGCGCAGTAAATGGGGAAAAAATTTCATCCAGTAAAGTTCTTTTATTTTAAAATATATTTTAATTTTCCTGGGAAATATAATTTAAACACAATAACTTAGGAATTCAAATCAAATAACTCAATATCATTTACAACCCCCTTTTTTTTGGACTTCAATGTAATGCCTTCAATAGACATTGCGGTCATAACCAAATGGAGTTTTCGACAATTTATCTTTATTTTTCGAATTTCCTCTGTAAAAGCATTTTATCATTCGGCTTCTACGTATGCTATTATAATTCAGCTACCCTGTTTTTGATAATTCTACGTATATCAAAGCTTTATATATATATATATATATATATATATATATATATATATATATATATATATATATATATTAAGTGCATGAAACCCTTCAACACAACAGTCTGTCTAAGTCAAATATAGAATCTGCTATTTCCCCACTACATAAAAGATACATTTTGTTGGCAGGTTACCTTGATTTCTTTTTATTTTAATTAAAAAAAAGAACACGCAGGTATGCATATGTAGTATTTTATTTACATATTTTTTGATTTCCAAATGAATTTTAATATTTTAAAATTTATATATAATATTTTGTTATTTCTAATAGTTTCACCTGCTTTGATGGGATCAGACCAGATCAATGAAACCGTTGACATTAATGAAGTCAGATACAAGAGGTGAATATTACGGATATTCTCACAGTCCAGTCCAAGATATGTTGTCTGTTCTTGTGCTGTCATTTAGGACAAAGAAGAGACCTCTTACTAACCAGAATTTGTGAGACCTTTCAAGGGACAACTGAGAAGTCAGAACTGACAGATGAAACTTACTTAAATGAAGGGTATGTATATTTGAAAATATGTTTCTGCGTATAGTTATATTAAATACATATTTATATTAACACCAATTCCATCATATTCATCTGCTGTTTGACTTTTTTTGAATTTCTTACAATTGTATTAGTATAATACAAAGTCTTCTGCCAATAAAGAGTGTTTAAGGTATAAGCTTCTGACACATCTGCACTTTTGCTCATTCCTTATTGCTTATTTTTAAGATCGTATTAATAAATAAGGTGTAAGTTTGCAATTAAAGTTTCACTTTGAAGTAGTTATAAAAACCAATAGACGAAATGTTATTGATATTGCTAATAATTTGTAGGGAATATGAGATTTTTTTTATTTTCCAAAAAAGAAAGTTAAAAAAGCAACAGTATGCAGCTGCATTCGGTATTGCCAAATGAGCATTATTATAAATATAGATATAAGATTAATGTTTTTTGTTATTGATGAAACTTTTTACTAAGCATGTTAAATGTGCCATATACCATTTTTGAAAATCAAGTTAAAGTCACAATATATGTTTACAACAGTAACTTTTAGCATTATTGATAGGTATACTATGAAAATTTCGATATATTGAATTTTTAGTTCGATAAAATAGCTATAATATTATTTCTAAAAACAGCAGCTTTAAAGTAATCGTTAATTTTACCGGAATTTTAAGCAAATATTTTTGTGTCCTATTTAATTTTACAAATATATATATTTTTTATTTCATATAGCGCTGTTTCTTATAAGAACATTTGGAATATTTTATTCTAAAAAGTAACATCCCATAATCTCATGTAAGCCATTGTCAAAAGAGTTTATTAGTTTGGAAATATTTTGTAAGTTATTTTTAAATACTGGACCAAATTAAATCATTTTTAATAATATTAGAACCAATAATTTTCGTATGACAATTTCAAAATGAAATTTAACTATACGTACTTCGCAAAAAATTGAATCCTATTTTCTTCTGTCAATCAGTGTTAAATAATTTTGTGATAAAGAAACATAAATTCATAAGTTATTACCAAATACCAACCATAATGTGATCAAGTCCTGTTGCTATGGAAAGAAAAATACTGGATATTTGTTCAATAATATAAAATTTTAAACCATTACCAAATATTGGGCCAAATGATATCAAGTCATGTTTAATAATATTTAGTTCAGCATTTTCCTTATTAAGTCCATTTCAAATTGGCATTTTAACTAAAAGTACTCTATATATTCTTTATCTTGCCATAAGTGTTACAGATTCACATTTAAAAATTAAGCTAGTTTCGATCTTGATCTGCACTGCATAATTTTAACACGTTTCACAGTTAATTAAAATCTTTTATATTAAAATGTATTTACTCCGCCACATTCACGCGCTTTGCAAGAAATCCATGGAAACAAAATTACATCCATTGCTTTATGGAACTCATTAGGGATATGTATGGTTCCAGCGACTTACAGGAAGCAATATTCTTTCATATTAAAAGATTAAAACCTAATCTACGGTTCGGATTCACCGCGACCATCCGCTGATTTCATTCGTCACTCAAAGTTAATTCGAAATGAAAGATTCAGCAGAGCAGTTCCAATGATTTAAACAGTCATGGAACTGGGGTGATTATCCATTCCTGAGGCAGGTTGTGGAGGACTCGCGCCATTGTGCCTCAAAGAAGCGAGCTGGGCAAGCGGAACAATTTACAGATGCAATTTGGGCCGAGTCTAACTCTTTTAATGCAGTTAAGGGAGAAAGAGGCAAGTGGCGCTTGCTGGTATTAATAAATACGATAAAGCCTGGCAAATGAGCGGCGGTATCATTTAGATGGAAGGAGCACAGCGAGCAAGTCCAATAGCAAATGAGTTTTGGAAATTTGCATTTATTTCGTTTAATGCGAGAAGGCCGCAGGACAAGGAATTCGTTTGCGCCTTTTCGAATCTCTTCTCTCAATCTTTTGTCTCGAGGAATTCAAAGGGGTCGGACACATATTGTCCCAAATCAACATTAAGACTTATTACCAAAACAGAAAAATGTCCTTTGAGTATTATATCTAAGAAATGTCTAAGAAGTATTCATTGAGGATGGTAATCATTTTCTTCATTTTGTCTTACAGATAATAGGCATGTTTATGACACTTTCAAAAAATTATTTTTTGTAAATAACGCTTCTCAGACATAAATCGTCTTGCGATCTAGTATTAACTTTTAAAAGTTGTCATAGTATTCTCGATAGTATCTGCAAGTAATATCGTGTGTTCTGTTGGTTAACTAAAAGATATATTGTGTATTTTAATTGTTGTATAATGATAAAGCTATGTTCTTGGAAGATTACAATCTCATTTCTAGATACTATTAAATGACAAGAATCGTATGTTAGATTTTTCTTATTTCTGACGCTTTTATGATTGGGTGCAGGCATAGAGCTTCTTCATGTTTATTTTGATGAATATTTGAATACACCCCTCTCTCAATGGAAAGTCACACTGGAAGATAATATATTGTGTGTCAAGACTTTTTACACAATGACCTACAGTTATTAAGTTATTTACAACTCTGTGATTCAAAATGATAATATATCACAACATATTTGGTGATATAAATAATGTGAATTTGTTACATTGTGATTTTCATGCAATATATTTATAACACAGTCATAAATATTAATATGAGTGATATATATATACTCTTAGTATCAAAATCATGTATTAATTGCAATAAAATTAGTTAATCATTTTAGAAAACTATTGTTCATTAATGACAGTAATACATGAAGGTAACTCATTGTATCTTAATATGGTCTGCGTGTATTCTACTTTTATAATAATATTTTGGCTCATAATATCTCTTTTATAACATAGTAATTTTCGATATATTTTGCCAAAAAAATTTAGAGTTAATATACGACGTAAGAAGTCAGTAAAATTTTTATCTAAGAATGATTTTGGAAAAGTATAATAGAAGATTTCACAAACTCTTAAAAAATTAATTTAACCTTTATTATGAAATATTTGCATACTGATGTTACCTACTGCGTTCACTAATACTGCATTTATTCACCAAATTGTATCATTTAGTTAGATATTGTAATGCAATTCCTTTCAATATTTTGGTTTTTATTAGAAAATTAACATAAGAGTGAGTTTTAATTCTTGAGTTTAGATTATTGATATCGAATGGTTACTAAATTTACTTGGAGTTTCACATTGTCAAATTTTTTTTCCTAAAAGTCGAAATTTATACACAGAAAGATTTTAGGTGTTAATATTTTTTTTCCAACGGTGGGCACTTGGATGACGAACTCTATACCACAAACTGCTACTCATTTGTTGTTAACCAGTGGGCACCTGTTAACCAAGTGACGGAGGAGAGTAGCGTTGCCCGCGCCATACCACTACAAACGCGTTTATAGGGTGGGCCACATTCATACATCATCACAGAAGAAAGGACAGAGAAACAGAGAGAACAAAGAAAGAAAGTAACATCCATACCCTAATCAAGATTCGAACTCAGGACCCACAGCTCAGGAGCGCTAACCACTCAGCCATCGGTCGGCTTAAGTGTTATTATTGACTGATTGAATTTATTATGCAATTTATATAAGTGATTCCCGATACAATGATTGGTAATTTGTAGGTTTGTGGTAAAATCCAAATTTTATAAAAATTAGAAAAAGGGCATAGTGAGAGATGATAATTTCCAATAACACAGCGAAGTTAGTTTCAAACATCAAAAGTGATGTTTCATTTTATTGGTCCGTGACACGTGTATCTAAGCCCCTTGCATGCCTTATCTGTAACACTCTATGACATACATTTCTCTCAAAGAGTGAATATTAAAGTTTATATTTTTATAGAGAGTAATCTTCTGTGGTAGGCAGCAAAATTTGAGCGCGTTTTATTAACATGAGATTAGTAATTTTTATTGTTGCCTTACATCAAACTTATAATTAATCAAGTTTTTGTCGCATTTTTCTGGCAAACAAAATTTTATTGTTGCATCTTCCAATTGCCATGATATTTTGAAACATAATATTTGTTATAGATTACTCAATTTAAAGAAAAACTATTCAGGGTAAATTTTTAAAATTTACTTTTTTGAGAATTATTTTTTGTTGAAATACGCTATCAATATTGTGTATATTTTCCATAAAAAGATTCGTTTATGCACAAATGATTTTTTTCAATATAAGTCACAATACTTGTATGCGATTTAAAATTCTCTATGTAAAAATGATATTCAAATTGCTATATTATATTAAATATCATACAGCTACAAATATTTATGATAAAAATATTTTAATTACTTTTATTTAAAATAATATTAGATTTAAGTTTTAGTTACTAAATACATGTATTTTGTCACTCATTGTGTATTAAATTTTCAACTCTCTTGTGTTAATAAGGATAAGTTACGCAATTACTATATTTTTATATCCAAATATTTTATTATTATTATTTTATCAATGACACAACAGCTCATATAAGGCTACAGTGCTCATATTTTATTATTATATTAATTCATATACATTATGTAAATTACAATTCCTTTTCACTCTTTTTGATTTCCCTGGTTAATTCAAAAAATTATTGTTAATTGTATTCAAAATATCGATGTCATAGAGATTCTTCCTTTATTTTGATGCATATATATAAATAAATATCTTAAATAGTATAGAAATTATTCAAAAATGAGCAATGTCAAATTAATTTATTTCTATTTATTTGACTTGAAAAATGTATTATATCATATCATTAAATATTGTTAGACGAATTATTACATCAGTATTATGTGCATCCAGTAAAGATGGTCGTATTCATGAGGCAGTCTCTCATGTACATAAATTAATCCATAAATAATGTACACCCACTTGTGTGATGAAAAAGACTTAGGACAAAGAATAACGATAGGACTATGTGCTGTCTCACAACATAATTAAAAAAGAAAGCTATAAATTTATAAGGAACTTCTTTCAGTATCACACATTTCATTTTCAATTCAATCTACTCCAATATTACTTGAATGCGCTTCAACCAAATACAGTCATGCAAATTATGGTTTTGTTATTGTTTTCAATAAGCTAAAGGATCTAATTTGAATAAAATTAAGCAGTGTAATACATTATAAAATAGCTTTTCCCATTGAAATGAAATTATTTAAAAATATTCCACAAAATTTGTTTTTTTCTTTTTTTACTAGTTCAGTTTTTCAGTACATTAAAACTGCTTTATTGATTTCAAATAACTGATGCATGCATATATTTAATATGTGGCCACTTTGTGAAGAATGTTGGCCACTTACCTATGAAGAATGTCTGGCCCTTTTGTGAGTAAATTAAATGATATATGAAACATTTTTATCAGTTTGATATGAGAACTGCATTGGGTGCACGCGTGACAAATACTTACCACAGTTATTTTTACTTTCTTTATATAATCGTTATTATTTGAAAGAAAATCTTTTTAAAGAACTTTAACGAATTTTCTTCGAATGATGGCCATGATATAAATTCTATATTACGGAACTTCGAAATGTGAAGATGCTTAACGCTATTTTCATTCTGGATTAAAAATGTTTTGGGGGGGGTGCAAAAAAGAAGCTAATATTCTTATCGAAATGAGCCAATTCGAAAAACAATTATGTGGTAAAATCAAAACATTCTTCAAAATAATATAAATAAACAATCCGATTTATTTGTTTCTGCTATGAGAAGTACAAGCAGCTTGTCAAAATCAGTTTGAGAAACTTCCCTGGTCTGTAACGCCAAAGTAACGATTGAGTGACATAATATAACGATAAAGATAATAATAATAATAACGCCAGTTCTTCGCCTTGCAATGACACCCAGTTTTAGAGTGTATATCAACGCCCGCTTCACTTCTAATTCGATTTAACGTCGCCAGGCCTTTCCTGGGACGCGATTTTAGTAAGGAAGGAGTGGCAACGCTCAAATTGATACTAAATTGAAATTATAATTCGTCTTTAAACATCTGGCAACCGATACTCATCGTCGGCGGGCGAAAACACTGGCTGCGAAGCCTTTCATTAGCATATGCAAATGCGGGATAAAATGGAAATTTAATCACTACCCGTTTGGTAAAGAGGTTAATTGGATGATAAAGGAATGATTTAAATTCTTTCGCGAGATTGCCATGGCACAGCAATAATGGATAGTAAAAAAAAAAGTTGTTGTTTTAGCAAAGGGGGGGGGGTGGAATTAAAAGCCAGTCTTAAGGAAGTGTTTTGATTTTTCTTCGAGACAATGGCAAGTGATGAGCCTTAATAGCACAACTGTTTGTTGCTGATGTTTCTGGGTTCTTAGTTTAATGTTGCGTGTTAACCAGATTGGGAATAAGAGCGCATTCGAAGAGAAGGGTGTAATGAGTGGGGAAGAGGTTTGTAAAAATGATAATGCATCTTAATAAATTCTTAAATGCTTTCAAAGCCGGGAAATAATATTCCAAATGAGTTAATTTTTTTTTTCATATTGTAATGAATTTTTGAAGAATGCCTGTAAGGAAAATTTAATGTTTCTTTTAAAACTGGAAATGTTTGTGCGTTAAAGTCGCTTACAAGTTTTAAATTAGCGAATTAAAAACTATAAACTAGATATTTCTGTTAAATTCCAGGTTGAAAGGATTTTTAGATATCCTTCAATATATATTTTACTTTCAGTATAGTATGAAGACATCAGTTTTATTATTTCTTAAATGTCAAAGTAAAGGAACTGTGATTTATTGAAACTTATTAAATCCAAATTTATAAAATAATGAAAATATAAAGAAATTAATATTACTTTTCATAAAAAATAATTTATATATTTTCATTTATAATAAATAATAGCGTATAATATTTATTTTTTCTATCTGAATGTTATTACTTTTAAAAATAGCTTTTGTCCATGTAATTAATTATGTTTTTCTCTTTTCTATTCTAAATACCACTTGATTTATTGCCTGTTTTTCTCTTTTGTTTTGGACTAAAATTAAAATTCGATGTTACGTTCCTTTGAAATTTTTTCTATGTGATATTTTATTCAATAAGAAATGAAGAGAATGACAATACGTATTAGAGTTTCATCGTTCGTAGTTCTTCGAATAACCATTTTCCAGAAAGACAGATTGTTCAAGAAGATTGAGTTAATTATTTACCCAAATTATCTAATAAAACGCTACTGGATTTTTTCCCATTCGAGATTCGTAAAAGATATTGTTTACAGTTAGAAAGTGCAAATATTGATGAGTTGGAATTCTAGAGTTCAACCGCAATATCCTCTGTGGAAGCTGACCTACTTGCCCGTATCTGGCATGAAATTAACTACGGTCTTGATATTTTCTGTGAGACAAAAGGCTCACCTATGGTAATCCATTGACCAGAGTCCTAAAACTTTTTGAGTCTACCATGACTTTAGTATAATCAATTTAAATTTGTCCTGTTTATTTTATAAGTTTCAATATCAAAATGTGTCCAACATTTTGTA
This sequence comes from Latrodectus elegans, assembly GCA_030067965.1. Taxonomy (NCBI): domain Eukaryota; kingdom Metazoa; phylum Arthropoda; class Arachnida; order Araneae; family Theridiidae; genus Latrodectus; species Latrodectus elegans. The sequence continues at coordinate 78,303,548 of CM057814.1, read as the reverse complement.
GACAACCTATGGATATAAAATTTCATAGGAGGATATTTTATTTAATTAACATTTTCTCTTCATTCCTCCTGAATTATTAACTTTCTATAAATTATAATCTTATTAATTAGAGTTAATACAGCATTTTGAGGGAAACAATAATTGCGATCCATCATTATTGAATTTTCTATATACTATGATAGAATATGGATATTAAGATCACGTTTTTATATAATGAGTCATAATATATATATATATATATATTATATATATATATATATATATATGTATATATATATATATATATATATATATATATATATATATATATATATATATATATATATATATGTATATATATATATATATATATATATATATATATATATATATATATATATATATATATATATATATATATATATATATATATATATATATATATATATATATATATATATAAAATTTTAGTCGAAAGCCATGTTATCAATCAATGAAAAATTGAAGTAGTTTTTGAATGATTAATGTGTTAGAAAATATAATATATATACTACCGCTGAACTGCAGAAATAATTATTTTGAAAGGAATCGTGATAAAGATGATGATCCATTAAAAGGCGTGTAATAACTAATTTCTCAAATCACCTATATATTCTGCTCATTACACGTTTGGCGTTCGTTAAAGCAAAAATTAAGACTTTTGTTCGAAAAACAAAATATTTATGCATATTTTTAAAAAACACATCTTTATTAAAGCATTTTTTATTTAGAAAATTTAGTTAATGCAATAAAACAATTGACAAATTAGTTGAAAGAATTAATCACCTATTCATTAAAAAGCTATAACTCAAATAATCAAAAGATTTGAAATATTACCACAGTTAAGAAAATTAAGGTAATGTTATTTTTTTTTTTTTTAATAACCTATTGAATAAAGTCTTAATCCAATCTAACATTTAAAAAAATTAGCTGTTAAAATTAAAATTTGAACTTTAACGCTTTTGAATCCTTTAATGTGCACATTACTTAAGTGAAATGAGAAAAAGTCTTGACATTAAATGAATATGTCAGTTAATCTGTTCATTAAGGAGTTCTTAAGCTTTACCAATGACATATATCTATATAATACTTTAATTTCAAACATCCACATTATGCAACATAATCGGAGAAATATAAAGCTAGATTAAGTCATGCATGAACTTTATCAGCATGATATGCTTCAATAAACCAACCTTAACTACTGTGACATATTAGGAAAATATCAGAAATTAAATTCTATATTGCAATAGTAAAGGTGAGAATAGTGTACAAAGTTTTGTTAATATGTATCAATAAATTTACTAGCGAAATAAAAATACAAAATAAAATAATTTACGATACATTTAATATTCTCTCTCAAAATAATTGTTCAGTTATTTTTATTCCAGATTATACAAAAGCAATTAAATTAATTTTTTTTATCAGGAGTAACAGATTTATCAAATAGATTTACAGCATTTGAATCGATTGAATATATCGCTGCGAGGGTTTTATATTTTATTCACAGGTATGCCTTACTTCCCCCAATAATTGATATTGATTTCGAAAAGAATTCGAAACAAATTTCTAAAGCCACGTTTTCATAGCACTGCCTAAGAAACGAATTTAGAGGCTCTCGATTGAAAGGCAGACGTTCTTATTCATCAGGAGGGAATTGTCATATGAAACGAACGACAGCTCTTGACATTTCTCCAGCAGAATATGTGCCATCCTAAAATAAAATACGACGCCAAGCTCACAAAAGACCAGGCGGTCCCTAATCGGAATGGAGTTCTTGAATAATGCCGTTTGTACTGACAAACTAAATATTAAAAATGCCCAGGGAATAGAAGAAGGAATGACCATATAAAAAATAATTCCAAGAAAACAGCGTAACGTCGTTTGGTCGTAACTTTATTACGTAGAATATAAATTCGAAGCGAATGCCGCTGCGTTTCGTCTTGATTGAATTTCGGAAACTGAAATATTGAAAAGCGTCGTGGGCCCAGAACAATGGCGTCGCACAAAGGAGTAGTTCTCGTTGCCAGATCCCCCTCTCCTATTGATCGTTTGATTTCATTTTATTTTGCCTTGACTTTGCTTCTCTATTTTTTTTGTTGTTATTATTCTCTTATTCTTTTTTTATTACTTGTTTTACTTCATGCAGTAGCAATAATCACTTTTTGCTGAATGTTGGATTGAAGATGGCAAAATCCTTATGATTTGCTTACATCGTTTGTTTCTCGTCAATTCAATAAACGCAAACGCAGGGAACCCCCCTTGAAATGTTCGAATGAACAAAATGAAAGAATTTTTTTTTTTTACTTCGTACATCGTTTTTTAAATTGTTCTTGGAAACAATTTAAGGGTTTCTGCCAGAACAAGAACGGAACTTTGTTTAGACCAGAGCACAAAGCGCATTTCGCTTAAAGCAGACGATATTTTCATTTCATTTAAGAAAATGGAATAGAACAAAAAATCGGAAAAATGAAAGAAGTTGGTACTAGCGAGATTTTGAACAAACCATATGGTGCGCTAGAGCATATCAAGTAAATTTATAAACCTTAATACAGTTGAGTTAAGGAAAAAAATGTTTCACAAAGAGACTTGATAACATTTGATTTCTTCTCGTAAGAAACATTTTTGAAGGCTTTTATTGCAATTTTCTACGGGCAAAGTTCATTTCATTACACTGAATGCAATTTAGAAATAAAGTTTTTCGCAATCATTTTGAACAGTTTTATTTGATCAAGAAAATAAATTTATTTAAAACATAATAGATATTACACAATAACAATATATGTTTGTAATCATATATTTATAAAAAAATATTTATCGTATTTCCGCTCTAAATTTTTGTTAAATGTTGAATTGAAAACGGGTTCAGGTGATGGAATGAAACTTAAATCTGACTATTGGTTTCTGGGGGCTAACTTAAAATAAAACTATTTTATTGAATATGTTTATAGAGTTAAACTGATTACATCCTAATTAATAATGATTTGAACTCACTGTAAAGTTGCTTATGTTGCTATGCACATCTTTCCAGATCTGCAGGTATCAATGAAGAATGAATGAAAATCATGGAGGTGAATGGTTATATCCCGCTTTTTAAGAATCTCATTTATGCGTAACTGCTAAGAGAAAAAATATATACTGTTTCTGATTATCATTTTTTTATATATTTTTAATATGTAATTTTATTAAAAATAATATTTACCAATTTTTTCTTCAAATTATTGCTTACTCTAACTTTCGTGAACGCGTTTTTGACTTTTACTATGTGCCATTAACTGAAAATCCCTTTGACTACAGTTTAAAGGAGTCTTAGTTTCAACAATTGATGATTTTGTAATTTAAGGTAATTTTTAAGGTTTTCCCATATCATTCGATTTATTAGTTGATCTATACATATCATTTCTGACTTCATTTCGTTTGCTAAAAAGATGCAATCTTTTAAGCAAACGGAACTCATCATTATCATTATGAATATCATTATTTTTCAAATCATAATTTTTTCTGAAAGTTAGATATACATTCACTATAGATTGAGAAAAATGGCAAAATTGGTCAATAAGTATACATATGACAGTGTCTTAATGAATATTTTGAATTTAAATAAATATTTAGATTATACTTCCATTATTTATAAAAAAATAATCATGCTTTCATATTTATTGCAAACATCTGAAAATATTTAGGATTTTTTTTAAATAAAAGGAAATATATTGTTTATCCTAAAAAAAGATGGTTTCAAAATAAAGTATTACATAAAAAAATAATTATCAAAGCTGTTCTACCAAAAGTTTTTCATTTAATGCAAAAAATTTTACTTTTATTCATGGGTGTCTTTACTTTTATTCATGGAATTGCATAATGAAATTAAAATAGAATATTCTTTAAGCTTCTAACATCTGTAACATGTTGCTAGTGAAATCAATAAAAATTATTCAACTACAATATTATACTCCTTCAAAATTGATTTTTTTCCCACGTTCGAAAGCATTCTTAGGTATTATTGGTCCATTTCTCTCTCTCTCTCTCTCTCACACACACACACACACAGAGAGAGAGAGAGAAATTAATTCATTAAATTGATCTTATATCAATTATTTAAAATTGATTATCATTTGGTGAACTTGGCACAATTCTGTTTTATTGACCAAAATCTCCTGACCTGAACTTTTTTAATTTAATGTCTTGCAATAAACTCTTTTTCAGCTCTATATTTGTCCAGCGTTTGACATGTTTGGCAATCTGATATATTTGTTGATTAAGTCTTTTGAATACATAGCGTAAACATAACCATGCGTGGGCCTTTCTCGCTTTCTATCATCGATTTTATCTTGCCCCTTCTGCTGACTGCAGATGAAGCAATGAAAGTAATCCACTTCACCACTTGACAACAACTTCTAGCTTCTTCTTGGCATTTTGCTAAGCCAGCGATTCGATGGATGGCTACTTGGAAGAAGAAACCACTCGTAAGCCAAATTCCTTGGAGAAAACTTAATGAAATGATGAACTTTCTCATAGACCGAGTATGACTCTTCATTTGATTTAAGAATGAAAATACTTAGAACTATCTCCACAAGTGAAGCAATCCACAGGTTCTTGGTAAATAATTTCTTCTCGTAACATAATATAGTATTTCATTTCTTGAAATTTGTAATCTGTAAGTATTTTAATGTGTAATGCTTTAATTAATTTTGCTTTAAGAGTTTAAATTGGGTATTATTTTAACTAAATTAAGTATAATATTTTAACTAAATTGGCTTTGATGTAAAATTAAAAATGATAAAAAAAATTTCCAGCGGCCTTCATCTAAACTGGTAAAGCTCCTCTTGACCCTGGAAGAGGGCGGTCTGCTGTTGTAAATGTAAGCATAATGTACACTATTTCAATCAATTTCTTTGGATGTTTCCATTTGTCTTCCTTACTATAAGAATACCATTGAGGAAAGTGCGTAATTGACTCGTTCTTTTAATGATTGTTGTATTTCTATTTTGCACCGACAGGTTTTCAAACTTCCTGGTACCCTAATTTGAATATCCATAATCTCTTTAATCATTGTTTTTGTACAAAAACATTTCTTACAAGATAATCAACAAAGTTCTTATTAGAGAGGATATAAAAATTTTGTCTGTTATTTTGGAGGAAAAAAAAACTTTTTAGCTGTCTAAATAGATAACGAATGAAACCGCATGTAAAAATATCAATTGGCATATATTTATTATAAACGTATTTTATGTACTGGAGTTCTCTCTTATCTAATCAATCTTCAGATGAAACAAATACTTATAATTAAATAGTGGTAAAATAAGAACTCTAACAGTTAAATAGTGATAGTTAAAAAATTACTTCATAAGAATTTCTAGTACATACAATCTTTAACATAGAAAATGATTTTTGAATAATTTTAAAATGAACAAAATAAAATAAAACTAAAACATTAAAACTGTACATGGTAGTAGATGTAGAAGCATCCGTTAAATACTTCATATATTGCACGAAGATTCGCATTTCATAATTCGCATTCATAAAAAATTTATGCTTTTATGCTTAAAAGTAAATTTTTATTGATTTTAATAACTTAACTTTAACCCATTTTCGAAAATTTTGCGACTAAAGCGAAATATTTGGGACTAATGATTGGAGAAATAGGCTTTCGAAATCATTAGAAGCCAAAATCAACATAGAGATATAGCATCAAATATATTAGATATAGCATCAAATATAGTAAACTTTTAATTAGAAATTTAAGTGCTTAATGCCTATTTTGGAAGCTTGTAGGAGTTGATCTTTTGGTGAAACTTTTTTTGATTCAGTCAGTTATTCATATTTTTTTTATTAAGAATCTTACTTCCATTATAAAATATTTTTACCTAAAAGTGTACTTAAATTTAATGATAATATAGCTTAGAATATTAAAAGTGATTAATTTTTATAAAAGATAGAAAGGTTTCTGAGAAAAAAAAGCATATAAGGCTAAAGGTTTATAGCAAAGTTAATTTTAAAATAAAGTATGTTTATTTCTCATAAAACAAAGCAAGCAGTTTAAAGAAGTAATTTATGTGATATACTTGATTTTATAATACATGGAATAAGGTTTAATTGCAGAGATTTTCACAACGAAATTTTTAAAAATAGACTTGACGATTACAAATGTACTAAAGAGAAACGAAGAAAAGCTTCAATTGCGCCAAAAAAGAACTTTCATAAAAACCTCTTCAGAAATGTTGAACTCAGAAAAATTAGTAAAAACGGAGTTTTCTTTCGTAAAATTATAATTAGAATATGATATTTCAAAACCAATTCTGAAAAAACATTTTGCGGAGAGAAATATGATAATGCTTTTAGTGATAAATACGACATTCTTCAAAGATTTAAATGAGAAATGAGCTGTTCATTAGATCTTTGACATTCTTCAAAGATCTAATGAAGCATCTAAAAGAGTTTTTGATTTCTGATTTATACTAAGAAGCTGATGAATCACCAATTAAAAAAATTGAAAATTGTAAAAGAATCAATTTTTTCCTACATGCTATAGTCTTTTTGACAAGTTTCATTGAATGTTGAAAAATGTGATCGGCAACTATGAATGTAGATTTAGGAACGGAAGATCAACTAGTAAATTGATTTTCATCTTATATAAAAATTTTAAAAATACAAATAATTTAGATCCAATGCATGCAGTTCTTTTACCGACTTCAGAAGAGCATAGGATTGCACTGGCAGAGAATTGCTCATAGATGTATGAATTATAAATTAGAAAAATATAAATTCTATAGCCTTGTCGCTAAAGGAAATTAAGATACAATTAAATACACTGAGAGACTTCGCTAAACAGCTTAAATTTCAGAATGAAATGTCGCAGAAGGATGTATCAGCATTCATGCCTCTTGCTTAATATAGCATTTGAAAAGGCGATTAGAGACATAACAATCAATGTTAAGGAAAATATTTTACTAAGTTCGCTCAAATACTGATTTTTGCGGATGATATATTCAGAGTTTTATTCGAACCATATTAGACTTTAGAAAAGCTCCTGTGGCATTAGAAAAAGGGTTAAAGGAATTAACACACTTATTGGCAAACGAAAATAAAACAGAATATTTGTCCTATTTTAAATCTAATTTTTTTTTCACTCAGAAATAGGTAATTTCAAACTGGAAAAAGTAAATTTTCACTACTTTTTTATGTACAATGAGTAAAAATGTTGTATCAATCAATCAATTTATTGTTATTCTTAATCAAAGCAAATGAAATTGATCAACTCATTTTCAAGCAATTTCGAAGAATGAAACGGTATAAGAGGTTATTATTAATTATATTAAAAAAATGTGACGTGACAATAAATTTATTTTAATGCATAATCCAAATAAATGGTGTATCGATCAATATACTTTTATAAGCAATCTAACGAAATGGTGTAACAATAAACTTATTTTAATGTATGTGATAGAAAGAAATGAAACATAGAGATATTAAATTAAAATAAAATTAATAACATAATAATAATTATAAAACATAAAATTATTTAAATTACATTTTATAAAATTACAACGAAACATATTATAAAATTTGACTGATATAAAACAATAGACTCACAGAGGTCAAGCAAACCCGTTACTGTACCTAAGGTTAACGGTGTTAGAATACTCTCCCATCACCAAGCACCTCGTAATTTTAAAAACCATGGTCAGGTGACGAAGTCACACCTAAGATTACACCCCCCCCTCTTCACATCCACACCATACCAGCTATAGAACTTTGGATGTCACAGACTAATATGAGTACGTATCAACAAACAGAGCTCCAGCAACCCAGTGAGGAAATGGAGTTACTCTCCCAATCACTGCCCATTGCAAATGATGCTACACTTTGCTCATCTTAACTGGAAGTGAAGTGAAGCAATTTAACCACTGGAGTTTTATAGAGGATAATATAGAAATAAAGTTTAAAAGAAATAACCACACGTAGTTCAGCAAAGCGGTAACAAGCTAGAAGAGCATAATAATGTATAGTCACAATGCTACTCAGGTGCATTATATGATCATAAAGCAAAAGACAAACAGATGCAAGACAGGGCACAAACAATGTTAATTTTAACTCAAAACACTTGTTTGCACTATATTTAATTTTACAAGAAAGTTTAAAAACCGGAGTTCATTGTTGCGACCTGCAAATGTATTTCATGCTTTACAACGACGATGGAACGATTGACTAATATTCGCAAAAGCATATGGTGTATTGTCAATAAAACTAATTGGGACAATAATTCGTGCTACCAGAAATATTTTTGATTCCATAAGAGTTTATAAATATTCAAACACACTTTTCATCAATCATATTCGTTAGCTTTTCTCGCGACTTCTACCACCATTTTTGGGCTCAACAAGTAACTATGTATTCCTGCATGACTTTTGTTTGTTACTGTGTCCCTGACCAACATATATATTTTTAGCAATGGATTTGATTCTACTTAGGTAATTCTTATGTCTAGTGCTGTACTAAATCTGCTAAGAAAGTATTTAAAACGGAATATATCACTCAATAACTCTTTCGTTCAAATTCGTCTGTAACAAAATAAATAATATATTGACAGATTCCACAATAATTAAATTCTAGTAATCTTTACTTCATTATAGTGAGATGATGAATCATGAGCATGTTTGTTATTATTTCAGGATTATAAAACCCTTAATCTCTAATATATAGATTTCGGCATAGTTCTTGTAATTTAAAATATTACTTTGGGGTTGGTTAATGTTAGTAAAATGATTATTGATTGATAACCATTATTTGATTTTAACAAAAGATGATTATTATGCTGATCTCACTGATGATCTGTAAAGAAGTAATTGGAAGGAAATCCATACTTAGATCAGAGAAACGCATTAACAGTCATCAATCAGTGGTTTGCTTCCCTTATGACACATTTTATGAACAAAAACGTAATCTTATGAAATGATCTGAGAATTAAATGTATGACTTAGTCTCGTGTTACATTCTAGGACGTAGTTCCATCAATGAATTGTTTCTTGTGACCAGAACAGCAACTTATAAAAAAAATTTTGTACAGGTTTCATTTTAGATGTTTCTCCATGCATTCAGCTCTAAAATTTGTTTCTAATGTTTAAACACTTCTGTCAAATCATTTCAGTAGAATTATATCTATATTTATGTACAAATAAAGAAATAATAAATCAATAAGCGTTAATTGATTGAAGAATGTCGGAGATAGTTATTTTATATTTACTGCTGTTTTATGGGAAATGCATTTATTATCATTACTCAAGTAATTAAATTAAAGTCATAGCTTCGTAATTATATAAACCATTTTTTAATTTTTAACGTCAACCGCTGTTTCTTACCTTTTTAAATTGTAAATAATTTCTAATTTACTGAAAATGCATCCTGTGATTATTACTAAAAATTTTTAAATCAATGAAAAAATTGGCATTCCAACTTAATATTATGGCACAGTTGCCGTATAAGCCATGATTCCAAATTCTGAATTTTTATGGCGATGAAGAAATATTGCCAAGATGACGTATCGTAACGTGCGCGATGACGTATAAATACTAGGGTAACCAAAATAGAATTTTCCGTCTCATTCTTATAGGTCTCCATAAGTATGACTTAATAAAAACCATAATAGGTTGCCAGATATATAGGAAAATCCGCCAAAAAATCGCCATTCTCAGAATTTGGCATTCTGGATTATAAGGCACCTGTGCCAACATTATATTATCTTATGATAATATCTTAATAGCCATCAGAATCATTCATATTTTCTTGTTATTTAGCAGTCAAAATTTGTATCACTATTTTGTAATACAAATTATTTAAATGTACCAGTGAATCATAAAATGAAACGTATTATTTTTTAAAAAAATTAAATAATAACTATTTACGTAGCGAATGTATACCATTAAAAGTTATGAAAAATTACACAGCATCTAAATACCAAAATGAATATCTAAAATATTCAATAAGATAAAATTACTAGTCAATATTTGATTCCGAATTTTTTAGATTCAAAAATGAATTCGAATTTTCATATTTAAAAATATTTCATAAAATTGCAGTTATTCAGTAATAGATAATTCAGTTATGCTCATTTCATACATAAATATAAAATAACAGTAAGAGACAAAAGTAAGTTTTTTTTATTTCATAAGTAATTTAACTATTGATAAAACAATATATTACTTAAAAACTTTTTTATTCTAATTTTTCTTATTCTATAATGTTTATTGTAACAATAACATGCTAAATAAAAAATATGAATAGTAATATTTAAAGAAATAATTTAATAGCTTATCGTTATTGATCACTTCGTAATAAAATACTTTAATAACTGAAATAAAAATTAAAAAACTGTTTCAATTTAGATTACATTATTTATACAAATTGAACTATAAGTACAGATGATAGAAAGAGGAAATGGAAACTATATAGATTTATAATTAAGTGAACATAAAAGATAAAAGCATTATTTAAGTATTATTAAAAAAATCACAATATTTAATCTTTTTAAAAGAATCATTCAATGTTGAAATTGAAGTAAAACAGTTATTAAACAATAATAAAAACAATTAAAATGATAAAAAAAATTATTTGTATGATTTTGGGAAATAATTTGCTTAAATTCGAAATTTCAAAATACTTTTATTTTTACAATTCTTGTCTTTTTACTTATTTTTAGGAAACGTTAGTTAATTTAGTTTAAAAATTGTCAATTTTTCGTTTCCCAATAAACCAATTTTATAATTGTTAAAAATTATATGTATTTCTTTTTTAATATAAATTGCTTATCTTAATTTAATTTTATTGCATAAAAAATAAAATTACTTAACATTTTGATGTATCTAAATAGTTTTCTTTATGTTTGCATACAAATAATTTAGTTAAATATGGTGCTATTTTCCTATTTCTAAATATAGTAATAAAATTAAAACTGAACTGCAAAAAATAGGAAAGTAAAAATACAGATACTCATTTGAATTTAAAAAAGAGAAATTATCTTTTTTTATTATTTATTAGACTAATTTAACATTAGTGTCAAATATGTTTACTCATGAAATAAAGGAAAATAATAATAAGATAATAATTTGAGTTTAGAATAGAAACATTATCTTTTTTAACCATTAGACTAATTTAACATTAATGTCAAATATAGTTTATTCATAAAGGTTGTCCAGATATCAGTCTACAATATTAGAATTTAACTGTGAAAAATGATCATCGAAACTGGAACATTTTATTCAATTACATAACGTCTCCGAAAGAATAATAATTCAACTTTGAAATATTGTAACTTATAATGAGAATAATGTAACTGCTAGTCGAGAAATGATGAACTTAAATAATTAAGAATGAAAAAATTAACATCTCCTGAAGAATGAATTATGATGATCAACAGAAATGAACTTAAATAATTACTCTACTTCTAAAGAGTATATCAAGATCAATATCAGAAAGTTAGCCGAAAAATTTGGGGACTCAAGATTTATAATGAACTAAGTAACCGAAATTAGAAAATATGATCCATCCCAGAAAAAAGTTCTTTTTTTAATTATTTTACGAGCGCCGAATGAGATTGAAATGAAAATTAAGACCCAAACTTGGAAGTTAACCATTGTTCAAAAAACTACCATTGGATTACCACTTGCTGTTAATTTTTCAATGTCAGAAATTAAATATAAGCGAACCGAGCAGCGCCGCAGCTAGACGTCAAACTTCAAAAATCCCTCCCGCCATTTTTTTTAAACATCGTCTCTAATAACTTTACAAAACATTAATCACACATTAAAACATGATTTCACTTCACTTCGGAAATGGAATGATATTTTTTTTTCATTATCGTTTTCATTCTTATTATCCATTCTTTTTAGCTCAGCGACACAATTATGAGCCGCCACGGTCGCCGCTAACTTCATGAAGATCGACGGGAGTAATATTTATCTCCGTTTTAGTGGACAGAGGTAATCAACAAAATGCCGTTTTCCAAATTGTCGTTTTCTAATTGGAGGAAAGAGCTTCTCACTTTCTTTTCACACTTTTTTTCGTCTCTTATTTTTATTTCAAACAACCCGGAACATCGCTCGTTTATCTCCTGCAATCTGGGCTGCTAACGACTGCATTTAGAATGCTGTTAAGAACATTCTACGGCATTAGATCCTCCCTAGCACTGTGTAGCCCAATCAGAGAATTTCATATTATCTACGTCACGCATGCGTCCCGCCCACCTTGAAGTTGGCGGCGGAGTCATGCGGCCGGCAGTCTCCAGTATCTTTGCTGTCAGTGAAGCGAAATAATCCGACATAAAGTGCATTTCCAAAACTTAACTTGCATGCGGCTCTCTTGAAAGATAACATCTTCCGTAAAATATCAAGGTGGGAAAAATTTTGAATAATTAATTAAAGATAATTTCTGAGTGTTTTATCTTGATTAGTTTATTATTATTTGCTTTTTTGATTAATTAAAGGCGTTAATTTTTTAAAAATATATATGTAATAAAAAGATTAGTTATTTTGATATTAGACTGGCATTCAAAATTAAAATTTTATGGTATTGATTTGCGGTGATTCATTTTTTAAAATTATATAGATATTACACAAATTTAAACAAATTAAATTTCAATTAATTTTGTATTTTAAACTCATTTTTATTTGTAATGATTAATTTAAATTAAAAGTACTTCAGATTTAAAGTTTTTTTTACTTAAAACAGATATTTTTGAGTAAAATTTACTTAATTTATGACTGTAAGAATTATAGACTGTTTTTTATATTAGTTAACTAAATAATAAACATTCAAAGTTTTCCTTAAAATAATGATCTTTGATATTTACTAAAAATACGAGTATTTTAAAAGTTTAAACAGATAAAGAATTGTTACTAATAAATTGAAAAGTTAAATTTTGTAACTTAAAGAAAAAATGCTAAATTATGAATCCTAAATTTAAAATATTTTCACATAAATCATTCTAAAAAATAATTGAAGTAGCTAAATTAATATACGTAATCTATTTTTAAACACATTTATCAATCAAATATTGCTTTGGAAGATCTTTAGTTAATGAAGGCGGTTAAAGATGTAGATATTATTTCGAATTCTATTTCTTAAAATCATACTTTACTTCATAATTTAGCTCGAAAAAATTTCGTCTTAATGAATTATTTGGTATACTTCTGTTATTCAGATTACGGTTTTCTAATGTAAACAGTAAATAAAAACTAAAATTATATGCAAAAGCTATTTTAATTAAAAAAAAGTATATGACAATGTTAAATAATTAAATCACACCTTTTGTTTAAAACGATTTCGTGAAAACACTATTGATTGTAAACAAATTAAGTTATTTTTATAGATTTCATTAAAACCTCATTATTTAGAAACAATTTTTGTTAAAAAAAATTTCAAAAAATTGTGTACTCCGAGAATTGAGAAGAAATGCACCAAATGAATTTTATGCTTTCAATTTTTCAAATTTTAAAACAACATGATTTTTCAATTTAGTTTAAAGTAATTTTCTTAGAACTGTGCACTCTTATAATTGAGAAGAAATGAATAAAAGGAAATTTCATGCTTTTAATCTGTCAAATTTTAAAACAATGTGATTTTTCAATTTAATTTAAATTAATATAATATGTACAAGTTAATTATTTATGTTTAAATATAATTAATAAATGTTAAATAGTTTCAGTTATGCTTATCTTCTTAGATAGCAATCAGTTATTATATCTATTATGTAAGCTTCAGATATTTTTATCCCTATTAAATTCTTTCATCAATATTATTTTCCTAATTAATTGAATTACATCCAACTATTTTGCTGATAAAAGTAATGATAATTTCATAATTTAAAAACATTTTTGTAAATATTTTTGTAGCTTAGTTTTTAAGTTAATTGATAATTATTTTAAAAATCATTTACTTAAAATAAATAATTTACAAAAAATTGTAATTCTGAAGATTTGTAATTATTTTGACAACATTAATTCACGTAATTTATTTATTAATTTACATGTAATTTTTATTTGTAAACTCATTTTTTGTACACTTATTTTTCAGAATTGCTTATTAATTTTACACTAAATACAAATTTTAAACCAGCACTATTTAATCATTATCATTATTTTATTTTTAAGGAAATAGAATTTTTCGTTTTCCTAGATTATAAGATGTTTCAATGTTACACAAATTTAATTAATGCATAATAAAACAATATGCTAACAAAGAGGAAATTTAGAAATTATATTTATGTACACATATTACTTCATCTTTATATTTCTCAATGTTACTTTGTCTCGTTAAAATTAGAATCTTATCAACTTTCTTTATAATTCGATCGACTTAAATTTATCGTCTAACAATGTGATAGGAATGGGAATTTATTTATTTATTTAAAAGAATTTATAAATTTTTCGGCATCATATATTTATGTAAAGTTATTTAAATATATTCTCAAACAAATAGAATTATCTGTAAAAATATTATTATATAAATCATGGTATTATTTATATTATTTAACCTTAGTTACAATTTTGTCATTCGCAAAAGTAATTTTTAATAATTTCTGATTAATTTTACATAGCTAAATTTTTTAAATTTGAATTTAAGAAAAATTTTTCTGACAGTAAAAACTTATTTCTTATTTTATTATTGAGTATTACTCTTAAGGAAAGTAAATTAAATTTTATCATAGAACTATTGTCAACAACGAAATAAGAAATTAAATAGTTTTCCTACTTTATTATTGAATAAATTATTGTAATTATGAAACCTTTAGAACAAAAAAATGATTTCTCCTAATGTTACATTTTACGAGTCGAAATTTATCTCTATAATAGTATTACCTTAATTTTAAGAATTAATTCTTCTTTGGGGTAATCGATTATGAGGTAGATTAAATTTTCTTCAAGGGTGAAAAAATTAGATACATTTTTGAACTGTTTAATTTACAGTATAAAAAAAGCTTAAACATAAAAATTTTCAAATTATTAAAAGTATTTATGTATCATAATACTGGGAAATTATGACTAATTACATATGTATTATAATTTCTGGATATAACCACTTTCATTTCGAGAGCGACTGTACTCTATCATCTAAAAACAACCTAATTACTTTTTAATTTTATATAAACTTTTCTTTTATTCTTTTTAAAAATTTTCCCTCCAATTTGTATTATTTATTTCGCAAATAAAATGAAATCTAGGAGGGGAAAGTATTTAAAAATAATGTAGCCTTTTCTTAAATGCGCTTTCTTTTTTTAAGACAGCTTCACTGCTACCTGACTAACTTTGCAGTAAAAACACTTTTACAGGTTCGATTTTGATGAATTTCTTGAATACTCGGAAGAAAAAAATCTCATGTAATGCTTAATTGTTTACATATGTTTAATTTCTGTTCTGCAATAGTTTAATTTACAATGTGCGCTTTTAAAACTATGAATTACTTATAAAAGTGCTTAATAGTACAGGCTTTATAGGTAATGAATAAATAGAAAATTTTAAGAAGATTAATTACTAAAAAATTATTTTGTTTCCTTTAAAAATAAATATCCATAATGAAATTAATTTTATTAAGTTTTTAATTTTATCATCTTATTATTCAAGGTCAATTTTATTTAAAAGCAATATAATTTTTAAAATGCATATATAATACTATTGAACAAAATGTTTCATAATTTACATAAAAATTAATAAAAATGGAAGTATTTCATATTATTTTTAATATAACCAAATGAGTTTTGTAAAATTTCAAGGAAATAATGAACTTCTTTTGGTAAAAACGAAATGAATGGCCAATAAAAATGGTGATTATGTAAATATATTGATTAAAGTCCATTAATATAGTATAAAATTTGGTTATTTATGTCATTAATATGTGATATAATCTAAAAATTATCGAATTTCCGTGAAAGTATCGCAATTACCAGAATATTAGTTAATAGTTGTAGTATATTAAAACCCTAAATCCATTATTTTACGAAGAAAATTTTTTAACAAAATATTTCTGAATAAATTTTGATAAAAGCCTTTTTATATAACGTAAAAAGTTACTGCTATATATATTTGCAACTTCATGCATACATTTTAATCCCGTGCTTAGTAACATGAACTTCTAACACAAATTTTTATTATTACTCAGGTGAATTGCTTTTATGCATAATTGCCATAAATGTGAAAGCTAAAATGATTTTAGTTCCAGTTCTTGTTCTGAAATCTTTTTATCTGTCTTTTAAAATCAGTCGGAAATATAGATTATTCAAAAAGAGTTTTGTGTTCAAATTAAAGAAAGTAATTAATAAGGTATGATTATTTGATGTTAATACATCAATATATATAAGTTAATGGTTATAGAGATGAAATATTAATCGTATTTTGCAAGATAAATTATTGAGTAAAATCCTCATATGTAAAATAGTAATTCAAATAGTTTGAAGAAACTTTCATAAAATATTACATATGCTATTATTAAATAAATAAATAAAATTTAAGTGTTGATGTAAAATCAATTTTAACTTTTTGTTCAATTCGAATTATTTTTAGAGTAAAAATAGTGTATTAATAATATCATTCTATAATCCGAATTCATTTTTGTTTTAACTTTTTTTAATATATGACTAATTTTAAATGTCTTTTTGAATGTATTTATTAAGAGAAGAAATGGTAGTTCTTTTTAGGAATCAGCATAATATCTAACAACTAATGTAAAGTTTAACTGTGCCATTTACTGAATGAAATAATAATAATAATAATATAAATATATTTTTAAACTTTTTTTGCTTTAATTTTTTTCTAAATTAAGATATTTGAAAAACAACTTTATCTAGAAGATTTAACACTTCTAATAATGGCAATCATTTATTTTATAATGACACAATCAACTAATTATAATTATTAATTATGATAACTATAACCATTAAGTATAAAGTATAGTTATAGAAATTAAATTATTTAAATCTTCACTAGAGATTACTTCAAATTGAGTTTATTGTTAATAAAAATAAAATCATTTTGTGACCCTAAATTTATATGAACGTGACAATTTCAATGGACTTTAGCGTTTTCATTTAAACTGAAAAATGTAAGATCTTTCGAAAACCGATACGATCGATGATATTTTGAAATTTTATTCATTTATATCTATTATTTTTAAAAAATTTATTATCTCTAAATTAAAAAAATAACATTCTAACCAATGCTGTTTCATAGTCGATAAATTGTAATATTGTTTTAACAAAGATTGTATGTGTGTATGTGGTGTAAAAAGGAGAATAAAGATAATGATCATTTACACAAGTTAACAAAGATTCCTTTGATTTGACGATAGTCATTTTGTTTTTCCTCAAGAATTTATTTTGAAGAATTTATTTCAAGAATTATTAAATGTCCTTAAAATTCCCCAATTTACAGCAATAATATGCCATTGCATATTCCAGGAATAGGTATAAAACTTTATTGACTGGAAAAATTGTATGCATAAACAAAAAAAGTTATAAATAAAAAATAATTTGGAAATCTGTATTTAATTTAGAATGTATTTGCTTTTATCAATAAATTCTTCAATGGTATCAATTAAATCAACCCTTCTTTTAAAGTATACTTATCTTTATATTGTAAATTAATTTATCACAGTTAATGATACTTTTACAAATCTTAAAGTATATCAGAGTTTCTGTAAATTGCATGTATTCAACCTTACGTTAAGTTATGCCCTAATTTCATAAGCAAGTTCTTATCTCTATATTCAAATTACTTATCATTAATTTTTAATAAGTGATTATTGTTGAAATTTCAAGTCAGTTTTATTGTGAATTCACAAACATTAAAATTTAAATTTTAATTTAATTCCAGCTTATGTGATTCTCCAATTAAAATTGAAATATGATATTGTGAGTATAATAAGCACAGATATTGTGTTTTTGCTTAAGTTTTTAAAATTTGGAATACTACTTTACAAAATTAATGTATTTTAAAATAGTATTTTTTTATTCAAAATTAAAATGTTTGGCTAAAATTCCTGACGTGATTTTAAATTATGTTTTATTTACTAAAAAGTTATTTTCCTCTAAATATTTCATTTTAAATTAATAATTAATTAAATTAAAACGTTTATTAAATCTTGAAAAAGTAAAAAAAATGCATGAATACCTTACATTTAAATTAATGCATTTTTAGATGTGCGAAATAATTAAGTTTTGAAGCATTGCTATATGAGAAGCATGAATAAAATTTGTAATAAATGTAAATTCATTAAATTAAAAATAGATAATATCATGTTTTAAATTATCTTACAGAATTTTTTCATAAATTAACAGAAGATGGAATAATTTTTACTTTTCTGTGAAGACAGTAACATGAAAATGATATTATTTTAATAACAATGAATTATTTTATTCCTAATCTGTTTCAAAAACATAAATTCTCCTTGAAAAGCAAACAAATGAACCAATAAATCCCATAAAATTAGTTAGACTAATAATTTGTAAAAAAATAAATAATTTATTTTGAAAGTTATTAAAAATTTAAAATTTTTAAGAACTTCTTATTCTAGCCTTAAGAATTCCCTTGCCTCTCTTTCAGTTTTAAGACATTCAAAGGTACTATTGGAGGCTTCTTATATACATATTTATAATTGTGTAAACAATTCTATAAAATAATTAATAAAGTGAATTTGAATGATATCATGAAGTAAAAACAATCTTCACACATTTTGTTTATTAATATAAGAATATATTAAATTAACTTTTAAAGCAGTCTTTTTAATTATAAGCCAGAGCTTATAATTTGATACCTTAATATTTTTAAAAATTTAATATTTAAAACATAATAATATATAGAAATCTTAAATAATTTTTGACTGCAAACTTGGATTTGAAAATTTTTTTCTAACACTATATATAAGAATTTGAGCTAATTCATATTACTTACGTTAATTTATTTACTAATGAAAATTTCTTATATTTGTATTAAAAATTCTCAAATTTATTTACGAAAAGTGTTTGTTAGGGAAATTTCTTATATTTGTGATATAAATTCTCAAATTTTCTTACAAAAGTGTATGGCAAAGAAATTTCTTTTATTTACTTTATATAACACAATATTCTCACTCGAATTTAAATTTTCATGGTTGAAAGATCTGAAAACTAAAAATTGTATTTTCTAAAAATAGGAAAATTTGGATGAGAAACAGAGAATTAAAATAATTAATCGAATAATAGGATACTTCGTTTGCTTTAGTAGTTATGATAATTGGCATCTAATTTTAAATTTAATTTTTGATACCTTGACTATATTATTGTTTCAATAATTAAAGATTGAAACAATAGTAAAGAGTTTTTGATATCATGCCTTAATAACAAAGATAAGGTCCCCCCTCCCTTATTTTTGAAAATTATTTTCTTTTACAATTGGTATAATAACAAATTATAAAAATTAAATAAAAATGTTTATTTATACAATAATTTTTATTCAAACACTTTAATTTAATAAACTATATTTTTCAAAAATATTTCCAAAGAAATTTTTGATTAGAAAATCATTTTAAAGTTTTCTACATTTATTTTCCAGTTTTTGAGTAGTGATTTTCAATGAGAATCATAACATGTTTCCTCAATGTGACTAATCAAAAGTTTTGGGTTTCTTTTCTATTTTCTGTGGTGTTAATCTGAAAATTTTTAAGAAAAAGTTAAGGGTCCTCTTTTTTTTAATTAAGTATATACCTTTTTACAAAAACATTTACATTTATTCCAGAAAAAATAAATATTATGTGCATTTGCAACTGTTTTCATGAAGCGAAAATAAATTTGGTGAGGAAAATTAAATCAAAAATTAAAAATAACTTCCATATTTAGCAATTTTATACAAGAAAATATCTGCGTTTTAAACTAAGTGTTATTTCTATCAACTCTTAAAGCCTGAACTTCATTAAAAAGTAGAAGGCATTGTGTGTATGTGTTTTCGAATGTTCAACTAAATTTCTTAAGTTTCTCTACTAGGCTACGGGCTATTGAATAAATATCCCATTAGGAATTAATTGCAACAATTTACATTAAGTAATTTATTGTTTGGGGTGTATAGAGCGCCACCTATTTTAATGGACTCTTCATCACCTATGCATCATTAGTATTCTGAGGCATTTTCAGAGTGAGGGATGGTTATTGAAACTAAAAATGTTTTTCCTACACAATAGATGTGTCACTGTGACCATTAGAAGGAAGATGTAAATTCAATATAGGTTGCGTGACCTATCCCATTTATAAATGTTAGTAAAAAACGCAAGAATATAATGTGCCTACATAATATTTTATATATGCTTCTGTAATGTTTTAAAAATACGTATGTTTTAAATAGAAAAAGTTCTGAAAATAAAGTTCTTTTTTTAGTTTTTAATTTTTATATTTATGTTGGATTAGATATTAAATATTGACGATCGTTTGGAATGTACCCTTCCTCAAGCTCTTCACACTGACTAAGGCAGGTAGAAACTTGTGTTATTTGTGTTGTCAAGTTCTCAAAAGATGGGCAGAATAAAAAATACCAATTCTTTTTCTCATGCGAAAAATCCCATTGCCAAGTAGATTTTTTTGTAGCCCGTTTGTCTTTAATGTTCTTACATATCTTCTGACTTCATATAAGGTCCCTATGCATGCTTATCATTTTTCATGTTATTTAAATTTTATGATTCATGTTAAGGCTCTAAATATTGCTTAAGGTTAAAATTTAGTCAAATATTCATTATGAGAGAAAGACCTAGAACAGCAAAATTTTCGCATTCTAAATTGTGATTGCGTCTAAAATTATCTTAGCAGAAATCGATTCATGTATATTTAATGAACGATTAATCTTGTTAATCAATGTAACATATATAATTTTATAAAATACAAGTATGTAATTGTATATTTCCTCAGTAGAACTGAAGACATTTAAAAAATGACAGTTTAAGTGCTCATGGAAGACCATTATCTACTTGAAAAAAAATTTCTGAGGAACAAACCATTTTCTGAAGTTAAAAAAAGCAGATTTTATTTTTGATTTGAATTTTCTACGGTTAGATTCTTGGGGTATTTTGCTCTTCTTCTTTATGAAATATCGATACAATCTTTAAATTTTTGAAAACTACTTTTAAAAAATAATACAAAATTTTCAGAAATTTACATCTTTCCCTATTGGCTAAACAAAATGCAGCGTAAAGGCTTGAATAGTATAATAGTAACTACCATCAATTATCTTTGACCGTATGTAATGTAACTTAATATGGTCAAAGATAATTGATGGTACAATAAAGGTAAATTAATAAAGTCTTATTCTATGTATTTTTAACATATTGTCTACAAACAATTACTATGTTAAAAATTTGGTTTATTATTTTTAATATTTAAGATTTTGTGTTTGTTTAATCCCTTCTTTAAATGGTTTTAAAATCTCTTTAGAACTTTTAAAAATTTATGAAATAAAAGGATTAATTTCTGTTATTTTCGGATAAATAAATGGATATTAATTGTATATAAGAATTTTAGATTTTGTTTGCCACACTAGACATCCTCATTATACTTGAATGTGTTGGTAAAGTAGGAAAAACAATACAACACATACTATTATCATATCTTTACATTGAAACATCACACAATTATTTTGATAAAATTTCAGAAAATATCAGTTAAGTTTAGGGGGAAAAATTCTTTTCATTATTTTGTTATAACATTCACAAAATTATTTGACAAAAGATTATTTTGCATTCTTGAAATAAGATGTAACAGGATTCATTAAATAATTTATATTCTTTTTAAATTTAGATTTGTAATAAATTTCCTGTTTTTACATGTTGATAATGGTATTTTTCTTTATTTTAATTTAAGTTTGCATATGAAGATTTAATTTTAAAAATATTTTTAATCACATTTTAAAATATTACAGGTTACTGATGTACTTTCATTAAATGTTTTCAAAACTAAACTTTTCATTCAGTTAAATACAAAAGCAATTAAAATAGAAAATAAGGTTTATTTTTAACAAACAAAATTTTTAGTTAAATATTTATTTAATGACATATTAATATACATCTTTAATTTAGTATTCATATAATTCTTTTTTCCATTTTTTAAAAATTTAAATTGAAAGATTATTATTAATTCTTTGAATGAATGATTATATATTTCGAATATACCAGCAGAAATCAATATTTCAAAAATATAAAAAGAAAATTATCTGTCGTCGAAAATTTTATTAAAAAAGTTGCAACACAATTCATTTTCATCGAAAGAGTTTTTCAAAAGCATCATGGGAAATTGGTTGACTGTGAGAATTCGTGACATAGTACCATAAAGTCATTCGGAAATTGAGCTTCGCGGGAATCAATCAGAGAATATTTCTCTCCTTTTCTTCATGTCCTGTGTTGCTGTTGGCAGTGATTCATCGCGGAAGTGACGACAAATATCCCTATGACACGATCGCTATTTCTTTTTCATAAAAAAAGATATATAAACCGTGTTAGTTGACATTTTCTGAACCAGAAAATTATTGTCGTCAATGGATAATTCATTTAATGCGTGTAAATATACTTTTGGCCTTACATAATTGGAGTTCTCACGAATAATGGTTATAAATTGAGACAAATATATTATTGGCGAGTTTAATGGCTGCTTTTCAGGAAAGTTATAAATACGTGATACATTGTTTCAGGTGATGTATATTTTCACCAGAACTAGTCATTAAGTGTCAGGAAAAAATAAAGATAAGAATTCTTACTTATAACGTAGTAAAAGAGAGAATAAATACATATCTTTTATAATAGATCTTTGTAAACTTTAAAAATAACCCATTATTTGAAGACTAATGTATTTTTAGTATGAAATACTGTGATAAAGTAAATCCAATGAATGTAAGTGTGACTAACAAAAGTTGATTTTAATTTCATTTTTAATTTTTAGATGATAATTTCTCCATTAAGATAGTTATATAGAACAAAAATATTACATTTATGTAATTTAACAAAAGAAAACATTTTAAGCTAAAGTTAAAAAATTAATTTTTCTATAAAACTTTGATTGATTGAAAATTTGATTAATGTTCTTAATAAAATATATTAATTGTCTGTAATTTTAAATTACATTTCAAAATTATGAAAAATAACTAAGAATAGAATACATTCATAATTTATATTATTGATAAATATTCGATACTACTTACACCAAGTAATTTTATACATTGCGAAGTTATCTCCAAATATATTCGAATATATTATTTAAATCAACATACATTTTTATTTATCAAAATTAAAAGGAAAGCAAATTGTTCCCTTTTAATCAATAGAATCTTAAAAAGATACCAAATAATCTTTTTAAATTTAATTTGGGCATTTATATTTCAATTACTGGAGTAATTGGAATAATGACTGTATTAATTTACTTTTGTAATCAGTTTATGGAACTCATTGCTTTGATAATTGTTACGCTTTGATGAAGGAGAGATTCTAGAAAACCGGATGACTACTTTTAATACATTTTAATAAGATCCTTAAAAGATTCTTGAGAAAGAGATGGTTATTCAAAAGAAAAAAAGTTACATTTCAATGTGAAATTGAGAAAGGGTGTTCTTAACCTCAGGGCATTCTCTTTAACAAGATATATGGTTTTGAATCATACTCTTAATGATTAAAAAAGTTCCAAGGTGATAAGTTTATCGTATCGTTTAGAGGTTGAAAGATGCTGTTATGATATGGGTGGCCATATGTAATTTAAAATCTTCTTTAAAATAAATGCCTTCTGACTTTCCTCTTTAAGATTTAAATTTTTCGATAAAAATGTTATATTATGTAGTGAGGAATAGATTAGTATTTAAAATATGTAATATAAGTTAAACTCTATGTGAATAATTGAGAAAATATCGTTATAAATTTTATAATAATTTGAAATAGTTATGCATGCGTAACTATAATGGTTTATGTAAATGTAAACTAATTAATTAAGTATATTGAAAGACAACAAACAAAATATTTTTCATTTGAAATTTAAATTTAGCATTTGAGATATATTAACTAAATTAATTATTAAAAAATTTAAATTATTAAAAAACCAAAAAAAATTACATTATTTGCATAATTCAGTAAATAAATCAAACTCAAACTTATGTGTTACATAATTTAGAATTAATAGTTTAATATGTACACGCAGTAATTGATGTACTTTTAAATATTCAGTAACTACTAAAAAAATGCTATTGTTTGTTTTTATTTGTTTTAATTATCATTTTTATGTGATGCAGCTTCACTCTAAAATGTTAATTTTGTTAATTTCATTTTAACGCAATTACAAAATTCTAAACAAAACATTTATTTCGTTGATTAGCTCGATTCACAAAAAAGGTTGAAAAACAATCATAACACATTGTTTTTCTTATCCAATTATTAACAAATCATTGGACTTTTATTTTAAGTAACAAACAATAGTAACTTCTTAAGAATAGCAAAACTTCTAACTTTCCAAGTGAAAAATAAAGGTACAAAGAAAATTATTATGTTTGGATAATTTTGAATTCTCTAATTTCGTATATGCTCACGAAATATCACTAAAACTATCTGCTCAGTGATAAATAAACGGAAGAATTTAATTCATGGCATCGCAAATTCTATGAGTCTTGTAAAAGATTCTAATACAAATCCCAGGAATTTTTACTTTTATTCAATCTTTTAAATCTGCGATTAAAGAATATTCATTTTTAAATAAATTTCAACAAGAATACTTTTATTTGTATAGAATTAAATGGTTCTTTTTAATACATAATTTCTTTACCAAAGCCAATTTTGCGTCCATTAATACGTTTTTTTATAACACAGCATTTATTAAGATTAATTATATATTAGTAATTTTCCGATTACAACCATATAATAGATATTAATGAGCATTGCAGTATAAAAAGCATTATTACTGCGATTATTAAGAGAGTATTAAAAAATTTTACAACGTTATTATTAAATGGATTTGTGTGTCATATTATTTAAATAGTTCAAAAATTAACTTATTCAAATTTTTTTTTATCAAACACATGAAATTTTAAAAATTCTCCCAACTGTCTATTGAAACATGTATCTTTTTCATAAATGAAGAAAAATATCATAAAACACTTATTCTATAAAATTTCGTAAAATAAACAACAGCTTATTTTAAAAAGAAGTAATAGAGTTTCTTTTTAAAATAAATTTAATTTTGATTTGGGGATTGCATTTACATATTTTTAGCAAATTTATGTAGTAAATTAAGTATATAGTATTTCTTATCACATTTCTTAACATTCAACTTTAATTTATACTGTTAATACTAAATACTTATTTCCAATTTTTATTCTTATTAGCGTTGAATAAATATCTAAAAGAATCAAAGAATAAAATAATAACTTTTCTGTAAGTTCATTAAAAAAATGTTCTTCTCTATTTAAAATTTACGAGTTAAATATTTGATATGGATGAACACCTGTATAAAGAGGTTTGTTTTGCGGCATGATAGCAATACCCACAGAAAAGCAGCTTTTACAGAAACTGAGAAATCAGCATCTGTATTTAGTGACGGCGAAACATTTTATTTGCTGTGTTCGAAAAATTCACAAAAGAAAAAATTATCTAACTGTAGAAAGTCAGCATCCAAAGTTAGTTTTTATCAGATTTTATTGAATAAAATTTGAAATATTATATATATATATATATATATATATATATATATATATATATATATATATATATATATATATATATATATATATATATATATGTATATATATATATATATATATATATATATATTATAAATATATAATTTGCAACATTCACATAGTTATTTTTTTGTAATTTTTTATAAACAGGCTTATTAAATATTATTTTAAATGGAAAAGGAACATTTTTAGAA
The DNA here is from genome assembly GCA_030067965.1 of Latrodectus elegans. Classification (NCBI taxonomy): domain Eukaryota; kingdom Metazoa; phylum Arthropoda; class Arachnida; order Araneae; family Theridiidae; genus Latrodectus; species Latrodectus elegans. The sequence continues at coordinate 78,277,636 of CM057814.1, read as the reverse complement.
TTTCATTTCTTTTCTTAATGTAATAACTTTAATCGTATTATTATTGAGTAATTTAATTATGTAAAAGACAAAATCACAAAACTATTTCTGGTTTGTTAACAAACTGCTAATATTTATTTATAAACAACAAAGTATTTGAGTTTTAAAGGAATTTCTCACATGAAACAATTATATTTTTGTACTTCTGTTATTTGCTACAGAACTTTAAGAAACACTGTAAACTAATAAAAGCCTATTCAGAGATATTACACCATTGCGGATTATACTTTCACATTAAGAAAAGTCGAATCTACTTATTTATCTATATATATGTATACGTATGCATCAACGCAATCAGGCATATGCATTTAGAAAATTTAAAATTTTCGCCATGAATATAAAAATCCTAAATAATTTGCGTTTTTACTTCCCTCAAACAAGTTTGAACTTAAATGAAAAATGTAAATTAAGATCATATATATAAAATATCTCTGGTAAAGTTCTTTACCTTAAAGTATCGCTTAAATTGCTACCTTAATACGATTGGTTTGTGTGTGTTTATCCTTAAATAGTTATTTATTGACATTAGAACACACACACACACACACATGATCTACAGTCTTGAGGAAGTTCCGAACTACTTCAAGCATCTAAGTCCAATAATGGAAATCGAAGTCACGAAATGCTGAATCGAAGGCAAAAGTGCTAACCATTTAATGCCGGTTATGCTTCAATAAGCAATAATAAAAAGTAACTTAAAATTTAATTTCTGGAGTCATTCATCATCTGAAATATTTAAAAATTAGATCGAAATTTCGAAGCTAAGTAATCTGATAATTGCGGATGTCTTAGTTTTATACATGGAAATTTCCATATTATACAGTTATTTATTTCAACTGAAATAAAAATAATAATTTACAATTTTTTATTATGATAGTTGTTGAATTTTCTCTCTTTCTTTCTCTTTTTTGATATCTGAAGATAAAAATAATTTAGAACATTTTTAATAACGAAATATATAACTGTAAAGCTATTAGGTCTTTAAATAAAGTTTATTATAAATAAATGCTATCCTAAAACTCAATAGTTTCTGTAAAAAGGCAAATTGATATCAATTTAGGCATTTTATGCCAATGAAAGAGAGAGAGAGAGATTGAATTTAACTGGAAGTATGGAATTAATTTTAATTTTACTATTAATTGTTTCACTCCCGTATTTCTACTAATCATTTCTATCTAGTATTTCTTTACTAAGACATTTTAGATAGACGTGTGTTTTTTATGTGTTTGATTTGTGGATTTGTCAGACAAAATACAAAGGTTAATGAAAATATACTATTAAGCCAAACAACTTTATGAATTACAGGTATTGAACTAAATAGATATTTTAAATGATTGATTAAAATTAATCTAACTGTTCCACGATTTAAAATACTTCAACTTTATTTTCAAAATTAGTTTATTTAAGAAAAATTTACATAAACTCAGAAATCAGCATCCAGTGACAGCAAAGCATTTTTATTTGCTGTCAATAAAAAAGCTTTTATAACCTCTATTTTATAAAAAAAATACTTAATTAAATAGTTTAAGAAGTAATACAATCTAGAATATGAATATTTACTGTCTCAGAGTTCAATTCCATATTAAAATGATTAAATTGAATCTAAGTTGCCAAATTCATAATTGTTTTTTTAATTTTATATAAACAGACTTATTGAATATTATTCTAAATGGAAAAGGAACTTTTTATTATTTATTTCTTTTCTTAATGTAATAATTTTAATTGTATTATTATTGAATAATTTAATTATATAAAAGATAAATCCAAAACTATTTGTTAACAAACTGCTAATATCTATTTATAAACAACAAAGTATTTGTCTTTCTTTTCCTATAAACATCAAATATTAAGCCTAAAAAAGAATGATATTTTTACTTTTAATTGTATACAAAATATTCAAAGAATCAACATTAATTAAGATTAATGGATTTGAATGATTTAAATAAGGTAATTAATAAGGTATAATGTGTGTATTCATTTTTTTCTAGAATGTTATTATAAATTTCTTTGATTATTTCATGTATCTTCAATTTTTGTTATAACTTACAATAACTCCAATTCAAAATTAAGAAAGTGTGGTTGTATATGTAAAAGCATTGCCGGAAAAATGTTAAATATTTGATTAAATAACTAAACAAGCACACGCAATAGCAACCTGATATCACTTCATCGAGAGGGAGCGTCGCTGATATGTTAAGGGGGAGGACTAAGTGACCCCCTAATCTCTCATGTCAATTCCCTCTCCCCTTTGTGGGAGAAGATGAAGCACCCTTTGCAAAAGGGAACGAGTCCCCAACCCATGTTCCCTCTCAGTGGATGCTTATGCATCATCATGTTTGCAAGGAAACGATACTGGAAAGATTTCTATCTTTACCATATTACGGTGTATGCTTTGTCACCTTTGGCCCGAGAGATTATCAATCGAGAGTGATGAAAAGTAAGAACATGTTTCAGTTTACTTATATTAGTGGGATAAAAATAACAGAGAAACTTTATTTCTATTTTTTATGTGCTTGATTTTGGTACCGATTTAAAAAATTAATTAATACAATTATGTAAATAAATAAATTGTATTTAATATTAAAAAAAATTTTAAACATTCGTTTATAATTATTTTTCTATTGATGCTTACAATAATGACTCTAAAATACATACTTGAACAAGCTGTTTTTAATATTTTTATTACTAGTTTTATTGGATGAATTAAATAATTACTATGTCTTCTCTTCATCTTGATTTTGAACTTTCGGTGTTTAAATTTAAAATCTTTAAATTATGATGACTTTATTTTTCCCTGTTGATCCAATTATGAGAAATATTATAAAAGTTCATAATTTTTACTTTTTGTGGTTAATCTTTCAAAGCCATTGTAGATGTTAACTTTTTAAGGATTATTTCTAATTTTAGCTGGCGATATGATTTTGGAAAAAATATCATTGCTTAATGTTAGAAGTTGTTTTCTTCTTTAAAATACCAAAGTATTCAGCTGCATAATTTTATAATGAGTAAAATATATATCTTTACAGGGGCTTTGTAATGGATTTTATTTAATTTTTCTCTTTCATTTGAAGTGTTTATTCTCTGTGTTAATTTTAATTAATAACACAGTTCCAATGAACAATAATGATTATTTGTTTCTCATTATTTGTACTATCTATAACTTATTTTTAACTTTTACATTCACTTATTTTTGTTTTAAATTAATTAAGTTTTATTATATTTTATTAATTTGCTTATAATTATATCGAAGTATAATGTTTTTGGATAAAACTATTTTCTCCTTAAAATTGCTTAAAATTATGCATCATTTTGAAATTAATTTTGAAATTATATCTATTCATTCTAACCACATATATTTTTACATATTTCGAACATTTTTTTAAAATTCCAATACATTTCTTATTAAAAAAACACAAGTATTTAATTCATATTTTAGTGGAATAAAAGATAAATAACTTCAATAACTATTTTCCTTCCTGATCAAGTGTTTAATCCTCAACACAATACTAGTTATATACTACTAAGAACAAAAATATCTTTCTTGAAAGCTTTTCATTCCATTTAATTTTTACAAAGAATGCAATAAAATTTAGAAACGTTCTTTAACTTTTCTTAGTTGATCATTAAAATGAATTATATATATTTTTTTATTTAAGTGGCTTTTTAATATTAACTTTTACTATTTCTTGATAGAACATATATATTTGATTAACATTCTTAATTTAAAAAAAATTATATCATGTAATCAAAGTTTTCAATGCGGCTACATTGTCATCTCTATTATCTGAATGAATGAGTGATAAATTATTTGAAAATTAAATAAATATAGTTAAATAATAATGTAAAATATATAGACTATTTGGAATGCAAAATTAAATTCCTTTAATTATTTGTTTCAGAAATAATCTATGAATATTGAATTAAGTTTGTTTATCAAAATTTAATATTCGTGAATAATTTCTCCCGAACAAATTTAAATAAACTTTTGATTTTATGGATGCGTATTTAGATTATAATAAATATCATAACAAATAAAAATCTATCCTTTTGTTGGAATAAATATATAAATTCATAAAGAGCAAATATTAGAACGAATATATTCTGTCATTTATCTGTCCCAACCAATGTAAATTTCGTGAATTCTATTCTTAATTCGGGCTTGAATGTTTATAGTGATTTAGAGAATCCTCTTTAAACTTTAAATCCCAGTCTAAGTAGCCTTTTTGAGAAAACAAATGCAATCAAACCAACCAAAACCTCTCATGAACTCCGCAAACTACGAATTTAAAAAAAGCTATTTTTTCAAATTTAAATGAATTTTGATTAAAATATCAAATACCATTTTTTATATACTTGCCTTGTATATAAAATAAGAACAACTAGTGTATAAATTGTCAAATGATGTATTCTGCAATAAGGTCCTAAGTTCATTAAAAAAAAAAAAAAAAAAAAAAAAAAGGAAAAAGAAAAAATGAACAGCAGAAAAGTCCCTCTCAAAATCTCTATTCCCCCCTTTTTCCTTAATCTAAACTTCATAATGCCTCACTACATCTCATTTGTTGCTTACAGTTTCATAAAACGACATTAATGTCATTGTAACGCCTGGCTTGCCACGTGTAGACACGTGTGTCCCGAATCTGGAATAATCCCAGCCGCACAGTGGTTGATATTTCACCCCCTAAAAAAATTACCCCACTTCCCTCCTCACTATTTGTACATCTATATACTCTCAGAAGAGAATTTCGCGGGCTTAGCGCTTTTGCACAAAGGAATAACACCCTCACTTTTACTACCATCACCCCGTATCGTCTGGGGAATGGAGGGGAGAGGTACTTCCGTACTTTGCGGGGGAAAGATGAGGGAGTCATTTTCGGTATCAAAGGGGTGAGTAAATAGATTTTTCGCCGAATTGAGTTACTGCACATACTTGAGATCAGTGTAGTGCTGGGATGAAGTTTCGCGGTTACCACTTGTTATTTGCAAATGTGCACGAACTCAAAGATTATAACTTTTCAAACCCGTAGAAATCACTGGCTTTCTTCTTGAAGGCGTCTTCAGATACGTAGGTCATTATACAGATTAAATGTTTTTTTATGCGAATTGTGTGTGTGATTGAGATTAATAGCCATACGTATACAGTATTTTATGATGTCAATTTTCAGTTCAGGTACATTGTATTTCCAATGATAATATCTAAATTTTCCTTATAAGAATTGACATAATTATATTTTCTAGACATACTAAAATATAAAGGCCACGTAACCAATAGTCTTACAGCTAAAAGTTGTTATAAGTCATTTTCACATCTCGTATTGCTTTCAAATACTCTGCTTGAAAATAATAATGTGAGTGGCTAAAAATGAGTGAAAATTGTCGAAAGGGAAAAACGCTAATAATCTTCGCATAATACATTTCGTCAAATGTGCATAAATGTAACATACTTTTCCCATTTCTCAAATGGAATCAATCCTGTAAGTGATTAATCTGAATCATTAACACATAACTGATGGTATATAATTCTGATCAATAGTTTACAGGCTTGATGAGACCTATTCTAACCACAAATCTACGTGAATTTCACAAATACTAATATAATCTATGATCTTCCTGGAATATTATTGTCAAAATTTCTGTATAGATCTTTGCTTCTTTGTTTTTGACTTTCATTTTATCACATTTCTGACCATTTAATGATATTTTTTGATTAATGATACATATGATACAGATTTTGATTAATATAAAACATGCATTTTTGAGGAAATATTCCGAATAATTTCAAAAATTTCTACTTCAAATAAGCATTTGTTTATCTGAAGTTTTAAAGTTTTCTTTTGCAATGGATTTTATTTCCATCAAAGTTAAACGTTCTCAATGATCATTGCGATACTTCGAAAACTTCACTAATCTTTGGACGCTGGCTTTCATGGCTGTTAGCATCTGAAGTGAATGTAACTAAGGAAAATGGGTGCTTTTATCATTAATAAAAATGTGAAAAAAATTCCTTCAGTTGATTGGTTTTTCAAATGTGAATATGCCTATAGAGCTTAGAATAACTCAATATCTTCTTGTAATGTTTAGACTGATCCTTTTTAAAAGTTTATGTCCCTTGAAAAAAAAAAGAAACTTAAATTGTAACTATATTCAAAATTCTTATCAGATAAATTTTTAAAAAAAAAAAAAAAAAAAAAAAAAAAAACGTAATGAAATATCCTGAAAGATAGTTTCATTGAGACTAAGCATTGTGAAATTAATGTGTAATTCACGGTGGACTAAGAAATGTGTTATTTGAAATTTCGCCAATGTATCCAACTTATCATGTAGTCATTTGTATTGCAGAAAGAAAGGTGGTACATTGTAATATTACAGTATTTCAGGTTAATTATTTTTAATATATCTTACAGCAACAAGATGTACACACGATTACAGAAATTATGCAATGAGCAGAAGTTGATAGTTCAAGAAGCAAACATGCAAATCGTATAAAATTCGATAATATTCCCTATACCACGTGTAACTTCAAGACAATATAGAAAAGTATTGTACAAAATATTTATATTTTGTGATATATACAAGAATGTAAAATCTCTTAAGTTTAAATTCGCAAAGTAAATACAAAAATGTTGAAAGTGATTATAAAATCTATAGTGAGACCTCAAGCTATGTAGGACTTTATCATTGAGCTGCATTTGTAACAATAATCAGTGATAACTATCAATTCTCAGTTTATTTTAAGTCTGTGAATTGAGTTTGAGACCAGAAATGCTGTTTTAGAGAGTCCCAAGATAAACATTGAGATAGAGATACACCAGTGTGACATCGCTTTGTGGACTGCTCGACGGTCTGAGGCTCTTGTAAGAAATTTTAATATTCTCCTCTTAAATCGCCCTCTGGGAGGATTTTTCTTAGATGATGAATCATATTTACATGTTGCAAAGGAGAAGACTCTGAAAATTCCCGAGCATCCATTCCAACAAACATGCATGCAAAAGGCAATATCCATCACCCGTAATGTTCCGAATATTGCTGTTCTACATCTAGGACACGGGTAAATCTAATGGATCGTTTGCATTATAGTTTCTCTTTCATAATATAAATGTTCGGATGAACAAGTTGAACAATAACAACAAGCTAACACAATAAAGTTAAGGATTATCTTCTAGCAAAATCAGTGCATTGCAAATGACAGTAACATACCGAAAAACAATAAAATGAAGTATTTTGACCATTTTTATAATTCGGAATATTTGGTAACTCACACAGATTTTTGTCCTCTTCCAAAGATATTCTTCTCCATATAAGGACATGATCACTTTTGTGTGTCTCCCACTTTCCATGAGTTAAACAGAAGGTATCAATTGTTTTTCTTGATGTTAGAATGTCAAGAATTACTCTCTAAAATGTACCGAGACTCATTAGTAGACAGAAACAACTTCTATTGATCTTTCAATTTACTTTCAAAGACTATGTGCGCAGTTTCGCCGCTGCTTTTGGTTATTGAAGGAAAGAAAGGTGCACAATGAGAATTTCCTGATATGTAGCCCATTGCATACAGTATTCATTGTATTTTGCAGTAACTTACACTGTTCTAACAGCTGTAAAAGTATAAAAACGTATGTCATTTGAAATGGAGTTACAATAGTCACAATTACAGGAAGGAGAAACTTTTAGCCAATTTTAATTGCTTTTCTATAGGCTGCATCATCAATTTATCCTCCAGCTTACTTAACATCTATTGGTCAACATTCAGATATCTTCCTAATAAGTCATAAAATTTTTGACTAGTTTCTAAATAATCTATAACTCTAAAACAATATTCAGTTGGAAAATGTCTCCTCGAGTTAATGTTTACATTTTGGCTACTTAAAATTGTTTAATATACCGTCTTTCTAAAGCTATTTTTTCATTAATAAAATTGCTTTTTGAATCATCAATGCCAAAAATTCTTACACATTAGTATTAGTTTTACCTTTTCATATATATACTTTAAAATCATAAGTAATGATCATTAAGAGTACCGCTTTATTTTAAAGTAATTATTAAGCATTATTTTCAAGTTATGATTACATATTATGAGGTAATTATAATTTGAAAATGTAATTACTTCATAAATAAAAATTGAAATTAAATCTTCACGTACTTCCGAGTTGATATACTTTTTAATATTATACTTTAGTGCAATATTATTCATCTGTAATTAATTATAATAATATTAATTAATTATTGTTTGGAAATTAAAATGGAATTTATATTTCAGAACATTACATAAGTTAAAGTTCATTTTACCAACCTTAGCTGAAATAAGTTATTCTCTTCAAGAATCCTCTTCAAACCTTATTTATAAAGTTTAACGTTCAATTTAAAAAATAAATATACTTTTTAAAAATTTTTATTAATGCTCGAAATGGTAGTTTTCAACAGCAATACTTTACTTATTTTTAGTTACCAATAATTTTGCACATATTAAAGCAATTTATCAAGGTTTCTGCGCACACTGCTTGAATTTTATGTTAATATATGTCCATACAATTTTTTTAAAATTGGTACACCTTTTAATTAAAATTTGCCAGGCTAGGGGATATCACGCAGGAGACCAATCGAATTCTTGCTTACTCTCCAGGCATTAAGAGGCAGATTTTTCTCGAGAGACATTGTAATAAAAAATATGTACTCGGGTAAGCCATCTGGATAAATTTTAGAATTAAATTCAAGCTGTAAGAGCAGAAATCTCATGGTACATCTTATTATGATGTACGAAATCCAATGGAGATTCGAAATCAGAAATTATTGATGTTAAAGGATATCATTTTGAATATTAACCATATTCCCCTCAAAAAGTGCAATTATTTTCTAACTTAACACTTTCCATTTCCAGAAATTTATGCTTATCAAAAAGCAAAGAAATTTTCTATGACAACTGAAATATTTTTTGTAATAAATATTTATATTTTCTGAGGCATTCAGCATAAGAATAAAATCAATTTTCCCTTTAATCTGCTTTTTAAAATTTATTTCCTAAATTTTTCTATAGCTTTAACTTCTTATAAAAATTTTGTCTTATCTATCTTACAATAATCAATGAATATTCAAGAATTTGCAAAATCGTTTTGATAAAAAAAAATAGTGTACTGGTAAGGGTATACATGATAACTTAAAATGAAAGTAATATATCTTATTGAAAGAAAAAAATTTTAAACATATCTACTTTCTACATATATGGAACGACTTCACCATGTGTTTTTCCATATTATATACATTTTTCTTATCCTTTCTTGTTCAGTAATGAAGATCTTCTAAGCCGCAAACTTGTATTGGCACAATAGTGTAACTGAAGGTTTCGCGATTACATCTCAGTATGTTATGTAAATTGTTTCATTAATTTAAAAATGTTAAGGTAAAAGAGATATTTAAAGATGTCTAAGTAGGAAAAAGAATTTTCAATTTATCTAATAAAAGTAGAAGAATTTGCTGACGACAAATATTAAATGTTTCTAATGTTTGTCGTCTGCACAAGCAAAATGATATTTTCTTTCTATAGTAAAAGAATACAGATTTGTCATCAAACAAATTCTTGCATAAAAAAACTTGAATTTCAATTATTTGCTTTATATCATACCTCATTTAATAAAAAGTTTAAACAATGTTTAAAAAATTAGTCTCCTTCAAAATGTAAGTTTACATTTCTTTTTTGCTTTCTTCCATAATAACCAACAACAATACGAAAATAAGTATTACAATTTTAAATAAATTGTTAAAAACATTTCTATTACCAAGGAACATTACAAGTGTTGTATTATTTAATTTTAAATTAGTATTCATATAAGTGGTTAAAACTTTTTTATGACTTACAGAGATTATAAGAGTGGAGTTATAAGTTTGAATTATATTATTTAAATGTGTCATTAAAAACTTTTCAGTAGATTTAGTTACTTCTAACAGTTTAAAATATAAAAATGTCATTGTCTTATGAATAGGTTCTTGATATGATTGCGTTTTTTGAATAAGATAAAGTGAGGATATTTTAATTAGTTCATTTTTTTTCTTTTCTTACTAGACACCAATAAAAATTATTAACTTAAAGTCCATATAATCTCGTTGTATTCAATTCTTGATGGAGTAATATAATGTAAATAATGAACAATTAATTATGTTTTCGAAATAAGTATTTTCATAACCTACTACGTTTCATGAAGAAAATTAACAAAGCTTTCTTGGCTAGATTCTGAATATTTTAAATATTTAATTACCCATTAAATTTTTCTTATACTCCTTAAAACAGAATTAAAGGACATTTTGATGATTTTTTTCCATTAAATTACATATATAAAAACCATGAATTACTTTCAGAGATATCAATCATTCAAAAAAAGAAAAGTATTTGGAAAATTCAAAGAATCTATTCAAGTAATAATAGCGGTTGGAATTATAAGAGGATTATTTTCAAATATGAATGAACAATTTATACTCAAATGTTAAAAAATGTTTATTAAAGGGAATGTGCATGTTACACACCCATTTGGATAAAATAAATATGTTTATATTTTAAAAATAACAAAAAAGTGTACATTTATGTACTGAAAATATAAATTTATATTAATAAAACATTCATTAATACACATTGAAGGAATATTTGATTCATTTGATTTGAAAGTATGTTTAATAAAGAAAATATTTCGATGTAATTTAAGTATTGAATTAAAATCTGTTATATTATAAAGACTATAGTATGCGAATAATAAAGGATAATACTTAGTTAATAAAAAAATCTATATATTTACAAAAGACACGAGAAAAAATATTCATTATATTATAATATCTTGTATAATAAATTGAATTTCATTAAGTTATACTTTTTGATATAGTAATCTCATAGCAAAAATTTCATCAAAATCATATTTTATTATGTTCAAGAAAATAGGTAATTACGATTTTTTTCAGTTGAAATTTTCTCTTTAATTACTAATGTAGATAATGTATAGAATATTTAAAAATTAGATTCGGAAAACATGAATTTGATATTCATATCGTGAAATTAAAAAAGAATTCTGTATATAAGTAAGTTAAGATGTATTTTAGATCAATAAAAATACCTTTTTCTACACATTAATAAAGAAATTTTTTAATTAAATATTTAATTTTACTTCGAATTTTTTTATTAATTGAAAATGTAAATAAACATTACGTTTCCTTTGTAAATATTTCAGCTTTTAGGATACCAAACAGTTTTTTTTATTTTATTTATTTTTTTTTTTTTTTTTTTTTTTTTATTTTTTTTTTTTATTTTTAAATTTTCTATTTTTTTTTTTTTTTAAATGTTTAAGCTTTATCTTATGGAAAACTTATAAATGCATTCTTACCAAAAATGAATGCAATATCAGTAATATTATAAAATTATACTTGAGTTTATGTTTTATTATTTTGAATTAATCTACGTATCACAGCATACTTTGTTCTAAAATAGCAATAGACACTTAAATCAATGAATCTCTCATTTCAATATTATAAAAAATATAATTTTAAAGACTGATTAGTTGAGAATTTTTTTAAAGTGGAATTTTTTAAATACTTGATTAAAAAGAGAACAACTTTAAAGAATTATCGAATACTGCAAATAATATTTTCAATAATGAATAAGATTTCATTCAATGAAACAACGAATGTTCGAACTTAATTTTAACTTTTCATAACTCTAAATGACCACCAATCCAAATTGCTTTTGTGAAATTCCTAGTAAATTATATTTTTACTATAAAAATACTTCGTTGCAAGAAATGTACAAAACGTAACATTATTCTTTGGGCTAGTTAGTCATTAGTCAGATTAATGATTAACCATTAACAGTTGTTAATAGTAAATAATTGGTCTGACTAATGAATAACCAGCCACCAGAAGATTAAGCTACAAGCGCGAAATTAACGAGTGTGATACAGAATACTATGGCCAAAAACATAAAAATATAAAAGAGAGACTTTTCCCTCAAAATTAGATCTTATCAATTTAAAAGCTGGGACCAAGAAAAATATATTTAGAGTTCGATAGATACAGTCTCACTTGCAGAAATTGTATCAATTAAATTTCATGAATGTTATCCCTTCGAATTTTTCTCTTCCATAGTTAGAATTCCACTTGTAAAAAATTACAACCGTGATCTATTTCCTATACTCATCTGCAGTTTGCGAATACAACGGAAATTCGGTTGCGTCTGGTTTGGAACCAAATCCTCTTCCATTAAGGAAATTACTTTTTTCACAATCAGATTTCTGTGGCAAAAAACATTTCCCTCTTTATATTACTATGTATAAAGACTACAAAGTTTTCAACGTCAGTAAAATTTGAGAAATGTTTGAACCAAATTTTAAAATTGGAAAACAATTAATATTTATTCTACTAACAGCCTCTGAAATTTTCAAATAAAATTTATTTTAGTTGATTAATAAATAAAGAAGCATTTTAATCAAAATTACTTCCTACTTGTAAAAAAAATTTGAAATAATTTAATTCACAGTTTCAAGAAGAACTTAAATAATGCAACAAAGAAATTTACTTTACAACAAAAATTATTCTCGTAAATTATTCCAAAGAAAAACACTTTCTATCCAGCGTTTTGTATTTAATGAATTACTAGACTTAAATCTAAAATGTGTTTTAAATAAAATTATATTATCGATAAAAATAACATTATTTCAACTTTAAGTTATTTTTACAAACATTGTACTCATACTAATGTTTTCTAAATAACAAGAAAATTGAATTTAATTGAAACTATTCCCTCAAAAACTTCCCTTAATGCCCTAAATGGATACCAATAGCATTTGCTAAATACCAAAAGAAGACTATTTTAAATATACTTAAAACCTCTTCTTAAGATAGATCCATTAGATCGCAAAACACAAGCTTCTAACGCATTAAATTTCCCTTCTTTAACATAAATAGCTTGCTTTTCTCCCATAAAACATCTGTTCATATTGTTTCGTGTATTTCTTTCGACAATTCAATTAAGAGACAGATAAATCCTTTATTTTGCTGATTAGAAATGAACATCGCCCAAATTGAATTATTCAATCCAAACTACAGTCTCCCACGGCTAATTCAATTGCGCCTAGATGCTCTCCATTCGGCGTCTTTTGGCGTGAAAAATAATAAAAAAATTTTTCTTCTTCCACCATAATTTCGAACTTGATGTTTCATTTTGGGTTCTTGATAATGCCAGAGACAGATGTATTACGCCGAAGCTTCTGCAAAGTAAATAAGTAATTAAAGAAAAAGAAAAGAATTCCTCAGTGAAACGAAGTGAAGTAATACCCATAGCGAGTAGTAACATTTTGTTCAAAAGGAATGGTGACGGTGCAACAGATGAAGGAAATAGTAAAATAAAGAAGGTTTTCTACGATAGACGATAAGTTTTCCCAGTTGTTATTTAAATCAGAATGTTTTGAGTTCCATTTTTATTTCTTATTTTATGACTTAGAATATTGGATTATAATGCATGTTATCCAATTTTGCTTATAAATTAAATTTATAACAACAGTGTGTATAAAATGGAATTATCTAAGAAACTGTTAGGTGTCACTTGTGATTAAGCTAAAAATGAAAAGTTCAACAAATGTATGTTGAAATATTATACACGATATCAGAATTTATTAAATTCATAGTGGAATTTTGGTAACATTTTTCAAGAAGACAAAACAAGAATAGGGAAATGTTTGTTATATTCTATTTTAAATAAGTTTATTAGTATTGGATATTTTTATTCCATAATTTTGAAATTTTGTTTTCGTAATTTTTTAACGTTAATGTAAATATGTGTTGCTTTATAACAAATGGAAAATTTACCCTCATGGGAAAAACAGTTTTATAAAATTTCTGTGTAATATTTATACTTAAGACCTCTTCTTAAAATCGTTTTTTAATATTTTAGTACTATTTATACATTATGAATATTTACAGTAATAAATAATAATATTAAATATTATTTTTGTAATTATATATATTAAGTTACTAATTAACACTATTAAATAGTAATGGATTTATTAACTACAATAATATCTATTCAAGTATATTCATATTATTTGGCATTAAAATGTATTTTATACATATATATATATATATATATATATATTGGTGATGAAACAATAATGAAATAATCAAATTAATAAATTAAAAATGATTATTAACTTTTACTGAAAATTTGGTAGTCTATTTATATTATCTATTTTGCTTTTTTTTCTGATAAAAATCGTATTTATAACAATTATATAATATTATAGCATAACTCTTTTATATTTGATAACGTAAGACATTTTTTGATATTATGATGAAAACATTAAGATTTGGTAGGTGTTAAATAATTTCAAAGCATCAAAAATTACGCCTCATTTTTAATAAAGCAACTCTCTAGCAATAAAATTTAAACTAATCTTCCACTTGCAATTCATTTGATTTTTGAAAAGTTAAAAATGATTTTTTTTTTTTTTTTTTTTTTTTTTTTTTTTTTTTAACAAAACACAATATTCGAATCTGCATAATATTCTCTTGTAAAATTATTTGCACTATCTATTGAAGTTCCTAATTTAATTTTAATTAAAAATTTTATTTTAGCTTTTTCATTATTTTTATTTTCACTAAAGATTTTATTTGTATAAAAGTGAATAATGAGGATATTTATACGTTTTACCTTATAAGGAATTCCAACTTATACCTTTTATAATTTCATTTTTACTGTTAAAAATAGTAAAATGAGTGTCTTTAGGCGCCTTTTTATTTGAAAAAAATAGCTAAATACGACGAATTTTGATGCACAACACTTTTTAAAGCGATAGTGTATAATATTAATTATTATTTTTAAGTTTACATTATTTGGTTTTTTATAGCATTCTATAGGAGCAATTAATGGCATTAATATTAGGACGTACTAAAATATAAAAAAAATTTTAAATTATATAGCTTAAAATGAAGCTTTATTAAGTGAAAAGTATTAAAATAAATATCCCATATAAAAATTTAACTTAAAAATAAAATTCTAAGGAAATTAAACAAATTAGAAAAATTGAATTTTAAAAAAATAAAATAATTATTTTAAATAAATAGGAGTTTGGTGCATTAGTTCCTTTTTTGTAAAATCATTTTTTATATTAAATGATAAAATGTAATTTAAAGTCAGTCGTACTTAATGTATTCTATTATTAATTGAAAGTCTACTTCATACTGTTTTCTTTGACTCAAATTGACCTATTTTCAATCACCAATACATACACACAGTCACTTGTTATATTAATAATCGATAATATAACTTTCCGATTTTGCGAAGTGATCGATATAAAGGGATTAAAAAGAAATTATTACACCACAGAAAGAATTAGTTAATTTCAACGAGAAATTTCTTTGCTTTTTAAAATATATGATACGCTATATTATGTTTCGCTACATTTGTTCATGATAATAATATAAGTATAGAAACTTGTGTATGTGTAACAATTAAACTCAGTTTTTCAGACAGATGAAAGCTATTAAATTTTAAATTCATTTTATCAGAAAATAATTTTGATCATGTAAATAGAAAATCAATTATAATTTTGTATTAGACAGTAAAGTTTTTCAATTTAGAAAATATTAAATTAGTCTTGTTATTTTTACGATACGAAATTGCGTTTTGTGGCCGTATTTTCAGAAAGAATCAAAGTTAATACGCCTCGAAGACATTTCCAATCAACAGTAAGAAGAGCCCTTAAATTTATTTTCAGCTCCGCGCCGAAGTGAAATAATTAGTTTTATCTCAAGCAGGACTTATCACAAAGCTCCTGGGGTCATTTTTGCCAAACGATACGTTCGCTTGTTATATTTCTATCGTTAAATTTCGAGATCGCAATTTTCAGAAAACTGGATTCTAAAAGCAAGGAAGAAGAGTTCCTATATCTGGGATACAAAAGCATCGTCCTATTGGCTAAATTTCTGATGCATTCCAGTATGATAAA
Source organism: Latrodectus elegans (assembly GCA_030067965.1). Lineage (NCBI taxonomy): Eukaryota > Metazoa > Arthropoda > Arachnida > Araneae > Theridiidae > Latrodectus > Latrodectus elegans. The sequence continues at coordinate 78,261,629 of CM057814.1, read as the reverse complement.
GGTTTATATATATTGGAACAAGCTGCATACATCTTCGTTGCCAAATTCCAGTTTTCTAATAGTTGTAGCAGACGATCTTTGTGTCCGGAGGCGGAGACGAGTGAGTCGCAATTTACGAAAAGTCGTCTGCCAGCCCGCGGGCGCCGATTCCGCTAACAAGTAGGCGCGAAGGAAACGAGAGGAAGCAGCTTTTCGCCACTAGGTGGCGCTGGGGACGGCAACGTCGTTAGCCGCCATTTCTTTTGCTTGCAGGCAGATTAATGAGGGAGCTAAACGCATTACGAGAAAGCGAGAGAGACTTTTAACTGCGGACTAATTAACCCGCCCTTCATTAACACTTGATTAAATTCCTGGCTGACAGTTCTAAGATTGGCCCCGATAAAATTTCGGCAGAATTATGAGAAAAACATCCGCTTCTTCCCCTCTGTCCCCACCCTTTTCAACAAGTTACAGGGAGTCGAATTTCCCAGAAACTTTTTGTTTCAAAATTTAATTTTTTTCTTTTGGTAAACATGCTAAGCATTTTGTGGTTTTTAAGTAGTAAATTGAATCCGATCACATTCAAAAGACCCCAATGCGAGGGAATAATTATTTAATAAATTTTTTTCTAGAAAAACTAAATTAATGTTGGGAAATAATGAGGAAAGGTGTATAGATAAAAATCGTCAAAATATATCAATTTAAATAAATGCTTGCTTTATATTTGCGAGAACAATTTTAATCATATATAAAATGTTAATCAAAAATATTTACGATTTGCAGAATGTTATTATAAAAATGGAAATAAATGAACACAAAAGACCTTTTATTTTGAAATTCAACTCTAAAAATATTTTATATTTTACAGTATATCTAAAAAGTTATCAAGTTACAAAAATAACTTTTGAGTAAGATATTAATTAAATTTTTTACATTTTTAAAACCTTATATATTGTTTTTCAAAACAAATAAATAATATAAATTTGTAATGTTCTTTGCATTATAATTAATTTTACTTTTAATTTTTGTTAATTATTCTAACTAAGCAAAATTTTTTATTCAAAATAAACCTAGTTAAAAATGAAAGTTATTCTTATTTTCTATAAAAATATATATTTAATGTTTATATTTTCATTTATATGTTCACCAATGAGTCGCTAGGAATTTATATTTCTTAAGGAAAAAAGGGATATTTAGCTATTTGCTTATAAATGAAGTAGTTGGACAAGAGATTATAAATACACCACTGTTAAAATTTCTTTGGAATTTCATAAACTTTATCGGCTTTCAAGTTGTTATTTATCTTTAAAATATTTTGACATCAAATTTGCTTTCATATTTGAATGTTGTATAGAGTTTTTTTTTCATTAATTCATAGAAAATCTATGAATAATGTTAAATGTTTTTCACACATTTGCTATATCAGAATCACTTGTATCTACGTTAATAAATATTAAATCTCTTGACATCTATTTTAATAAAGATTAAAATTCAATCATTTCTTTCATCAAGAAGACTCTACAGGCAATCAACTAATCATTTTAACTGTATTGATTGACATTAAAAGTACCCAAATTATGTAAAGGTTGGAATAAAAAGCTATTTTTAAATTCCACAACTGATGAAAGAAAAAAAAATGTGAATTAAAATATTGTAAGGCATTTTATTGACATTATAAACTTTCGATTTGCAATTTGACATTGAAAACATTATAAGTAGAAAATCTGATCTATTTTCAAATATGGAAATCTTTTTAATGAAAAATATCATTATAACTAATGGGTTTAATTCCATCAGCTTTCGCTGGCCGTAACTGTCATTTAAAAATGTGTATTAAACATTCGGGGAAAAATAACAATATTTACTATCGATATTTCTTTTTACTCAATTGCATCTTCAAAATGATATTTGTTATTTACTAAACTTTTCCAAGTAATATTTCGCAACCATAGGTCAGGTTATACATAAACCAGTTAAAAGCAAAATGAAAAGATGTGAAACGTTTGAAAATATTTAATTACATAAGAAGTTATTTAATTTTGAAATCAGAATTCTTTTCCTTCGCAACCCAATGCATTTCTAACTATCGGCATAACAGATTAACAGAAAATACATTTGCTGAAATGAAATAATACTTTTAATCAAATGAAGAAATCAATAAAATAAATAATTGTGGTTACTTAAAAAATTATGTGAGACTGTAGAAAGAAAGAAGGATATAATGTTTCTTATCCATCTCTAGCGGTTAGACTTAGAGGACAATTTCAAAAACGAGGGATAAACCAAAAATGCAACCATTCTTAGTTATTTTTGAAAGAGGAGACATTAGGAAGTGTGTATATCGCGGCAGAAGCAACTTTACAGTAGATTCAAATCAGAGTTAATTACGATATAAATTATTTACAATTGCTGGCAATAAAATTCCAAGTGAATCATTGCCTCTGTTTTAAATTAGCCAGAAACCAAATACAGATCTAAATTTCCTTTCATTTTCTACAACCATTCTTAGTTCAACCCGGTATAAAATTTCAGAAAATAAACAGAATAAGAATTTTATTTAGATTCAAAGAGGAGAAAAACTTTACTCAAATTGTTGTACACTGACAACGGGGAGAAAGACATTTATTTTAAAAGGTTTTTAAAAGTTTATTATTTTAAAAGTTTTTTAAAATGCTTGATTATTCAAGATAATAATCCAAGAGGATAGCAAAACTAAACAAAATTTAATTCACAGTATTTGATTCGCTTACTGCTGTCTCCAACTCGAAGACGTTAGTTACATAACGGTAAGAAATATATTTTATGGTCATTAGGGGAAAAGGAATAACATTCCTTTATAGGATTTTCCAAAATGCGCTAAGCTTATTTTGACCAATAACTTGAGAGACTTTAAGAAAAGAATTTTATTTGTTTTGCTGTTAAATGTAATTTAAGTGAAAGGGAAGCTTGGAATTTTTCTTGGAAGAAATCGGGTTTTAAAATATATAATTCAAAATGTAATAAAAATACACATTTTAAGTGCTGTTGGCCTTACTTTAGGTAATGCAATTGAAGTTAATGCAAATTGATTTCATTTTATATTATAAAGAAATAAAGACATTAAAAAATCAATAAAAACAACTTTTGTAAATAACAATACTAATCTCGAAATAAATATAAGGAATGAGATGGAAACTGCGTAAATGTATAGGAAAGAATAAATGCTTAACAAAATTTTTTTATTGAAAATGCAATAATATTTTGATTCCATTTGTTTTCTATAAATAAAATACTAACAAAATTCTTCTGAAATTGTCCGTACAAGTGATACAAAAAAAGTTTCACAGCGAAGACATTTTGCAAAGAGATTACTTATCTAATTTTGCAAAGAGATTACTTACTAAATGTAAATTAAGGTGGTTTTAAAGAAAGTTAATTGATGAAATACATTATCAAAGTATATTTATTAAAGTGTTTTTTATTTATTTTTTATCTCTAGTATATAAATATTTTTATACTTTTTGTAAAAAAATTCATTTTTTTGCGAACCATTGATTTATGACTTGCTGATGATATAATTAATAAATTTTAAAAATTGTCCAAATATATTCTATACTTGGTAATGGAAACAGATGAAAGGATTAAAAAGTAATAAATGTAGGTTTTATATATATATTGCACCAAAATAAATGCTACTGTCACTTTAAACTTTAGAAAATTAACAGACTTTGAATTTTTAAAAACCATAATTTGTTTTCACTACGCATTTTTTTTTATCGTAGCATACCTAAAATATTTAGAAGTTGTATAATTCTCGATGTAACCAAATTTGCTGCTAAATATTATGCAACTAAATTTATGATTGGTTGATTGGGTCTCAACACGTAAATTGCATCGATGACTAATGTTAAATATCTGTATTAGTCACTACACAATGGATTATGGAATATAGTTTAAAACTAATAAAAGTAACTATCTGGGTTTTTTTCTTTAAATACTTTAATTTTTTTCTGTCTAGTTTTCTCGATTATTTTATATTTCATTTGAAACGTGCATTTATTATTAGCATTAATGATAATCATTTAAATTTAATATCACCCACATGTAAATATATTGAGAAAAAGAAAAATTGGTAACCCTTAACAGCTATTTGAACTTTTTCAACTATATTTATAAAATTATTGTTTCAGTTACTCTGCTTTTGATATCTTGCTTATGAAGACTATAGTCGATGAAAGTACGTGTAATAAAATCAATGTTTTAAATTTTTTAAAGAAATAAAAAAAAGTGGTGGGTTGTGCGAAGTTAGTAAATAATAAAAATTGTATCCTTCAAATGAAATTTTTAAAAATAATGTATTAAAATTAGTTAAAAAAATTTTTAAAAAAATTATAATATAATGCAAAAAAAGTCATGTTTCTGGGTAAAATTGACACATAAAACTTATTTCTGTTATCTTGAATAAATTAAAGCAATAATATTTGGTGAAATGATTGTAAGGAAGTACCTCTGAAGCTGTGAATGTTCATTTAAAATAAAAATTAATAGATTATTCTGTAAATACAATTAAATATTTCCATGATTGTTGGGTGAACTGATTTGAATTAAATGTATCATAGATTTATTTATGACATCCGTGAAGGATATCATGTCTATATTAGAATGACAAAAACAATTCATTTTGTATGAAGAAACATATTAGAATATTGAGACGATTTGAATATATAATTCTTGGAAAACTAAATAAAATATGACCGTGACATTGCTAAATTAGATATAGTTCTTATATCAATGAAGATGTATTAATATCTATTAAATAAAAAATATATATATAAACTTCTAAGAAATGTTGCCAAAAATTTCAAAAAATTAAAGAAACGGTATTTTGTCTGCAATTTATCGACTTCTGATGTTGCATTTTAGAATATTACTTAAAGCTTTGAGACATTTTAAATATTTCTTTACAGATGTTTTGCTATCATTGTCCACTGACTGTACCACCAACTTCCGTTGCACCAAGGCCTCCTCCTCTGCCTTTCTCCGTCTACTCGGCTGTATCTCCCTGTAAGTTTTTTTCTCCTTTTGTTATCTTGATTATTTGCATGTAAAGAGCAAATAATTAATTTAGATGTATCATGCATTTTTGATGAAGTGAATCTTTTATTATTTAAAAAAATATATTGATTTGTAAAATAAAATATTCCTACATGCATCAAAATTACTTAAATTTCGCTCTCATTCTTTAAAAGATTCATTTTAACAACTATTAAACCTATAAAGATCATATTAGAAACATTAAAAACGACTATTTTACAACAATTTATCCTAGTGTATATGCGTTGTGTATGTACACCAGCATAAATATGTTTGCGAAGTTTGACGATGCTTTGATAAGAAAAGTTAAAAGATTATTTCAAAGTCAGAAATTGTTTGTTATAACTCGTAATAGCTGTATTTTTGATAACAATATATAATATATTCAATAGTATAATTAATCAAATAATGAAAAATATAATAATATTTCAGATTGATGATAATTTTTTACTAATAATATAAATATTCGGTATGATAAATATTTATTATGAAAAGTAACAGTTACGTTTCATGTATTGTTTAGTATCATGCATGTTTGTATTTAACTCCTATTTTTTTATCTTTTTAATTTTGGTGAATACATTAACGTTTATTATCTTTAATTTAATTACTTTTTTTATAGTGGGATTCTTTCCTCAAATAGAAATAAATAAGTTGATATAGATATATCAAACAAGCGAAAAGTATGAAACTTCTACTTGAATAACAGTGGCTCCATTAAAGATGATTCTCACTGTAAGAGCAGAGTACCAGCATTCAATAGAAAAAAATAATCAATTAGTTACTAGGGGAATAGCAGTTAAGGAATTAAGAGTTAAATCGAAAGCGTGGAAGAAAATACTGTAGAAACAGAATTTTTTTAAGAATCTCACTAAATGAAAGATAATATTGTTCATTAATTAATTTTGTGTGTGATCAAATAAATTTCAACCTAATATATTAACTGAAGTAAGAAATTCTGCGAATTGACTTTTATTTAATTGGTTCCAAAAATCGAAACTAATATAGATATGCAATATTGATTTAAAATTTTATATTTATTTATATTTTATTCTAAATATATTATTTTTTTTATCTAGTCTTATTTTTAAGCAATAATTAAATTAATTTTTAAATTATTAAAAATTATCGACGTGAGTTCTCAACTAATTTCATAAAAATTCTTCCTTTTAGAAATAAATATTCAATGAAAATTCGTTTGAATAACAATAAAAACGAAACGGATGTCTTGAGAATTTCTCTAACTTTTCGAATAAGCTTTGCAAAATACTTAGAACTAAAAGAAATAAATACCGAATCCACGATCGTCAGAATTTCGATATTTGAATATAATTTCGAAAAAATATTCAAAACTCATTTAGTTTAAAGGGATATATATTTGATATCTGAATATATATCTAAGCAAAGCGACTCTTTTCAGGGAAACGAATCGCATTTAGCAGGAGAAATTGATTCCTGTTTTAAAGAGAGAGAGAAAGATTTAAGATATACACAATTCGCTAAATATTTTGCGATCGGCAAAATAAGGGAACAAAAGATCACAAATTTTTCGAAAAATAGAAATGAGTACCAAAACGCCATCTCCTTCGTTATATGTAAACGACTTTATAAGGCCCCCACAAATTGATGGAGCGAGCTGCAGCATCGTGAGCGCAAAACAATGGCAGAATCGAGGCTCGAACCCCGGAGGCCACTCTAGTAAGAAGCGTTTTCTGCAAATACTGTTTTGCTAAGAATGTTTGGGCTTTAAAACATGACCCCGGGGGCATTTTATTTGAGAAATAAAACCAGGGAGAGCAGGTGGAGAGGGGAAGGAAGAAAACAACCTTTTTTAAAACCCTTCTCTGGAATGTTTTCGTTGCCAGATTTTTGTGAAAGAGCATTAGTTACGCGATTAAAGGCGCCAGGGGTGTTGGTTTCGCTTTAAGTGCCTATTCGGTTTTATAGCAAGTGCTTACGTCATTATCTCCTTCTCCCGGATTCGCTTTTGTGATGTTAACGAGTTTACTTTTGTTGCGGAGGAAAATTCCAGAAGGCAACAACACAAACGAACGGTTTATCTTCCAGCGCGCAGTTCTCCATTCAGCAAACACAAATTTCGAATTTACATTCCGCCTCCCGTTCGCAAGAGTCAATATTTAGCAACAAAGCCGTTCGATGTTATTACGACATCAAAGATTTTCTCGCCACACTCACTCACTACGAGGGAATGAATATTTTTATTCCTTCTTTTTTTTCATTCATACTTGTGGCAACGCCTCGTTGGCGGATGGTAATAACTTTTGTGTCGATCGGCCTTATTCAATTGGGTATTCTTTCGCGCGCGCGATGCTAGGGCGCGCGGTCCTTCTGCAGCGAGCATCTTTTCTTCGCTTGTGCAAATATATCGCCGAATTACAGGGGCGGCCCCCACCATACAAACACCGAAAATTCTTTTCAAATCAGCATTGGTGAGAGCGTCGTTGCTGAAAAGCGAATTTTCGAACGAGAGCCTGCGGGGCCCCAATTGCAGAGCGAAGGTTCCTAACAAAAGGGCGGCTTCCCACCTGCCCTCCACCCCCTCATTCACCACCCGCGGGCGCCGGAGATCGCCTCGGGCCTGTTTGCCAAGGCCTGATGAACTGAAGCGCCCCTCGACGTGGATCATATTTGCATTATCCAACCACCAGTGAAAAATTTTCCCCATTTTTCACGCCCACTTTCTTTACAACAATGCTCGCGACCTCAGTCTTCCCACTCTCGCTGGGGCGCAAAACCTGGGGCTCTTCACCTATCCTTGAAGAGCGTAATGAGTTTATTACGCCCATCAATTGGGCCTGATTCGATTCTCTACAACCAATTGCTCCGGCCTTTCCTCTCTGGGACAGGAGGATCAGACCGAAAGGACAACTAACGAAATTTTTAGTTAACGATTATTTTGATTTTTATGTGATGCATCTTTTTTACCTATCTCCAAACGAAATACTTATCAATGAGCTCCAAGTGGGGGGAAGGGTGACTGGATAATTTACTTAACATTCTTTTTATCGGCACATTAGTTAAAATTTAAATTAAGTGGAAGGTCTGTATACATAACAGTCCAGTGTAAAAATTGGTAAAGGTAGTTATAATGTCAAATTTGTACTTATTTTATAAATATTTGGTTAAGTTCAAAAATCTTAGAAACTTTTATACATTTTTTAAATAAAATGTCGCGTCTGCTCTAAGAAAACATCCAGGAAATAGAAACTTTTTTACATGCATTAAGTATTATCATAAGTGTAATGATAAAGAAGCACATAATGCTAAAAGGCTGAAAAATATAAGTCATTTTATAATATAAATAAATATAAAGGGATTTTTTTCTTTTGTGGGAAACATAAATTTATTACCGATATACTTACCACTACTCACGAGCATATTATGATAATTTAATATAAGAGGCAGAGAAAAAAATAATAATTATTATCATAATAATGTTTTAAGTCATCACAATATGCCGAAGTGACACCTATCTAATAGAAAATTTTATAAAATTATATATATATATATATATATATATATATATATATATATATATATATATATATATATATATATATATATATATATATATATATATATATATATTCAGTGTTTAAAAAAATGTATTTAAAGCATTTATTGAACACAATTGTTTGATTTTTATTATATAGAGAAAATTTACAAAAATATTTGGAATCTGAAATGTAGAATTGGTTAAGTTAAAATAGAAATTTCAATCAAAAATTCATGCTTTTAACTTTATTGGAGCTCAACACTTCAATATATTTTAAACTGGTGAGTTTTGCGATTTTATTTTAACTACTATTTCCTCTTTAACTACAAAACATATTCAAAATTTGTAATTATCACTGAATATATAAAGTTAGTTTAAGAAAAATTTATATATGAAGTAATAAAGTATTCGAAATATAGAATCGCATATCAAAAACAGAGCGAATTATTATTAGATTTTTAGAAATATTTTAGCGCTCATTTACATTCCTCTACTCTTAGTAAAGGCATAAAATTATATTATGTTGAATACTGAAAAATGTTTCCAGTAATAAATATTTAATATAGGACTGAAATTTGATTTTTATTATTTTTTTAATTGTTTTTTTTAATCTTTAGTGTAATGAGGTAATGTGATTGAAGTTTAAAAAATTATATCATTTATCATTTACATTTTTTGTTAAAATTAGGTATAGTTGATGTAAGATGTAAATATAAAGTGAAGTAAAAAAAATTAATGCATGAAATTCTGCTTTTTAAAAGATTTCTCCTATTCTACTCAAATTTAAAGTCACCCTTTATTTCTCTAAAAATCCTCAAGAACTAAAACACATATTTTAATAAATTTACTCCATTTGTTTAACAAAGCGCTTACGAAAAAATACATTATGAAAGAGACTATGTTTATGAGAATATATAAAGGGTAAATGTAGCTATAAAATAGCAAAATGCTTTAATATAATACGCTATTTCATGAAACATTTCCATTTACTATAATACCATCTTTGTAATTATGGTGTCTGAAATCTCATTTTCCACTATCTGGTGGTTCAGCCTGATTGACTCAGTTTGTCCCTACGTTTTTATAAAATGAAAGCTTATTTAACCAGTATCTATCTACTAAATTTGATATCAAACCAATTTCATCATTCATGATTTCACAATCATGGAATTAGAAAACCCTAAACTATTGAAATGAAAATCAGCAAAATATCTACTCAAAAAAAATATTCAATTACCGAAAATAATTCTTGTACAAATTAAGCACAAAAAAAAAAAATAAATAAAAAGACATGGATGTTAATTGCAGTCATATTTTTCGATTATGATTAACAAATTTTTATATCGTTAAAAACATTTTAACAATGAAGATAAAAACACCCTTGGCAGTTGCCTTATTGCACACCTGTAGTAAATCATGAATGAACAAGTTACAATTTACTTATATAAAAATTAAATAACTCAGTTGTTGATTTCGAGGTGTTTTTCTTTGTGAAAAAGAAATGATTTTGAAAACGTTGACAGTTCTTTTAAACTTACATGAAAATACATTGATTATAACTTCGGTGATATTAAATGTGAATTAATTCCATTCATGATAAATTAAGTTAAAACGTTAAGCTAGGAATTAATAATTCACTTGATAACTTTAAATGAGTTGTTAAATCATCGTTTAGCTGCTTTTTATTTCTACTTTCTGACTTTAAAAACCGCAAAACATAATTAACATAATAATTTGAGTCATCATATGACGAAATAGATAATTATAATCTATTTCTTTTTTTTTCTTTGAGTTTCTTTATAACTACATTGGTGGAAGAAGCAAAATTCTACAAAATTTTAACGCACATTAGACCTCTTAGCATGTTGATCTTCACTTGAGCCCTGAACCTACTGGACTCCGTGCGGAAGAACTATCATTAAGTTGTATATTCCAAACTCAATGTCTCGTTGCATGTAAACAAAATTCAATTCTAATACTCTTTAAACGTTTCTTAAGTTAGGAAAATTATTTTTAAGAAAAAGGAGTAAAATTTAAATTTTTTTCTGTACACTCTATTTTCAACATTAAAAAAATAATAGATTTAAGTATTTCTTTCTTTCTTTCTTTTTTTTTTTTTTTTTTTTTTTTTTTTTTAGTAAAATATATATTATTGGCAACTTTCAGAAGTAAAATAACATAAGAAAAATTACAAAAGTAAAATAATGAAGTCGCGTAGGCTTGCTAGCAGTTTCATAGTCAGGATTCAAATTAAAAGTCATAGTATAAAAAAAATCGTGATTTTATAAATGAATTTAAAGATTTAAGTATAATATTTAAATATATATTTTTATAAATATTATCTGTGTTGATGTTTCACATAATTGTTTCTATCATTTTTCTCTTTAAAAAATATTTATATATATAGGAATAAAGTGCCCTTCAAATTTGAAAACTTATTTAAGAGCCTAAATTAATTGTATGGAATAGTTTGATGTTTATTTGTTCTTATTCATGCAATGTGAAATTAACTATATTTAGTCTCAGTGCAAGTCAATAGATTTATTTGCAACTGATATATTTTGCTTAAAATGCAGTTTTAATCCCATTTACAAATAATGGTTGAGTAACATTAATTTATAATATTTCAGTCACATATTTTATAATAAATTTATGCTCTTAAGTGATTTTTAACTAATTTGATGAGTTTTTCCATTTTGATAAATAGTGCGTTTTGTTACCAATAATTATGTAGTATTATTGGTGGATGAGAGTTTACTTTTTTGATAGTAAGTTATATCTATACTTATTTTTTCTTTTCTGATAGAAAATTTTAGTAATTTCAAAACTATGAAAACGATAAGCATGAAAAAGTTTCTGCGAAAAATGACTGTGTTTGTTAGTTAATTTCTGCAGATAAATTTCTCTATAATAATGTAACAGAAATCTGCAATCATGAAAAAGGTCAATTTAATCATGACAGGGGAATTATATATAACTCTTAAAAAACTACCTGTTCTTAAAAAAAAAAACCATATTTATATCTTCTTTGAATCTTTTTAAGAATTTCTTATAAGAAAAGTCATATTGCATATATACTCAATTATATTATAAAATAATTGAATGAACAGAAACAGAAAAAGAATTGAACAGAAACAGAGAAAAAGGCAGAAAAAATTATTCACCTCTGTCAAATGTTTGATTAATATATTCTAAAGAAAATCTAAATCTTATTTTTAACACGATATATTTATTAAACGCATCAAAATAAAAATTCTTAAATTAAATTGGGTGCTTATTATTTCTTATTAAATATTTTTTTAAGAATATGAGACATTTTCATCATATAAATCATAAAAATAATTTAGAAATATATAACATAATAAATAATTGTTATATATTTCTAAATTATTAATTATATATATATACATATATATATATATATATATATATATATATATATATATATATATATATATATATATATATATATATATATATATATATATATATATATATATATATATATATATATATATATATATATATATATATATATATATATATATATATATATATATATATATATATATATACATATATATATATATGTATGTATGTATGTATATATACGCATATTAACTTAATATACGCTAAAATGAAAATTAATAATATAAAAAGTTTGAATATAAAATGAACACTATATTTCATCTGGGTCCAAAACAGAGAAAAAGTGCTTCGAATCACAACAAATCCTGAGTGACTTGAACACCATGAGTTAAGACCTATGCTTTTGAAAAAATATAAATAGGATAAATAAAAATAAAGTTAAAAAAGAATTGCATCCAGAAATCAATAAATATAAACTAGTAAATACAAGAAAGAATCTATAAAAAACTTTACATTGGAAGTATGTTTTTGGTTGTTAAAAAATAATGTAATTTTATTGAAACATAGAAGGGATCCTATATTTTTGACTGAAAAAGATAATTTGTTTGTTTTTTTTAAGCTGAAAGTCTAAAAGTTAAAATCTGATATAAGATATAAAAATATTCGAAATTATTGATTACTGAAAGACTTTTTCTGGATAATAGGTTGATTTTCGCCTCGCATGGAAGTAAATTAAAATATTTCTTCTTTTGATAGTTGTGCGAGTGAAAGCAGAAATACAACATTCATATTTCCTTATTCAAAAGCGATTAAGGTCGAATATGTGAGAACATTCTTACTCAAAATATGTGATGACATCACTGTATGGAAGGACTCCAAAACTTATACCAATGCATATTGGCTATGTCTCTGTGGTAGTTTGTTGTTGTTGTCGCAAGCCCCTGTCGGCCAGCAGTGCTAGACTAGGCCCATAACTTTGAACACCCCCAAAAATTCTAGCACCATCAAAAGATCGTTATATAAATTATGCTTCGATACCCCCAGACACTCATGGTTGGTAGTTTAGAAAAGTGAATGCGTATACATGTACTGTTTTTGTAATTTGTTTTTTTTTTCCCTTGTAGGATTAGATTTTTAGGAGAAGCTTTCGAACTTCAATTATAGCATCCATTCCATACCATTTAGTAGATGCTGTATTTGTTTTACGAATGCATATTTATGGAGTCTAAAACTGTCTTGAAAATTTATACGTCATGGAATTTTTCAAGTGAAACTTGAAACAATGTTGTTATATTTTCATACTCACAATATTGCAATGCCCACAGTTATATTCTGTGTTTAAATCGTATATTACTAGTACTAAAGAAGAATGGATTAAAGAAGACAAGACAAGCCTGGTTATTTTAGATCTTCTCGTCCGAATTATTATTATTATTATTATTATTATTTTGGTCATTCTATACATTTTTTCAATGGATCCCATGTTGGGGTTGGTGAAAATGAAAGGGCTGGCTGCCTGGCCAGGTTTGCTTCTGAGGAGGGACTGAGCCCTTGTAGGACTCTCACATATAGCGAGATCTTCTTCCTTAGAAAGAGGGAATTAAACCGACATGGAAGGATTTCTGCCAATTACTTGTGGTATTTCGGATGATATCCGTGAGAGTCATTCGGGATTTCACTTAGACAATATCAAACGGCTTTCTCGCGCTTCATGAGAGGCCATGTCAGAGAGCTCACTTTTCAGTAGGGACAGAAGATCGACCTTGAGTGCCATAGGTGAGAAGAGGGCAAGGTGACCCCGGCCCAAATTTTAGATTCCATGGATTTTACAAAGGACAAGGTTCCTCGGGATCCTCTATAATTTTTTGAATTTTCGTATATTTTTCGAGTTAGGAAGTTTACTAGATTTACCAGGCAATCTGGGATGTGTAAAAACAACAGCTGGAAGAAGCATACAGTAAAATGTTGATCATATGTATATAAACATAAACACACACTTCTGATACGAAATCTTAAACGGACTCTCGACAGCTGTCAACTCTCCTCCATACTATCAGTGAGATAATAATCCTGATCAATTTCCTTGCTTTTGCTTGGGAACTTAATTAAAATATTATTTCATAGATTTTTTTATATAGATATAAGCCTTATTAGTGCTACAGAATTACAAAATGGGCTGTTCATGGTAGAGTGCAGGAGTAGTGTGCTCTGATAGAAAATACCTAAATGTAACAATAGGTTTGATCTGGAAACATAACAATGCTGAGCAATATTTCTACATTTAAAAACATACTTGCTAAATCGAAGAACAATACATTTATGTATAAATTTCCTGGTAAATATTTTCAAAAATAAATTTGGATTCAGCAATTAATCATCATGTATGCGTAGGAAAATTTTACCAAAGAAATAAATAAATAAATAAATAAAATATGCAAATCAAATCAAATATTTTAATCTATTTTTGATATTTAAAATATTTAAATGGTCAGTTTTTTTTTAATGTTGTGATGCATCTCATAATTTTGCTGGATGATCATAATTGTGTTTCCTTTTATTTATTAAAAAATGACCTCATACTTCTCCTGCTTGTTTTCAAACCATTCTTTTTTTTTTCATCCCTATAACTGAATGAAACGGATGAATTTATTTTTGTAAATAAATTTTGAGAAGAAATTTAAATGATAACAGATTCTGAAAGAAGTATATTTCGTATTCATAAAATTGATTGAAAAATATTTCTCCGCAACTGCTTCGCTTTATTTGCATAGAAATTGGATACTTTGTGTTTCTTAATAATATTCCAATAAATTTGGGAGCTCATTTAATCAAAAATAATGAGATAACGATCATCAACTGAAGCTTTTACGAAAATTATCCCGTTCATTATCATGATAATTTATTTCATTACAAAATTAATTGTTTCAAATAGATAACGAGTTATTATTCTGTGTTTTTATAGGGTGCTTATTATCAACGAGCCGACATTTAAATTGCTTTTCTTTCAAAAAAATTTTGTATACATATTGCAATTTTCAATAATGGACTTTGATAGAGTTATTAAATTTTTGTTTGCTTTCCGGTAGTTTTTTGCATTATTCAACCAAAAATAAAAAAAAAATAATTAAAGTTTGTGTTTTTTATTTCATGGTTATTCTTCGCTGCTATGAATCTAATTTTCAGTGGTTTAATGGGATATTTGGTTTGGACTATAAAACATAATAACAAAAATATTACTTTTGAATATTTAAAATGTTTTTGGAATATAGTTATTTTAAGATTAAAAAACAATTTACTCAGTAAAACCAATTTTTTTTCAGGATTTTTGTGTGGAAGTTGGAAAAAATTCAAATCGAAATTGATCATCTATATAAATAATATCCTTATTCACTTGTCCCGTGAATTTTCAATTGAAGTAGAACTGAAAATGTTCGCATGAAATGGAATGAAATTTATATGAAAATATTTTTTTCTGGTTGACTCAAAATATTAGCTATGTTTCATTTCAAAATCTTGATATGTGATTGCAATTAGTTTTAATAGTAATAAATGCTGATTTATATACTCACCACTGAAAAGTTGTTTATTCCTCAATCCTTCCGGAATTCTGATTGCTAATCAAATCCTCTGTGCATAACCAACGGAAAGGGATGAAGAAAAATGTGTATAGCATTATATCCTTCTTTCTCCATTCTCAATAAATAATTTAAAAAATAATAAATATTTTTTATTTTTGAAAAAGTATTAATTTTGTTCTCTGCAATGAAAGTGTTTTCGCATTTCTCAATAGACCACCAATGGAAAATTTATTGGAATGCAATAGAGAGGGACTGGGATTTCAATATTTAATAGCTTCATTGCTAAACTTCAACTATAAAGTTACTAAAGAAAATTTTCAAATGTTCTACGCATCATTCGACATGTTTTTAATTGATTTTACCTGGGACCTTATTTCCTTGTCCAAATATTTTTAATGAAACCAATTAAATAATAAATGTTATTAAAAATAGTAGCTAATATTATTTTTCAATATCTTAATTTTTTTTTCACTATGCACCCATTCTACATTGTAAGCCAGTGTAAGCTAGATGCATGGATGTTATTATTTTCACTCTTATTGTATTTATAACAATCTGAATATAAAAATGTATGCATACACACTGATTTTTTGTAATCAAAATATTTAAAATTTTTAATTATAATGTCTGTAAGATATGTTTTATCAACAATAAAAGACATTCATTATTGATTTTGTATTTCTATTGAGTTTGACAAGTAAGTTATTGTCAATAGTCTTTAAGAATGTTTTCCCTCATTGGTTATTTTTGAAAGATGAATTTTGAGACAAGGCTGCATAATTTTAAGCTGTTTTCAAACAAAAAATTAATAATTAATTTATTGAAAAACTATTTATAAAATATTTCACAGCGTACAATAGAGAAACTTCAGATCAGAGACTAGTTATAACTTACCATCCCTAAACTAACAACAAATTTAATGTTTCTGATTATTATTTTGCACTAGGCTTCATGATTTTAAGTAATAAAATAAAAATTTTATGACTGTAGTCAAAGTGGAGATCGACACAAAAGTAAGAGATGAAGCCTTACTTTTTGTATTAATATTTTGTCATGGATATTTATTTTCAAAAGATATGGAAAATCTATTCTAAAATTCTAATGTAAGTGTTTTATTTCTCACAAAGTTTACAACATCTTTTTACTGCAAACTAAATTTTTAACAATTTCTTAAAATTTGGCACTCGATTCAGGCTAGTTTATACGTAATGACTTCAAATCAATATTTGCAGGTTGCATTTTGAGAATTGCTATATTACAGATTTGTCATATTGAAAGTCCCTTTTTGGGGTTTTTTAATCAAACCAAAAGACCACGAATCAAGTAATACAAATATTTTAATATGTCATTAAACACTTAAATCAATTATTTACCTTTCTTTATATGATAAAGTGTAATTGGACCATTTCAAGACAAAGAAGAATTTATATTGTTAACTTTGTTAAATTCTTACTTAAAACTTTTATAATTTAGACATGTATTATCTCAAGAAACGTAGCTCATTAATAAAATCACAATTAAATTAAATTTTGAAAAAAATATTTCGGTTCCGTTAGAAAATATAAAATGTTAAACCGAAAGACTACTTATGAACTTAAATAAAATATAGGTAAGTATATTTTATTTAAGTAGATAAAAATGTTCTTTTATGTTAAAAAATGTTATATATAACGCCCGGATTCAAGCATTACCACCTTTCATCACGGCACAAAGGGTGGAAGTTATGTCACTTTCTATATAGTGGGGACCCAGTACGTGTGCCATCATAGCCCCAAAATGGGGACTTCGTTGCTTAAAAGTAGAGATTAGTTAGAAGATCTAATACTTGGCCAGCCATTTTTAAAGATAACATTTCACATGGAGGACATTGTGACCAGGATATATTTAACATGCAGCAGTAGCCATTTGCGAACATCATGGATCATCGATTGGGTCGGGATTCGAAACCACTACTTTCCGATAAGGAGAAGCAATGCCCTCAACAACCAGGTGACAGTGGGCACTGATGCTAAGAAATATATAGTTTCTTATTTTAATTATAAAATGGATAAATTTAATATTTAATTTCAGTCAGATGCTTAAAGAAATCTGGATGAATTCAATCGAAATCAAATAATTATAGTTGGTAACTAGTTTTAGATAATTGTTATCAAGTTGAAGTTAAATTTTTGTTTTGCTTACTTAAAATGATATTTTTCTGGGTATATACGTCTCTTACAGTATTTTCAAAGCATTTTTGAAGAAAATATAGCTATTAGATCTGAACATGTTTTCTGTTTGAAATTAATTCGTAAAAATGAAGTCATTAAAAAAAAAGTTGTCATTAAATAGTTATGTGATTTCTCAAAGTAATATAGTTTATAGTTACTGTTTATTTCAAGTTGAAATTTTTGTTGACTTTTTGCTTTCGACAAAAAAATCAATCAATCAATCAAATAACTTAATATATGGAATGGCAGTAAACGTGTTGGTAGGTGTTCACCATGGTTAAATCGAAGCGTTTTCTTTGAAATATAAAATTCCATCCAAGAAAATGTTGAACAGTAGAAGATAGATGTTGAGCCTTTTCTACTTTCTGCATGCTTCCCTATCCCAGTTAAAGCTTGAAAAATTTTCTAGGAATCCTTCTTAGTGAGGTGCTAAGCTGGCACTGCTCTTGCTTTCTATGGGTTTGGTTTTTGGAATCTTCTTTAAACTGTAGATTCCAATCTATTTATCCCTCGTGTGCAAAGATGATCTTTGAACTACAAAACAAATAAATAAATAAAAACCCTGTGAGATGTGAATAGAGAACAATCACTAACCATAAAGGAAAGGAAAATATGCTGTGAATATTTAAAATAAAAGCCTCAAAACAGTTTTCAGTTTAGTTATTCACTGTGTTGTTTCAAAATAAATGTTGAGGAGGGATCTCAATATCTTTTTGACTATACATTCAAGCTTTGAACTTGCACAATCAACACATTTCAAAGTAATGGGTGAATTTTGAAAAAATAACATGTGTTTTCATCTTATATGTATACATTCCAAATGAATTATCTCTTTTTAAAATTAAATAAAGCACCAAATTCAAGAATGCTTAGTTGCTCAAAGTTTGGTTACATTTATCGAAATGAATAAAAGTACGCTTATAGATCTTTGAAAAGGATTTTGTTGTGTTATTTTTGATTAAGCAAAACATACATTAGTTTTTCAAAAAAATATTTCGTGCTTACCTTTTTAAATGTTTACAATTGTTTTGATCGATTTCTTTTATAAAAATGATTTTTTAGCGCAATATCTAGAGTTACATTCTCGAATTGATAATGAGTGTTTTTAATTTTATGACAGAACTTTCTCTACTTTATGTATGGACCCAGATTATTCATGTGTATGACAATAGAATGAATTGTGCATTCTTTTTGAAAATGGTAATTTTGTTTAAAATCAATTGCAAGTGTAGTTTAATTCTTCAATTTTATTCAAATATATCCAAAATTAATTGAAAAAATATGTATTGAGTATTATGTGACTCATATTATATTATCATTAAATAATAAAAATGATTCAATTTTATTTCGATGCATAATTAAGAAATAGCATATTTCGTTCATTTCTTATAAATATTATATTGATAAAAGGCAAAATCTTATTCCTTCTAAGTTTAAATTTATGATTGTGTACATACCTTGTATTTCAACCTTTTTCAACTAACCATTTTCGTTTAAAGTTTACAATAAAAAAAGTTTTATCTTGTAAAAGAAAGTCATTTTTGAATAATACACTGTATTATACAAAAATATTCCAACGTTCATACTAAACAATATATTTTGGATTTCCGAAGAATTGTCGTTAGGCATCATTTATATAAGTTCACACTTTTTTTTCTTTTTTTTTGCAACGATGACAGACATATACAAATATATATATATATATATATATATATATATATATATATATATATATATATATATATACATTATTTATATTTCAACTTTACAGCTAAGTTTTATTCGGTCGCTTTGTTTCTTACAAATGTATATATGCATTTTATATAGAATATTTTACTTTTATCTGGATATGTAAACAGCAGTTTTATCGACAAGATCGATTGGCGAAGAGGAACTCTATTTGAGCTAAAACGAAAAACCTAGTTCCATGGCTTTTAACATACGTTTTGTTATGCCACATTGGTATCATCATCATCTATGCTTGTCACGTAGCCTAAATTCATGTTCTCTTTCCCTGATCTCGTTTCAGACAGCGGTTACGGGTACCAGTCGGACCTACACGACGACAACTTCGTGCGACGAAAACAGAGGCGAAATAGAACCACATTCACCGTTCAACAGGTAAGAAAAGAATATTCTATTTCCCTTTCTTTTTCATAAAAAATGCCATTTACCCTCCATCTTTTTTTTTCGTTTGCACCTGAGCTGAATTTTTCTCAGCTTTTTCTCGTGCACTTGGCGTGGAATCTTGCAAAATTACGTTTGTTCCAACTGGCAACAGTGCACATCGGCCGTCTGCTTGAACGACGTTAGCAGCTTGTTCTTTTTTTATTATTATTATTTTCGGATGAAACGAAGTACCGGTACCACTGCGAATTTTCTTTTGCATAAAGGTTTGTTAGGAATAAGCTGTAGCATTGTTTTCGTTGTTAAGCAGAAGCTACTGGATACAAGGGAGTATATTACGCTCCCTTCTGGATAACTTTGCATAGCTGAAAGGCTGGGCGAGAAGAAATATAAAATATATATATATATATAGGTTTATTTCGAAACGTGGGAATAGTTTATTTTTCACATATGCCAAAAACGTCCATGCTGTACCTAAAAATACTAGAAAACATTCCTAGTCACCTAAATATTATGTTAAACAGAAAGAATTTTACCTTGAATTTACATTGAAAATATAAATTTTTTCGGTTAAAAGAAGAATTAAACCGTAATACTTGTACAGGTGTACCGTATTATGGAAGCAAAAGTTTTCAATTGTTAAATTTGTGATTAAATAAGTTCATAGAGAAGAAAATAAAAATTTTGAATTTCATTATATTACTATCTAAAATAGTTCAAATTATAGTAGGATTTGGAGTGACTAATTAAAAATTTAAATTTTTCAACCTCTTTTTATATTTTTATTCTTAGGATAGATGTTTCTGATAAAAACACTAATCCAAATGTAAAATTTAGAAAAATGAGCGCTGTAATTCTATATTTTTCTGTTTTCTGAAATCTAAGTTAATCCCATTGCTTATTAAATATTAAAAATATTAACTCTCTTTTTATTAAATTTAATTTTTTTGTAGCTCTTATATTTTATTATTTGAAGATTTATATTTTTCATATAAAATTAAAATATGCAAAGATAAATGTAATTTTCTTAAAAATATAAACAGAGATATATTTCTAAAAAATAACATATTTGAAAATCTATGCTTATATATAATTTGAAAACCATATCAAACATATTCCAAAGCCCCCCCCCCCAGTAAAATATTTTAAAGAATAATTCATATTTTAATAAAGTGCAATTTATGCATGAAACATGCTAATTTATGTAATAATAAATTGTGTAAAATTCTTTTGTGTTACCTTATTTTTTTATACAAATTCGTTCCTATAAAATATTATTATTACTAAATAATAATATTTTTGGGGAACGAATTTGTATAAAAAAATAAGGCTTTTATATTATCGCAACTATATTAATAAAGCTTTCATCATTTTTTGTGTGTAAAAAGAGAAAATAAGAATAAGAGACCATTTATTAATTATGCTATTTATTTTTCTATAATAATGGCCATAAATGAATAAGAGAAGGAAAATTTCTTTATTACAAGTTGTCAAAATGACCCAGTATACAATTATCGATGTATAATATCATTTAACATTTTTATATAAATATATTGTTATTTTTATCAGCTTATATCATAAGTTCATTCTAATTTCTTATCTTTAAAACAAAACAGTTTTGAAAAAAAGGAACAGAGAGATTATTGTAAAATATATCAAACCCCAATGAAATAGAAGTTCTATAGTAATAAAGATAAGAAAATGATACACGGGAGATAACTTGGCATTTGGTACTTTAGCTTTAGCTACATAGTTGCGATAATGTATAAACACCCGAATCATTTTCTGTTCATGTTTAATTCTAATTTATATTATTTATTTTTGTGTTACAGTTAGAAGAGTTAGAAAAAGCATTCGCCCAAACTCACTATCCAGATGTTTTCACTAGAGAAGACCTTGCCATGAAAATAAATCTTACAGAAGCACGAGTTCAGGTAGAGATATCATTTTAAACTTTTATTCTCACTTTCTTATAATAAATTTCACAGACGGCATTCACAAAATGAGTAAAAGGAAACCTTTAAATTTCAATAAAAAACAATCAATAAAAATATCTACTTAGTATACTAAATATGAGAATAATATGACTCACATGTGAATTTATAATATTTATTTGAAAAATTTTCAATTTATAAGTATGTAAATATTTGATTAATGTCATTAAATTTATTATAAACTTTAAAAAAGGAATAATATTTAATACTTCACTGTTCTTGTATGTATCCACTTACGTTGTTGGTTTTAGGATACTTGAGAAATAAAATGTTTGAATTAAATATTAAAATTTTTAAACTTCTATATAAGGAATAATATAAACAGTATTGTTGATATTTTTAAAATTCTTGCTGCGATTTTTATTCACTTAACTTTGTATTTTACTTGGATACAACTGACAGTACAATACATTTAATTGCACGATTGAAAACATTTTATGTTCTTCTTCTTTCTGTATCTTATTTTTCTCTTCTTCATCTGATTTTTGACTCTATAGTTTCCTTTAAGAAACATTCAATTAATTGAAAAATTCAGCATTCAATAAAGTATTATTAGGCTGCTTTGTTAATGACTTTTAATATTTTTCATTAACTATATTATTATTTTAATCAAACTATAACGATAACGAGATGACATTTGTTTCAATTTTTATGAAAGAAATGAAATAAATTAGTTTTCCTGAAATTTTTAACTTTTTAAAATATTAAATATGATAAGCTTTTGTAAAAAAAAAGTGTGATATATTTATAACAAAATTTACAAGTTTTAAAAAAATAGTTTATTAGTAAGGGATATCACAATCCATATACATTTTTTTATAAAATACATTATTACTAATTTCATTCGTAATGTAGGAAATATTTATTTATAAATTAATTATGTTTAGAGCTAAAAAGTTAATCAAAAACTAATGTATTTGTTTGTTCATTTTTAAATAAAATTTTCATCTTTTTATTCTAATTAAAGTTAGATTAATATTGACTATGAATATTTACATATTCCCTAATGTGCTAACTTTATATTAATTGTTTTTATATTATAAGTGCTAACTTTATATTTACATTTTGACAAATTTTCAAAAATATTTTATATTTTATGAGATAAATTATCAGTTTAAAAGAAAAATAAATATTCTATTGAAACTTTAGAAAATTATTGTAATGGATCTTAATTAACGCACATTTAATGCTATTTTAAGCTCCCCTTATAAATTAAAATAATAAAAAAGGAAGTTATCAAACTCACTTCCCTAATTGATTATCCTCAAAGAAATATCTTTAGAAAATATTTCTCATCCCATTTAATTTTTACGTTTCATTTTAAAAATAATAATCACTGAATATGTTTTGAGCTAATAAACACAAAAAGCAAGTAATCCAACTTTTTTTAAGAGCATTATATATTTATAAAAGGATCCATAGCGCCTTTGATGATTATGATAATCAGGAATTACAAATTCTAAAAATGGATATAAAAACAGAAAAATCCTACTACTTCACACCTTTTTCATTCTAACTGTAGCTGTAACGAGATTAGATCCAGATCAGAAAAGAGCATTAACAAGTAATTAATGTCACTTTAAGACTTATATCAAAGTAACTTGAATCCATACAAAAATGATTTTTAAAGAAAATATAGTTAAATTAGCAAAGTACAAGAAAACATTCTCACAAAAACCTGATTTCTTAGCTAATATAGCAAATATTGACTGTCAACGCTATACAAGAGTGACGCTGTATAAAAAAAAGGGCGTAATTACCTTTACTTCACTTTCTTCTCATTTATTAAAATGGCACTGACAAAAAATATCTTATTAGTTGCTGTTTGGAAACCAACCATAATGTTCTTTTCGTATTATCTCGTTATGTAATGATGAAAACAGGGTGAATTTTCTATCCGTAAGAAAAGTAAGAGAAGCTGATATGAAAAAAAGCTCCCTTACTTCTATAACTAATTAAACGATTTTTTTCCCTTTCGCAGTTGGCTCGCTTATTCTAATTTTCGATCGGCAACAGCCTCTACTTAGTGAAAATTCTATTCTCGGTCGAGTTAAACAGTTTAAAGCTTTTACGAAAACGTTAATTCTAGCGGAGAGCTAATATGACCAACTACAAAGAGAATAGTAGAGTAGCAGGAAGACGCAACATCGTTCCTTAGGCGCATTAAAGGCGGCAGATAACGTCGTTAGGCGGCGCAGCTTGTAAAAAATCTAATTCGGCAATGTTCATCAGTAATTTGGATTAAACTTGGCGCAGGGAAAGAACGTATAATCATTTTATCGCTTCTTTTGCAGACGATACCTTTTCCTTCATTCCGTTCTTCTTCATTCCATCGGTTGAGATTTTTTTTTTTGGTTGTAGTTCTTTTCTCCTTCTTCGTCTTAACATCATGCATTTTTTTTATATTATCGTTTGCTTCTTTTTCGTTGCCCGGAAAGAAAAGTAAGTGCGTCGCAAATGCTGCATAATTACGTAGACTTCGTAAAAAAAGTTTTAATTTCGTTAGTTGTAGTCTCTAATCCATATGAACTATTCATGAACACGGCGTTTGTGCTATAAAATGCCACTTCCTTCTTTATTACCGGCTTTTTATGCTTTGGTCGCCTTTTTTATCATTTATATTTTTCTTCTTTCACCTACTACAACTTCCACTTCACTACCTCGTTCGCTTTTTTCCTTCGCCTTTTCTTGACAGAGAAAATCTTATAAAAATATTACTGACTTCCTCTGCACAAGAAATCAATTATACATTCCGGTGGATATTATTTTAATTTTTTTTTTAAATTTTTTTCACTTTCACATTTATTTTTTAAGCAGATTTTTTTAAGATTTTTAGTAATACTAATTTGTAATTTTAATAAAACATGACAGCGTCGCTGTATATTTTTAAAAGCCTTATCTCCCATTCTAGCGTGATATGCAAATATTTGTCACACAGAAATACCTTTTGAAACCCCTATGCTTACATTTTCCCTTATTTATTTACTTTTTTCACTATTCTCTCAGTGCATTATTCATTTTTCGCGGTGTTTTTGAGTATATTTTCCCTTCCTTACTCCAACCCAACACAAACCCTTAATGCTGCCTCTCTGCCGTATTCGTAACCGTGTCCATTTTCTTACCAGAAGCATTGTGTGTAGAGTGGAGTACACTTCTTCAAAAACTCACCCTTTCCTTCGTGAAAGCCACTAATTCAATTCCCTTGTTTCGAATGAGAATACGGTATTATTTTTGCTCCACCCTCTTTTTCAAATTCGAAGCCAAAGAAGATCTCATTCCATTTTCCATGTGATATGCAAAGCTCCGGGTTTTTTTTTTACCGAAGCGAAATGAAGCTTATTTTCGAGTTACGTGAGAATTTTTAGACGGTTTATTTTCGCATGGTCCACGAACTGATTTCGAATGAGTGCTCTATGAGGAATTATATTTTTGTGAATGTAGAAGGGAGATGTGATAAAAGGTACTGAAAGCCGCACGTATGCTGCGCTCAGAATATATAAACTCGCAAATGTCGTCCATTCATAAAAACATTCACGGATCTTTAATGAATGCTCCTGCTTTGGGCAGCACATTTTCATCTGCAGTGATTTTGACACCAAACTGTAAATTTTGTCGTTGGCTGATGCATGATAAGTTAATAAAGCAAGTCGTTAGCCTGCCTAGGCTTTATATTTAGTATTTAAAGCCACGCGTTGAGAAAATGATATGGAAATTCTGGAGATTCACACGAAAGTTTTTAAGTTAACATTCAATCATTTTTCTTTTGCATGGAATTAATTTTTTTATACAAATATCGGTATAACTTTCATACTTCCAAATCAACACAAGCTAGAAATATGTGTTTGTGAGTTATCACCATGGAAATAATTAACTACAAACAATCTTATTTCAAACGTCCAAAATGTTTCGAATAACTTTTGTCTTCCATTTGAGAAACTGTGTTTCGTGCACCCCTCTGTTTTGATGGTGTTCACCAATTAAACAAGAGTTACCGATTGGTAATAATGCATGAGGGCGTTTTTCAATTTATATTTACAATAATCATACATCAAAAAAATATATATATCTTGCACTTTCGGAATTTTTTTTAATAAAGCATCATTCTAAAAATAGAGATGCGAATGAACCTGTCATTTAATAAAATTCAAATAATTATTCAGCTCATTATCCAGTTTAAATTAAATAATTTTTAACAGAGAATCGAACATGAGGTTTTCCCTGTTATCACGAATTCTATAAAACTAGTAAAAAGGGCGGATGACGCATGATTGGTTAATACTTATTGGAATTAAATTATAAAGCATTAAAAATCATTCCATTGTTATATGTAGATAATTTTCATTATTTTTAACTTTGTAGATTGGTATATTAGCTAATGGCATAAATATAAATAAGATGACATGACATACATTTGTAAGATTTTATGTATAAGTAACTAAAACAAATCCAACATATATAAAAAAAATAATTATTTTGATAAAAAAATGATTGCCTTTTAAGGATAGGAAACAAAAATACAGCAGCTCGTAAATGTTTTTATTCTTTTTTTAATGAAACTATATAATTAATTTATATTAAAAAGGGAATAAAGAAACTTCCATTATTTCAGCGGTTTGCTATTGATAATGTATACTTTAAATATTTAAATATTTAAATTCAAATACTAAGTAATAATTTATAATAAGAAGTATTATTTTCCTTCTATTAATTCGTAATTAGTTACTACAAATTACTACTTGTCTTTTCTTTCATCTGTAACTGATGCTGTTTATCATGAAAATCAAAACTTAACTCTATAATTTGATTTTAATGAAATTAATTTCTTTCAACTTTAATTTAAAATTATATTTCTAACAAAACAACAGCTAATGCTTTGTGTGCTTAAAAATAATATGCATTTCGTAATAAAGCCGCATTTGATGTTATTTTTTCAAGAAAAATTTCAAAAGCTGATAAAGTATTAATATTTTATGTGGTTAAAAAGTAAAATAAAATTCAGCAATGTTCCTGTTGTCTAAATTATAGGGCAATAACTTCTACCTTTTTCGAAATTGCCAGAATATTATTGTGATAAGAAAATGTTACTAAAATGTTTTTAATGTCACTTTGCCTAACATTAGTTTAATTAACAATGCTAAAATCAATCTATATATGAAGGGATATTAATTTTCTCTCAGGTTGCTTAAATTTAGCCAAATATAGTAAATTTATAGACGAGGTAGGATTTCATATTCAGAATTACTATTTGAAATATTGTGATTAAATAATATTTCGAATAGTACGCGCGCGTAGATGAATTAACTAAGTACTTATATAAAAGAGAAATATAAATTAATGTTGAGTATATTTAAGCATACAGTTATCAGTTTAGTAATTATTAGAAACGTTAAAAATTAAAAGTCATCGGTTAAAATCGATTAGAATACATTTTACAATTTTAACCATTCACACAGTGATTTGAAGCATTCCTGCATCAATTCATTCAAATTCAACTGTTCAAATACAGTCTATTCATATTTTCATCTGTGTCAGTGAAAGTAGAAATTACAAATTCACTTTCAATAAAGATATCGTCAGTAAATAAATGTTATGATGAGATCTATTTTAGCAATCAAATGCTACGAAATCTATATAATTAGTCGATATTTCTGACCCTTGTTAAAGTTATTGGTATAACTGATTTTAATATTTAATTTTTACAATATAAAAAATTATGAACACCCAATAAGATAAAAATAGTTTATACTTTCAAAGAAAAATATTCATTGTAATGAATTATTTGTTGTCTAAATTTCATTAGTTGAATAAATTTATTTAAATTTATTATTTAAAAATAATTTAAAGTATTCATTAATTCTTTTTTAAATCAAAGCTATTTTTGGTCCTTGAATTTGCACCAAAATTACCTAAGAGCAAATCCGTTCAATTCAGTGATGCACTTACATGAGTAGAAAGTAACGCAACTTCTCAAAATCAGAGTATTTCGGAACTTGCCCAGAACAGCTCAACTCAACTCAACTTCCTTCTGCATAACACGGAAGGAAAGGAGAGGGCCGGCGAAAAGGAGAGATTAGTGAGAGAAGTTGCTTAATTCTGACGAAAACCTCGTTTCGGGCTACGCTGGGCCCCCGCTCCCAGAAGGGCCATTCGCAGGGCGCGTGTGATGAAGGGCCCGGGCCCGTCAGCTTGACACTAACGATGCTCGAGGCAGATTAAGGCACAGGGTTAACGCAGATCCCGTGGGGGTCCGCCAGCATATAGGGGCCTCTTCATTAGTTCGCGAGCGCTACTTCCCACCCTGCGGCCCCTCTTCATTGCCGGCGAACACGAATTCTTGCAACGCTTCGGTGGAAAGGGTGGTTTTCAACGGTTCTGAGATGCTCGCTGAAGCCATCCGTCAGATCAGGTATCAATAATCATAAAATTTTTGGCGTGATTAGGGACTTCGGGAGGCCCATAATTATTTGGCGAAAATGATGTAGTGATATTTTTTCTTACCTCTTCTCTTTCACCATTTACGAGGATTAAGAAGAATCTGGTTAAGATAAATCTGAAATTACGAGAAAGTTGTGGAATTGAAGTGGAAAAATTAGCAAATTGATGAGCGGAGAGTATGAGAAATCCAATAAGGAATTTAATACATTTCAACTCCCAAATTAATGCAAATTAGCGGGTGTAAAATAGTGCATAATTAACAGCAGTTAATTTTGGAATTTTTTTTACAGATTCATTTAATCAATTTAAATTAACTTTTCTTCTTGATAGGAATATTCGGGAAAAAAGCAAAAATGCACTCATTAAAAGATTCTAAATTATTTTTGAAAAATCCAATATTTTAATTTCAGTTTCCCTTTTTAAATTAATCAGCATCTAATTCAGTCATTTTATCTTTGATTTTGTATAAAGAACGTTTTTATTATTTTATTTTAATTGCCTTTTGCTTCAACAGTAAGATCGAATGTAAAAATACCTTAAAAATTGCAGTAAATTACCTTAAAAATTATTTTATATCAAGATATATATTTATGTGATTAAAATACAAAATTTAGATTACCTGTGTTTAAAAATGAAACATCATAAATAATAAATTTTCGATTTTTCTTCTTTTTACACGATTTATACAATTTTTGATATTTAGCAAAATTTTTTGACAAGCCTTTCTAGAAAAGCAGGTCAGATAAAAGACATTACTGTTGAGAAGGACACAAATTTTATTTATATAACAAAAGATTTACTTATAAGAAATATTCTATTTCAACAAATAAAATTAATTTTTATCTTTGAAATTGTACGAAATAAAATTTCATGTCAAAGGAATATATATAGGAAATTTCAAAAATATTTTAAAATCATTTCAATTTTTTTAAACATTGCATTTTGAAAATTTTATGCATATGTTGTACATAACTGAAGTTCTTGCAACATTTATATAAATTTGTTGCGTTTATATAATGCATATTAATATTTATCTTATGATAAGGATCCTTTATATCTGCAAATGTTGTCAAAAACACATCTTCTTTATCAAGTTTTATCTTTATGAATAAAGAGCTGTGGTAAATATTATCATTACGACTTTTAAGTTAAATTTTAAAAAATGTTTCCAGTCAATATTCAGCATATGCTGCTCATTATGTATCTGCTCCATGGATTATTTTAATTAAAAAAAATTAATGCTTAATAATTTATATCTAAACATTGGTTCCTTTTTACTGTGACTTGTGACACTATTTAACATTTTTCTGTTGAATTATCACATTTCATTGACTGGATTAGGCTATTATTCTCACGTATGCTATTTTTTAATTGCTAAATGTAGTATATTGCAGAAATGAATTTGATCATCTATTTTATAGAAACATTCAATATCATCAATATGTCGTGAAATGAATTCCTAGTCATGATGACTGTTATTGCACTGTTTTCTAATGTTAAATAAAAAATTAACATTTCTGTCCTTCAGATTTTATTTGAGACAATGTGACTGTAAATTTCAGGAGCTTTGAAAAATGATAAATATAAATAAGAAAGCAACATTTTAATCATAAATAATTTCTTAATATCTGTTGTAGATCGAAGAAAATGGATTTCCACTCCTACATGTGAATAAAAAAACTGAATAATTTTAATGCTATTTATTATATTGATTTGGTATGTTTTCTTAATTATGATTCAAAAATATACGAACATTTCCGTGGATATTATTTAATAATTATTCTTTTTCTAGTAAACATTTTTCTAATTCTTGTTTTGTTTAAAATCTGAAATATATAAATATTTCTAAAACATCATAATCCTTAATCCTTTTATAGAATTTTTGATTATTAATTTTGGGTGTTATTAGGTGTAATATAAATAAATTGTTTTAAGTTCAGTTTCTTTATATTCATATGAAACAGTTAAGTATAGGTAGAAGTTGATTATTGATTTAGATTATTTAATAGAAAACCGAAAATGAACAAAAAATCATTTAAACATAAAAAAAGGTATGCTTTAAGTAATGTTGTCCTTTATTAATAAATAAATTTTATTTTTAAATAAGTTATTTGTGTAAATAATAATTAAAAGAGATATATTAATGTCAAAACAAACTGTCCACAAAATTGAATTCTACCACTTTATTTTAAGATTACTTACATTATATTGCAAAGCTAACTTTGATCTGATAGAAAATTTTTCTTGACGGAAAATTTTTAGGTTACATCTGTTGTTCTTGTTGCATGCCCCTGAGGTCAGTAGTGCTAGACCAGGTCCATGAGCGCGTACACCATTAAAAATGTCCAGTACAAGGTTATATCTAAACATGTATTTGTGCTAAAATGAATCTTATGGTAAATTTATAAGGGCACATTTAACCATTTTAAATCAAATCATTTCTTGAAACCACGAATTACTATTATTAATTTATTACGCGTAATTAATTAATTATTAATTGATTACTTAATAAAAATTTCAAAAAAAAAAAAAAAGAAAGAAAGAAAGAAAGAAAGAAATTTTTATTTATTGAAAGTGAAATCTATGTTTTGGAAATCAATATTTACAATTCAAATGAAAAAAATATTGATTTCAAAATATATAATAAATGGAGAAACATTACATAATAAATTATATTTTATATATCTATTAAATTCAAATTATTCATACAGCTTTCATAACATTTTGTTATTAAAATTCGATTTCAAATAGCTCTTGCTTAATTAATTTTCTGCAATTTTACAACTATAAAATAAATAATTGGTAATAATATTTTTATATTATTTTCAATTATAAGTTTGAGTTAACAAATATGAATTGTTACTAAAAATTATATTTAAAATGAGTTATACATATATATATATATATATATATATATATATATATATATATATATATATATACAAACATTATTTTACTGTTAGAAAAACCTTATTACGATCTTAAAATGAAAGCACAAATTTTGTAAGCATCCAATATTTTTTTAATTATCACCTATAATTGTTATAAAAATTATATCTAGCTAAAATGTCTGTTTTTAATTTGACTAAGAAATTGTAATATATTTAAAGTAATTAATGTTTCTTGATTTTGATTTTTAAAGATTAATTAAATAAGAAATAAAGATAAAAAAGTTTAGCAAAATTTATTTTTTCAAAAATTACATTTACATCTAATAGCTTAAGATTTCATTACCTAATATCTCCTAAGCGATTCATTATTATAATATAATTGTGATCATTTGTTGTGTGTTTAAAAAAATGAAATGCTTTATCATTAAACTTTTTCGCAATTATGTATTTAAATTTTATACAGAATATTCAGGAAAAGAATGTTTTAAAAGAAAAAAATATAAGAAACTTCGCTGAGCATTTATCAAAAATAATTTTTTAAAAGCCCTATTTAATCAATTTAAGATGTTTATTAAATTAAAAAAAAAATTTAAGCATGAAGTCTCAATTTATTTCTTAAATCAATCTAAAAGGGTCAATTATAGATTAAGACATATAGTTTTTTGAAGACATTTTGTAACTAAAACAACTTGTTTGAAGCGGATGATCCATATTTTCCTATTCTCTAAACTAACAATTGATTTTTCTTATTTTTTTAGCTTTAAATAATGTAAATATGAAATGGTATTAGTTTCAGCAATTTATCACAACTATTAATTTCGGAGAGGAAGTAAATTTTTCACAGAATTTATTTATAAAAAATATATTAAAACAAGTCTCACATAAGTATCTTTCTGTTTTCATCATTCAAAAAAGTCCGTTTGAACGAATCCCAATTCTTCATAAATTATTATAAAAATCGTATTTTCTTAGGGAACTAATTGTAATTCATATCTATTCTCAATTAATAAAAATGTCTTGACTCCCGGAAATCTTTTGAGTTTTTTCAAATTTTTCTCAGATAATAACAATAAAAATTAAGACAAAATTTCCTTTAAATATGTAATTAACTAAAATAGAAATAAAAAGATTTTTGAATGTAAAATATATTACAAATATTACATATTATAAACTATTTATTATTAATTTGCTAAAATACTTAAATGTAAACAATAAAATTTGAGTTAAGTAAATCGTTTAAATTTTAGAGTTAATTTACTTCATTAATAGATACGAAATCTATGGAAAAAGATGTTGCGCTTTTATCTGTAAATGATTTTTATTTACAAAAAATATCAAAATGAATTATAATTTTACTAATACATTTAAGATAATAATTTACAAACAGTATATTAAACAAGACTGTAATATGATAATTTTGGAAAATTCAGGAATTTAATAATTTTAATTAGTCACAGTAAACTGTATTTAGTAATGAGATAAATATTTATGAAAACATAATTAAAAAATTTTAAATTCAGTTTTTAACATAAGTTTGCTTAATCCTCGTAAAATGATTCTTTTTTTAAATTTAAATCATTTAATGCTCCATATTGCAAAATATTTAAATTAAGGCAAAAAGTTATAAAAAATGGAAAGTTTCTATTTTTAAATTCGGAATTTTTTTAAGACTATCAGAATTTGAAATTCAGTTGCTCCATCTAAAGCTTTTTACTTTTTTTTAATAAGTATAAATTTTTATTTATTTATAAGAATTGCAAACAGCATTTACATTGTTTCTCACTTTCAATAAACTATTTTTAAATCGGTGACAGAAAATATTGTTATGAAAATTTCTCTTTATTAACAGTTGTGATTATATAAGCCTATTTATTATTGAAAGAAATAAATGATTAAATTTTATTAATAAGAAAGACAACTATTTAATGAAGCCTCTTACTTACCAAATCAATTTTATACAAATGAATAGTTTTTGTTTTTGTTAAAATTTAATTTAATTCTAAGCTAATTGTGAAATATTAAAGTATTCAGTAATTTATAATATAACATGCGTATAATATTTTAAGAGCAAATTGTAACATTGCTCTTCTTTACGTATAACAGAGTATGAGAAATTTATGCGGGTTTAAAAAAGTAATTAATCATATTTTATTGAAAATCGTATGATTAAAATGTTTATTTGATAGTTTTCTTCACTGAGTATCTTATGAGTTTAAAAAACTCGTTAACTGCATTTTATTTAAAATTGTGAATAAAATTTTCATGCGATAATTTTTTTCATTACATGTTTCATACGTGTTTCAGATACATCTTTAAATGTATTTTAAAAATTGGGACAGTAAAATGTATTTTCTGTATATATATATATATATATATATATATATATATATGTATATATATATATATATATATATATATATATATATATATACATATATATATATATATTTATATTTATATTTGATATACATTAACTTTTCATAGTTTAAATTAATCCGTCCCTCAATGAATGATATATATATTTTTTAATTAATATTTGTGGAATTTTATTTGATTTCCATTAAATAGTATGATTAATCTGTCGGTGTATGAGTATTAGAAACTTTGTTTCTTATTCCATGCCTTTAATTACTAATTGCAATTGCTTATTTATAGGTCTGGTTCCAGAATCGACGGGCCAAATGGCGGAAGGCCGAGAGACTGCGTAAGGAGCGGGAGGAAAAAGACCGCCTCCCCTCCTCCGACGATCAGGCCCCGAGGGACGATCCTGCCTCTCCGGACGAAGATCCCGCAGGAGCAGATGACCCCTCCTCTCTCCTGATCCCCCCTACTGGAGGGGACAAGTCCGGCTCCTCTCCCTCCTCCTCCCAGCGGCACCTTACCGATGATGAGGACAGTTGCAGCGGCAGGGAGGACGATCTGTCGCCGCCTCGCATCTCGGCCGCCTCCGCCGCAGCGGGAGCGGGTGACGACGCAGCCGGCGACAGTGCCATGGAGGTAAAAATGGAGCCTGAGATTTAAAAAAAATTATCTTATAAAAATATTTAAATTATGATTATACAAAACAACATCCACTTTTTAAAATAATATACTTGTGAGATTAAATGCATTCCATTGTTGCAAATTTAAATAGCATACAAATTTTAAAGCATACATTAAATTTAAATGCTTTAGTAAAATGCTCTACTATTAAATATCAGAAAATTTATACTTTTAATTTAAAAATTTCTTGAAATGGAGCCAGGAATAATTCCTTAAATCGAGAAACATAGAAAAATAAAATTTTACTATGTTTCTCGATTACAAATCCTTGAAACAGAAAATTTTTTAATGCAGTACTTATTGAAACTCTAAGAGCCTATCATAAAAGAGTAAGCTCTATCTATTTGATATAATTTTGAAATACTTATACCAATTTGTTATTACAAAATAATTGTGAGCAATATATGAAGAATAATGCACATGAAATGAGCTACAATACATTAGAAATATGTGATGTATAGAAATAAAACTAATTAATTTAAAAACTAAGTAAAAACAAAATGTGTATATATAATATACATAGAGTCGAATTAATATGTGTTATATTATTTATATGTTTTTTATAATATGTGCTTAAGTTGAATTATTTGGAATCCATTCTCTCATTTCATAATACCCATTATTATGCTAAATTCTTGTAATTTAAAATTGTAATTTAAAACTTAATTTTTTTAAAAATTTTGTATACATAGATGTATCTACTATCAAAAGAATTCGGATATTATTATTTTTCCTAGACTAATTTAAAAGAAATTATTTAAATTAAGTTATCTTCGGATAAATGAGTCCCGGATAAAAGAACTTCTGGTGTCTCTTTTTCTATAACATATCTGAAAGAGTAAATACGAAGTAAAAAATAGTTATTGAAAACTGTGTGAGACTTCTTTATAATTTCATTTTTTAAATATATTTCAAATTAAAAATTAAAACTTCTTGATTTACTTTCCTGTAACAAACGACAATAAAACGTTTTAAAAATGTTTAACAATTTGTTGCTTTATAAACTTATTCTGTGCTTTCAGTTATCATTATCTGCTTAAATTGCTTATTTTCTGATACTTGTTTCACCAATTTCCCAAACTTATTTTTTTATAATCAGTTTTAAGGAATATTTCAAATATTTCTGTTTTTTATTACTTTGCTGTGTATTATTAAAAATATTTGTCCTGTTGATTTCATCTGTATTATTCACTAATTTTTAAATTATTTGATCAAGGAATTTAGCTCTCATTAACACCAACAACCAAAAGCTTGCTCTAAAAGTATTTTATATTTTAAAAATAATAAAATTTGACTATTTATTAAAATATAAAAGAAATATATTTTATTTTTAAAATATTATTGTATATTTTACTGTTGAAGTTATCTTGACGTATTTTCCAAGTAAAATAAAAATTAATAAATTCAGGTTATCAATAAATTAAAACTTTTTAATTAGTACTCATATAAAATTATTACCATGAGCTTTACTAAGTTTCATTCGGATGAAAATTGAAATAAACTTTATTTATGAAAAATTAATTTGTGAAACTTTAAATGTTTAACAATTCAGCATGTAATGAAACTGATTTTCATCTAAGAAAATAACACAATATTTTCTGAAAAAGTGAAAATATTACACAAATAATACTTAGACAGCATATATATTTGTTCTAACATAATATTGAGAAACCAATTTATATTATTTCTCTTTTTTTTAAATTTAAAATCGCCTTTTTTGATGAAATATTTTATGTAAAAGGCTCTTTAAATCTCAAGAAATATCTTTTACAAGTCCGTAATCAACTTAACTTAATTTAAATTATTAAAAATTACATAGGAAATTTCTATTTAATTTGATTATTTTTTTGTTTCAATAATAAATTTCATTTGGAATGATGATATGTTGAATATTCATTTCAGTTCCTAACATTTTAAATTTAATAAATTCTAAATAAAATAATATCTATAATAAAATCATTACTTGTTTGAAACTTTGCTTAATTGCGATTAATGAAAAAGAAAAAGAAAAAGCTTGCTTTAAAAACATTTTAGTTATTTGTAGGTTAAAATTTATTTTTAATAGTTTTTTCTTTTTTTTTTTTTTTTTTTTGCATTGATCACATACAATTTTGGTTTAAATTTTCAATTTCCATTAAAATTATTTTTTATAAAATTTAAAAAAGAGTATAAAGCCTTGACTAATCAAAAATAAATTTACAGAAACTTAATTAATAGTGTCTGTCATTCAGCAAAATTATTTTTACTTGATTTTAATTTCCAATTTGTTATTTATCATTTTATTATTAATATTTTCAAAAATATTTAATTTTATTGCATAAATATACAGTTTCTACTTTTCGTTGTATTTTTTTGAATAATTTGAGATCATATTTTATTACATGAATATTTTCCTTGAATAATTAAAATTGTTCAAATGACAACGTATATCAAAATAAATGAAATGAATGTTTTTAGTGAACAAAAGGGAATGCTGGATTTAAAATAAATGGTTTAATGAAACATCTAAATTATTAAAAAAAATACATTCCAACCATAATTCTCTTAATTAAATCTGTTGAATTCATGCAAAAATTTGAATGCAATCAAATTCGCATTTAATTTTACATTAATTATTGTTTCAAAAGAATGTTTCCATTATTTTAATTAAACATTTATATTACATTCATTTAAGATAAATAAAAAGTATTTAAATGATTCAAATAAATAATTCGATATTAATTAATTTCAAAAATGAATCTTTCAATCCCACAAAATTGGGCTTATTAACATTCATGAGTTTATAAAGAATAATATTATGCTTATTATCCTTCCTTTTTATCTAATTGATTAGACAATTGATCATAATTTCCTAAATCGAAATCGAATACAAACCCTTTGAATGCACTACAAAGATTAAAATGAAATAAAACTTTTTTTTTAAATATTTTAATGAACTTATTTTCGTAATTGAAACTACATTTTATAACTTAACTTATATTCATACAGATTCTATTTGGAAATTTTATCCGCAGATATTTTTTAATATGCCCCTTTAATATGCAATTTATTTCTATTTTTGTACTCTATTATCCTTTTGTGCTTATCATCTATGCAAACGAATTCTACAAATTTCTTTATAGCGGAACTAATTGTGTACTTTCCTCTAGGTGTCAAATAATTTTACCCGCCAAACGATATTAAGCTGTTTCCCCATCAAAATAACGCTCCAAGCGATTCAAAGAAAGACAAACATTTTCAAAAGAATAATTTCAAATTTTATATATTTGTTCTTTCCACTCTGGCTTTCGAAAAGTTCTTTCATTCGAAAGGTTCGAGTGGAATGTTTATTCAGATCGTCTGCTGGAAAAAAAAATCGTTGATCTTGGTAAATATATACTTATGGAACACAAAGAACTTATTAAATGTTAAACGCCGCTTTATAAGCTTTAAAATGTATTATTACTTTAAATTTTTTTGATTATGAAACGAAAGAAAATCAATTTAGTTTTCTGTTAATCTCTTTAACTATGTTATTATTTTTATTTTAAGTCAAAAACAATAAAGGATTTGAGATTTATTAAAACGATGATTTTGTTTATTCATTTCTTTAGAAGCCAGAGATAATGAAAAATGACACTTTTGAAATACATATTAAAAGAATTTTCGTACATATAATTGTGATTTATTGTTTGTAATTGAAAAACATTGCGTTTCGATGAAATTTTATAAGCCTCAAACTTTATTTGTTTTCATTAGAAAAAATTCTAGATGAAAAAAAAAATGAAGTTATTTTAAATTATGAAATAGTGAAATAAAATGTTATTACTCGATAACTTTTCTCATAAAGAAGTTTTTAAATTTTTAAAAAATTTTGCTTATTTATGTTTGCTTTTGACAAAAATAATCATAAGCCAAATGTATTGAATTAATGTATAATTAAATACGCGCGACTGATGAATAATTTGTAGTTAAATAGGAGAAATTTTTAAACAACGATATTAGGAAGTGTAACTTTTGTTTAATGCTTGAAGATACCATAAAAACTTTATAAATTTTTATTTAAAGTGAAATCCTTTCATCAGAATAAAATTAAAATTTATGCCGTAAACAGTATACAATTAAAAACCTTTTATGCATTACATTTATGATACATTTATGTTTTATTTTTATTTTTTAAATTATGGAATATATGAAAGAAAACATTTAAAGTGAAAATAAACGTTTGTAATTATTAACATTTAAAGAATGCATTTTAAATATATGATTTTTTAAGAACTAATCACGAAATGATTAACATATATTTCAATTGAAAAACTATCATATTAATCATGTGACATGTTTTTAGATCATTAAATTAAAGAATTAAGTAACATATGGATTAAAGTCATAAGAATGATGGATTAGATGGTTAATTCATAGTTATTTAATTTAAATAATCAATTTCTTGAAATTATTCTGCCTTTTTATTCATGTATAATAACTAATTATATGATATAAAATTTAAGGAGTATGAAAGGTATGAAAGTATGATGAGATTATGTTCCAAAGTACGATATGATGATTATGCTATTACATGACTGTATTCTCATCAGTTTGAAGAGAATTTAAGTTATTCTAATGATGGTATTTTCGAACTTAAAAACATTTCGCACTATTTGATCTGAAAGTGATATCAGTCGAAAATCATGTTAATAAAAGTCAAATAATTTGGCTATAAGCTTTTTAACAGCTATATGCATTAGTTTTTGTCACATTTCCAAATTTTATTTCATTTTAATACTAAGAAAATTAAATTGATCACTTTTTAAACATGTTTTTAACGTGTGCCAATTTTAACTCTCTCTTTCTCTCTAACCCCTTTTAAATTTAAAATATTCTCTCTCTTAGAATTTTAACAGAAATCAATTAAAATTTCACAACCGTATGAAATTTCCATTATTTCAAAATTAATTAGGTCTTATAGTCTTATAGTTAGGAACAGTCTCTGACATACTTATAATTAATTTTTAATTTAACTTATTTTTTAATTACAATCCAAGGTGACACAAAAAATTATACTAAATAAAAAATATCTTTTAAATATTTAATGTGAGTAAAATTAGATAATTTTCAAATCAGAAATTCTCAGCCTTTTTTTTTATTTTTATTTTTTATTGCTATTTTTTATAATACGTCACTCTTTTAACGATTTTAAAATTTAGCGGCACATAAAGAAAAAGAGGTAAATTTAAAAGTTATTTACTTACCTATAATACACTGTGTAAAATACTTTACGATAGTAATTTTTAAATCCAAAAAATAAAATAATGTAATATGTACTACAAAAACAACAGCATGCGTTCATTACTTTTCACGCATGAAACAAATTATATCCATCATATTTAATTTTTTAATAAATTTTATAACAATAATGTTGGATATATTTTGAATTATTAAAAAAAATCTCGATTCACCCCTAAAGTATCGTTAAAAGAATGTTTAATTTTTGGAACATGTTTTATATATTCATATTACGAGTTTCAAACAAAATTCAACATAGAATATTAATTCTAAAGATAATATAGTGAATATTAACTATTAATTCTCTTATTGAAGTGTTAACTTTTAAAAACTGATTCTTGTTCGAATTTTAAAAAAGCAATACTGATTTTTCTCCCTATTGTGTTTTTTTGCATTTTACATGTGAAATTATATTACCTCAATAAAACTTCACATGTAAAAGTATTCTTGCTCATAAAACTGTAATAAAATATACCAGAAATGTATTGAAGAACATTATGATTTTGAATCATATATTGCCGTTGTTTGATTCTTAATTGAATACTCTATTCAAAATTCTCTCTCTTTCTCTCTGTACAATATTTTACTTATTACTCTAATTTTAAGGATTTTAAGGGAATAATGGAAGGTATTTAAACTATTTATATGAATATAAATAGTTTAAATACCTTCCATTATTCTAATATGCATCTTCCTTCATAATATGCATCTTTTATCACATAGATCTTAAATCATTTATATTCCTTCTTGAAGTTGCTTAATCCTATAAATATGAGCTGCCTTTTTGAGAATGTTTTTAAGAAGTTAATGACCCGATTTTTAAAATATATCTTTGAAATCAGTTATCAAATGTGCTGCAGTCATAATAATGGCGTAGCAATAATTTTATTAAAAAAAATATTAACGAAAAAAAATTTTTATGGTTGTAATTTTTACCGATTTTCATGATATTTTAATGATTAATTAAAAGATGAAAGACTGTTAATTTTAAAAATAAATGATTAAGAAATAGAAACTTATTTTGAAAATTAATAATCACAGCAAATTAAAACTAATAAAATGAATGAATTTAAAATTGTTTAGGATGTTATGTGTTCATTATTATAAATTTGCATATTTAAATAAAAATTATATAAATTCTAAATAAAAATTATGTAATTCAAATAATATTAATCATCATATTCTAGATTATAGATGTGTAAAATTGGCTTTTAATTTCTAAAATATATGAAATATAAGTATATTTGACTTTAATGATGTGACTACTTAAGCTATAATGAATGCAAATTAAAAAAGATTCATTGCTTTGGCAGAGTTCTTTGGCAGTGATCTCGAAAACGTCTTCCACTTCTTCCGCCGAATCTTCTGTTCTTCTAGGGGGCTCATCGGAAGCTCTGGCTGACTTCCCATCCCTCCTCCTCGCCTCCTCCAGATCATCCATGGGCAATTTCGGAGGGGACAAAAATCTTTTAAGCGACCCATCCGGTTGCCTGAGACCGGGATCCTTTCTTAGATCTTCCCTGTTTTCATCTCTGTCGTCAGGGTAAGTCAATGTTAATGCATGCCAAATTGAGCAATGAGAAAAATCGAAAGTACGCTAATAATGGGCAACAATGATCTCTCTTTTTCTTTTGACTTCTATTTGCAAAGTTTTGGCTAATCGCAGGAAATCATAGTATTATTTTTACAATTTAAATATTAAAATGTAATGGTAATTTTCAATTTACCAAGAAACAGAGGAGCTATTTTTTTGTTGTCTTATAAAGGATATGTATTACCTCGCAATCGAATGTGCGTAATGTAGCCTTTTGATGTGTTAGAAATGTGGAAACCACAAACTATATATAAGTAGTCCTAATTTGGCGATAATTTTTAACGTTTTTTTTATTTATTTATTTTTTTTTTTTATTTTTTTATCGCAGAACTTGAAAATATTGTATTACTGTTTATACAGAGAATATTTTTTTGTTTGTCTAGCGCACACACTCATTATTGGTAGTTTCAAAATTGAATTTATTTTTTAAAGCAGCTAAGAGTCAATGAATAATCATTGAAATATTTCATAAAAATGTGAAAAAGAAATGTTGCTTTCATAGTTTCATGAATACCCAGTTAAATTATCCACACTGTAAAGATGCGCAGCTAAATATCTCTTAGAATAACTCCAAGGTTATTATCAAGTTTAAACTTAATGATTATCATCAAAATATTATTTCAGCTTAATTAAAAAGAGCCCATAATTACTGTAAGTATATTTGATATACTTTGAATAGCAAATTTAACAGAGTAAAATTAGAATTAAGTACTATCACGTTTTATTGACCGAATGTTGCCGAAAAACTCGAACCATTTCATAATTTCTTTTCTTATTATTTTTTTTATTCAAATTCAATGCTCTTTAGCCCATTTTGTACCTCTTACCACATAAAACTTAAACCTATAAATTTAATTCTAGGAGGTTTCACGATTAAAATTGTCCATAATGATAACAACCAAAATATCAATTCCCCCAAAATCTTAGATAAATGAAAAATATTGTTCGTATGAAATACTGCATTTTATAAATTTTTTAAAAAGCTTTCATTACATCTTGAGAAAAAAAATATTAACTCATCAGTTTATTTAAATCTCAAATATACTGAAGCAATCTGTTATAAATACACTACTGGCCATTAAAATTGCTTCACCAGGAAGAAATGCAGATAACAAAATGATATTTATTGGACAAACATATTATAGAAATAACAAGTGATTAAATTTTCAAA
The DNA here is from genome assembly GCA_030067965.1 of Latrodectus elegans. Classification (NCBI taxonomy): domain Eukaryota; kingdom Metazoa; phylum Arthropoda; class Arachnida; order Araneae; family Theridiidae; genus Latrodectus; species Latrodectus elegans. The sequence continues at coordinate 78,219,387 of CM057814.1, read as the reverse complement.
AAATTTGGCTGGATATAGATTTTGAGAAATCAGTACCCATAACAACCACCTCTGGCAGTAATAACAGCAGTTATACGCCTGGGCATTGAGTCAAACACAGATTGGATTGCATGTACTGGTACAGATGCCCATGCAGCTTCAACAAGATGCCACAGTTCATCAACCGTAGTGACTGGGTTTGGTGACTAGCCAGTCGCTCGGCAATCATTGACCAGAAGTTTTCGATTGGTGAAAGATCTGGAGAACGTGCTGGCCAGGGCAACAGCCGCACATGTTCCGTATCAAGGAAGGTCCGTATAATACCGGCAACATGCGGTCCGGCATTATCCTGCTGAAACGTAGGTTTTCGCAGGGCTCGAATAAAGGGTAGAGCCACGAGTCGTAACACACAAGAAATGTAACGTGCACTGTTCAAAGCACCATAAATAAGAACAAGAAGTGACCGAGACGTATATCCAATGGCACCCCATACCATCACGTCAGGTGATGGGCCAGTATGACGATGACGAATGCACGCTGCCAGTGTGCGTTCACCACGATGCCGACAAACACGGATGCGACCATCATGATGCTGTACACAGAACCTGGATTCATCTGAAAAGATGACGTCTCGCCATTCGTGCGCCCAGGTTCGTCGTTGATCACACCTTTGAAGGGGTTCTTGTCTATGACGCAGCGTCAAGAGAAGCCACAGCCATGGTCTCCGAGCTGAGAGTCCATGCTGCTGCAAGCGTCGTCGAACTCTTCGTGCAGACACTTGTTGTCTTCCAAACGACCCCGTTTCTTGACTCACGGCTCGTGACGTGCTTGCACGATCCATTACGGCCATGCGGATAATATATCTGTCTTCTCGGCTGCTAGTTATAGGTGGCCGTTGAGATTCCGCATGGCTTTCCGTATTACCGTCCTGAACCCATCGATTCCATATTCTGCTAACAGTCATTGGATCTCGACCGACGCGAGCAGCAATATTGCGATAAGATAAACCGCAATCCTGGTACACTACAATTCGACCTTTATCAAAGTTAGAAACGTGCTGGTACGCATTTCTCCTTCTTACACGAGGCATCACAACAACTTTTCACCAGGCAACAACATTCAAATGCAATTTGTGTATTAGGAACCGGCTGAACAATTTCCTCATTTAAACACTATGTAGGTGTCGCTACTGGCGCCTGCTTCGTCTGAATGCGCTGAAAAGCTAATCATTTGCATATCACAGCACCTTCTTCCTTTCGTATAAATTTCAAGTCTGTAGCATGTCGCGTTCTTGGTGTAGCAATTTTAATGGCCAGTAGTGTATAAACTAAATTGTCATTGTTAGCAGTTCTGCTTTCTTTACAATTATTCAAAATTTACTTATGATAAAATAGACTGAAACTTATCTCACAATAGGCTAAGGATAAGATCATACATTTCGAGTTTTACACAACAGGAGCTGAATGAAATATTCTGCTTTATATTTTCTACAGTGTGAGTCTGATAATTTTTAAGATTTGCTCTTTTTAAGCAGTTGAATCAGTTCTAATCTTTAAGTATTTTATAATTTTATACAGAGATGTAGCTATAAAATTTTCCGATATTAATTATGATGCATAGATTTTTATACACTAAAATTGAAGAAATGTTAAATAGGAAATGTAAACTGAGAAGATTAATCTGTGTGCAGGTTTTTAAAAAAAATATAACAGGCTTTGTTTTATTAGAATCCAGTGTGCGGTGACGTGTAGTTATAGGAAGTGTTAGTCTAAATTATTTTTTAACATATGGAAAGAAATTAAAAACAGTTCCTGTAAAAGTATGGTTCTCGCTCATTTAATTTCCGTTTAATTGTCTTAAATTTTATTTTAATATTATATTTCAACATTTTATGCTCATATACAGATATAGCTATAGAATTTTCTAATTATATTAAGAATGTTAAATAGAATTTTATACACTGAAAATGAAAAAATCTTAAATATTTATTATAATAAGTTTATATATTTCTTTTTATAATGCATTCGGCGGAAACATTTTGCAACATATTTCTTCTATATTTTGCTCTATACAAAATCGTAATATTTAGGCTAAAATAAACCATAGCTGAACCCATTAGAGGATTCTTTAGCTGAACCCATTAGAGGAAAATAACATTTTGCTCGAATTTTATTCTGAATCAGGTAAATCAATCAAAAATCACAATTATTTTTGATCTTAACCTTCGAATTCATAAAAAAAATGTATAATTATCACTATACACAAACATGAATCTTTTAAAAAACACATATAGCTAAAATTCAAGTAAATGTATTGAGTATGCTTCGATTTTCAGGTCAGCCTCTAATAAAGACATCGAATGGCAAATGCAATTTTCTGTAAGAAAATATAGAGCAACCTAATTTTATTACTTATTTTTATTTTTTATGGCAACCTTTTACTTGTGGATGACCAAACAAAAACAAACAACCTTTTGCGATATATTTTGCCATAAAATTATACAAAGTTTAGAGGGAGGAGGGGGAGAAAATTTGATGATCTCTCATATTTAACTTGAGGAAAGAAACAATAGCTGACGTTACCAACTGTTATGCAGCTCAAAAGAGTTAAATATCTCTATTTGATTATTTACTGCAATGACACAACTTGAAAATAATGCATACGACTTCAATTTCTTAATTCAAGTGTGTTATATTAATATAATATATTTGATGATAAAAAGGCAACAGAGCTTAATATTCTCAAATAATGGAATCCTTAATTACAAAATTTTACAACAAACATTTTTTTATTTTATTTTAAATTAACATAATTAATTGAAAAGATTAAAAAGGCATTTAAAAAATGTAATGTGTATTGTTATTATATGTTCGCGTGATTTTTAAATTTAATGGACACATTTTAATAATAATGTTAATTAGTTGAAAGGTTTTGCAGGTTACTTTGCTTTACTCATGTTTTTTTTTAAAATAAGTTAAAGTAGCCTAGATTTTCATTCATTTATTTAAAAATTGTAATAGTTTCGAAGTTTCTAAATCTAAATCAATGATTCATCAAAAATTATCCTATACGAAAAGTTTGGTTAAAATTTAGCTAATTATATATTATTAAATCCGTTATTACATTACTCAAAATTTCTGAGGTTACAATATGTATTAATTATTGGATAATTCCCACATTTCAGTAAATTCTGCGTCATGCTAAAGAAATGTTTTCAAAAACTGAGTTTCATTTTATAATAACTTTAACTATGGATCAAATTTGCATAATGTATCATGTAGAACTAGTCTTAGAAATTGTTATTTTGATTCTCAATAAATAAAAAAAAATGCCAACGCTATTATTACATTATTTACGTGATCAATTACATTATTATACTAAGTTTAGATTGATAGTTATTTCCCTTCAAAGCTTTTAGTTTGTTTCCAAAAGACGAGGTGATCATAAAAAGTTATGCTCTAAGTAGTCCGTATACATAAATAGGTATCAGGCGAGACACCACTTCTTTTCTCACCTATTTTTCCCTAAAACGAAAAATTTCCAAGGAAATGAGGAAGAAAAGGAGTTAAAAGGGAAAACTGACTAATGAAAAATCCATTTGCAGATAAGAGAACGTAATACTCGCATTTTAATTTGATTAATTGGGGGTTATTTACGACTATGCACTTCCTTTAATTACCACAAAGAGGAATTTTCCCCTCTTTTTTTGTCCCTCGCTTTCTTCCTCAACATTCCATTATGTTGTTTCGACCTTTAAAGGCAACGCCTTTATTAAGAAGGCCTTCTTCGAAGAGAAAAACAAAATGGGAATTAAGTTAGGAGAGTGCAAAGTCTTAATTCAATTCAATTAAAAATTCCTTTCGCCCTTTTCCTTCTGGATATAATCGCGTTGCCATTCTGTCGGAGAGTAAAAATGGGGAAGAAAATTCTATCGTCCTTTCCCATCTTTTGCAGACGATGCAAGTGGGCCAATTAGAATTTGATGGAGAGTCGTACCCCGAGTCGTGACGTTTTACCCGGGCCAGCTGTCAACCTGATTTGGCGAAAAGACCCTTTAGAGCACTGCGAGCCTTCTCGTTTTGCAAGGTATAAAACATTCCGAGAGAGGACTTAAAGAAAAGGAGGGAAAACTCGACTAATGGAATTAGCGAGTCGAGAAGAAAAGGAATGTGTTTGCTAATGTTTTCGATCCCTTTCTCATGTAAGCCATTTCATTGGCTAATAGAAATCAAAGAGATTATGTTATATTTTGCTAAGAGTTGAGTTGTCATCCTCCTCGGTGCGAAAAGTGTCATTGCTATTCAGCTTAAATCACACACGAAAAGTTTTCGAAAAATCAACCCTGGCCCTTCCTTTCCTCTCCCTTGCTGATTTAAAAGCGCAGTTAGCACCTAGCTGTAGGCAGCCGCGAAAATGCGTTTTCATTTGTCGGAGAAGAGTAAGTGGCTGAAGGCAGTAATTGCAAAGTCCCTTGCGCATGCGTTGAGTTGCCGACTCCCACTTCATTGCGTTATTTTGGAGAGTCCCAGAAGTATTTATCAGTTTTATGGTCTTTAATAGCACAAGAAAATGGTATTAATGATTTAGAAATGCGAGAAAATTCCCGACTAGGATAATTGAATTGTCTCAAAGGAAAGAAGTGATCGCCAAGAATTTGAGAAAAATTTGAAGTGTGTGAATTACTTAATCTATGAGCAGATTTGATTGCATCAGTAACGAACACATAAAAATTATGAATAATTATTTCGGATATCCTTTTTCAAATAAAATATTTTTTATAAATATAAATAAGGAGTAGCAATATGTATTCCTTGATTACGAAGATAATTTTAGAAATAAATCTTCAATAATATTTATGAAAATATTGATTTAATCTTAGTTTGTAGATAAATATTTATCTCAATTGTAAGAACATCTATTGACGAAATTCCATGATAATGATTTTTGTCAATAGATGTTCCTACAATTGTTAAAAACCCATGATAATAGTTTTTGGTAATAAATGTTTTTTATTTTGTAATTGTATTATTTTAAAGCTTAATTCACACGTCTACAACAAAGAAGAAAAAAAAGGTGTGAATTAAAATAATGTTAACTTACATTGATTAAACTAAATGACATTACATTGGTAGCAACTTGTTAGTCAATTAAAGAAAAATTCTTGATCGTATTTTCTCATATTGTTTTATTTTTCTGGAATAAAAACAAAAATTTTAAATCACATTTTATCGTTGAGAATCTATTATAATCAAGTGAAGAAAAAATTTAACCGTGCTTGATCTTATATTCTTCGTCTGCATAATTTTCATCACAATAGAATTTTCTCGTTTACATTTCGATAAAGCGATAATTTGCTTTACACGGCCACAAAATTAGATGTATTCTGTTTTATTTTTTCAGGTTACAGAATTTTCTCCAGAAAAGGAATTTTATTTTGTACACATTGGGGACATTTCGTAGGTGGAAGTTTGTTTTGAGAATGTACAATCGTTGTTGCAATCTGTCGCATTTTCTTAGCAAGATATTTTTCCCAAAGAAACTACCTTATTTATCTTTGTACAAGTTTTCAAGTTGTTAAATAAAACTTTTAAGAAATAATCCAGTTATACTATGCTACATTTATTGAAAGCTTAATATTTGTAATTCTTATGTATTTGGTAATTTTGTGGCAAATGATGATTAAGTGAAAATTAATTAAAACTGATAGCGGCTAAATACAGTTTACTTTCTTGCTTTACTGTTTAAGAAATAAGAAAAACTCATAAAGTTATCCTCGGTAAAGAGAGGGCTGATGAACAAGTTAAAGAGGTTGCTGGATAGCCAGAGCCAACGCTGGACCTGTCGCTTCGAAAGTCACAACTTTAAAGGAGGTGCGTAAAGAAGCACTGCGTCTTTGACAATAAAAGTGGGAAAGTTGTGAAGTAGGCAGACAGACCTTTCAATTCTGTGGAACCGTGTACGAGAGTTTGAGAAGGCAATCCATTGCTCAAGTAATAACTGGTCACGGAAGTGTCCCGGTGTATCACTATAAGAGAGAGTACCCGATTAATGAGTTACGTCGTTCATGCACTGTGTATGGAGACTGTCTCCATTTCGTGTTGTCTTGTACCAGGTCCATTGACGAAAAGAGTAAGTTGGTATACTATAGTGCAAACATGAGTGCCATCTTAAACCGCCGCAGTTGATAGAACCTAAAAATAGATCACGTCCATTGCATCGGATGACACTCCGATGGTGGAATATCAACGAGCTACCGAAGGCGGTAGAGTTGAGGACTGAGATATAAAGGAATGGCATAGAATTTGATGGTTAAGTGCAAATAACAGAGCATGACGGAAAGGTACCATATGAACAATCTTCCACGAGAGGTACAGTATTTATCAATATTGTATAAGTGGGTGCCGGTGGTACTTCTCGCCACATCGAGGTTTGATTCTGACACGCCTCTACCGGTGGATGGTGTCCGTAGAAGTGTAGATTTGCGCTTATTATCTATTAAGAGATAGGTATAAAATTAGTTATAGAAGCCTCAGCTTCTGGCTCTAAGCTTAGTAAACTCCATCCCCATTTGTTACATTTTAACTGTCACTGTTAAGTGAACTGCTATTGTTGAACTTAAATTATTAAAATGTTACTGTTACACTTTAAGAACAAACTACTTAACATAAGTTTATAAATTTGCTACATGTTGATGTCTCTCAATTTGCATGTATTGTCATATTTTGCATTGAATCTGTTTGATTGTATGATTTTGCTTCTGCAGAAGTCCACTAAGCAGCCAAGCTTGCATGGAAAGTATGATGAATCCCGCTAACCACGGCCGATTTCCTCTGCCGCCCATGTACTTTCCACACCATCTCAGCCACCAGTTCACGCCAACCAGCCTGCCCTTCAAAGGTCAGTGGAACTATGTACGTATCCCCATACAACACATATACATTAATTATGAAATACTTTCTCTTTTTCATGAGACTACTTCTTCTGTTCAATTATCCAAAATATAGACTAACGTGAATAATGAATACAATACTTATGATATCATCGATCACTTTAAAATAATATGTTAACTAAGCCATTGAATATTTTTATTTTTATCTTTATTCTAAAATGAGCCTAATTAAATTAATATTTAATAACAGATTTAATTTGAAATTTAAACTTTACTTTAATGCAGTTTTTAATACAAATTTTGTTTTAACTCTTTTAGAAGTACAATACCTCACAAAGAAATATATTTTAAAAATTAAATATTTTATTATACATAATCAAATTTAGTATAATCAGATATATAATTTCTGATTGGAAAATTATGTTTTGTTTTCATTTATGCATTTTATACATTTATGGTAGCACAGAGTTATTTAATAAGTCATTTGCAGAGGCCAAAAGCCTGAAAATAAGCGTTTTTTTTTTTTTTTTTTTAAAAAATATGATTGGAATAAATGTAATGTAATTTAATGACCATTCCTTACTCGTGCATGGTAACATTTTATTTTCAGTATTTTTATAATTTTTTATTTTATTCCTTAATTTGAATATTCTTAAAAAACTTTTTAACTCAAATGCAATAGATTTTAAATAAACGAATGTATATTATGAGTATATCAGTTTAAAATGAGAGATATTGATTCAAACTATAGCTGCACATTTACTACCGTTTTAAATTGCAATTGATTTTTATTAAGTCTTAAAAAGTTTATAAGTAGATAAAGCAGAGGGACAACGAAGTCTTTATTTCGGAAATAAATTATGTTTAAATAATTATTTATGGATATCTAAGAAATGTTATCAAAAGGAAATTAGTTTAGTAAGCAAAATTTAAGTAGAGATTTTTCCCAACGAATATGTAAACCACCTTAATGAAAAATATGGCAATTATTATATTTTTTAAAAAAAATTCTGAGTCTCTATTTTATTGCATTTCAATCGAATTTTAAATTTAGCTGTTTTGTGATATTTTATATAACTTAAATTTTATAATAATAGAATTTTTTAAAGTTTTTTTTTCTTTTCTTTCCAGCATTTCCCTTCTGCGCGTGTTGTCTTCCAAAACCCATGACTTCATCCGTGGTTACATCAGAGAGCTCGTCACCAGATCCAACCTCGACGAGTGTCACAGATCTTCGAAGAAAGGCCCGCGAGCACTCTCAAGCTCTGCTCCAATCCGCTATTCTCAACAACGGCTCACAGCAACAGCAGCAGCAGCAGCAGAACAGCTCCGATTGAAATGGTTCGCAAGACGATTTTTGAGGTCATCCGTTCAAAAAGGTTCATTTCTGCCGTTATAGATGATGGTATGATGAAAATGAATCGAATGCATAATTAAAAAATATATTGTATTATAAGGATGCAATTTTTGAGCCTGAATTTTCCCGCCTCTATGATTTGGATTGAAGAAACTAATTCCAGTGGTTGTGTGTTAATGTGAATGCAGTTCGAAATTAGAGATGGAAGCCTTGTATCTAAAACTCGAATCTTCAAAACAATTTAAGAATTGAAAACTCAAATCTCGGACCCATTTTTCTTAAGCTTTCTTTTACTAAGTCAAAAAGTTTTAAGCATTCTTATAAACATTTTTTAAGAATCATTTTATTGGACTGTCTAACGAAATTGTTCATTAAAATACGACGCAATATTTTTAACTACCATGGTTGTGTACATCTTTTTTTTTTTTTTTTTTTTTTTTACATAATTTACTAAATTCAATCACAAAAATGTGGTAAATAGTTAATATATGTTGCAGTTTCATCAGATCGAAAGGTAGAACAGAATTATACAAAAGGCGAGCACATCAAATTTTAAGAAACAGTAGTTATCAAATTAAAGAAATGATTTAGATATTATTGTGTCATCAAAAATGTTTTCTGGGGAGTGAAAATCATGTAACTCATCCGCTGATTTTTAAATAAGAAAATGCAACTTTTCTAAAAAGATAGAATTTTATTTGCAAAATTTTATTCATATCCACTCCGATGAAGCTAAAAGTAAATATCAGACTTATGGAGATTTTAGCAATTAACACTTCAATCCATTCGAAAATGGAATTTTTCGGAATAAAAAATTAAAAGAGAGCCAAAATTACTTTTAGCAAATACAAATTAAATAATTTTATATTAAACTGCTAAGGCCTAGAAAATGGAATCCAGAAGAAAATATATTGTATGAAATTTCTTAGAATATCGTAAAACATTTACATTAGAATCAATTCTGAGAATATTTCAAGCATATAAAATTCTATAAAAATAGATGATACAGAAGGTCACGAAAATAATGCAGAATTATGTATTAATTGTTTGGGTCCAATGAATTTGAATCTTAATATGTGTTTAAAATATCAAAATAATTATACATAATTTCCTATAAATTCTTCTACAAAAATTTTATTCACGAATTCTATATTCTCAAATAAATTTTTTAAGAATACGGAATTCATTGTTATTTTATTCTATTTATGAAGCTTTGAAGTACATTTCATAACAATGTTTCCATAGTGTTTATGAAAACAAAATCTGATTTACTTGTAACAGAAATAAAAAGATACTCTAGAGAGAAAAACAACCATTAATTTATAATAAAGAGACTTATTAAATATATTAAAATCTCTCTTGACTCCAATTTCAGGAAAAAATTTGTCAACAATAGATGATTAGATTGAAACAGATCGTATAACAGTAAAAAATTTAAATAAAATCGTTTCCTGTAGGTCTTTATATATATATATATATATAGAACAAATTTTAAAAACTTTATAATATGACGTATGATATATAATTCCAGTTATAATTAACTTGGCTACACTGAAAATAGTTTGAATTATTCCAGTAATTTTTATAACGTTTAATTTACAATGAAAATTGTGTTTTCGTACGATTTTTTTTAAAATTTGTTTTCGGAGTTTATCAGTTCTCTTCACAGTTTGCAAAATAATCCTTTGAAATGCTACCATTTCTCTGATAATGGCAAATCAAGAGCCAATAAATCATAAAATTTCAATAACTTTGATAATATTCTATAATAGTATTTGAAGTTTTTATGCAAAAAATTGAAGGAATTTTTAAAATCGATATGGATCGACCGTATTGTATTTATTTTTTTTTATTATGATTAAAATTTTATGAGTAAAAAGTAAATTTTCCACTTTATTTATGCTTAATTTAAACAACTTTCAAAATGAGTTTTAATTTAGAAATTTATAAATAAATATTTTTATTTGCATTTTGAATAATTTTTCATACTAAACAAAATATATATATATAATCAGTGAGATATATATATATATATATTTTTTTTTTTTTTTTTTTTTGTTTCCGGGTTTGAGAAACTATGAAATTCTTCCTACCTCTACCAGAAACTGATGAGTTAAAATGATTCAGGACACCATCTGCAAGCGCCATCTATCTTTAGTGATTGAGTTATTATTTGTATTTGTATGAACATGTTTATCTGAAATAATGTAAATATTGTGGACGAATGGATGTTGTTCTAAACTGACTTAATAAAATCAAATGAGAGAAAGTGTTTGCGGTTGAAATTGTCAAAGTGAGTTTGAAATTTTCATAATTAATAACTCTGGAAGATGCAATTTTTTGAGATAAGATTACGAATTTCTTTCTTTTTTAGCTTTTCTTCAAACTGTAATAATCAAAGTTCCTTTTATGCAAGACCAATGATATTTGTTAACAATTTTTATGTGTTCTCAAATTCTTTAATGTAGTTTTAATAGATTTCCTAATCATCTAATAATAGGCTTAGTTATTGTATTTAAAATATAATTTTTTTTCTTTTAATAAATTCCGTTAAAAATACAACATATGATGAAATAAAATTTCTTTTAATTTCGTTTTTCCATCTTAAGCAGTTCAGTTCTAAACTAAATAAGACATTCGCAAATTAATGCATTCAACAATTAAACATTTTAATACATAGACACGTTTCCATTTCATATAATTTAAGAACCTGAATTCTCATTTCTTAAAATATTTTAGAAAATAAAATTTTATCTCAGTGTTTGCAAATATTTTCTGTAATTTTCTTCCAAAAGATACTTAAATCTATTCATAATGTAATTTTAATCTTATGGAATTGAAATTTCTGATCAATAAAATGTGTATAAGCAACAGTTATTAAGAATCTTTTAATCTCAAATTATGAATAAAATTTGAATTTAATCCCGAATTATGAATATTAAATCATTTTGGCAATATTTTTATTTTGTCACAAAACATATCATTAGGATTTTCTTATACGAAATCTATGATAAACCATACTCATTAAATAATTAAATTTTGACATGAAAAAATTGGCTATATATTGTTCTACACAAAAAATAAATAAAATTCAGGCAGTTAAACAACTTGTATATAATAATTAAATGTACTAACCTAAATTCTGGTATAATTTTTACTATGCAGTTTTAAAATCTTATAATGAACGAACAGGATTTCCTTAATTACTGGAACCGTGGATTTTTGAAGATTTATTTTTCAAATTTTCAAACTAAGCCTAATCGTCTGGCCATTTAAACTTCTGCTTTAAGTAACATATTTAATTTAGTGGCACTGTCTGCTCAACCACCAATATATGTACATTTTTTAAGAAAAAAAATTTGACGACAGTATAAATTTAATTAATTAACAGAAATGAATCCACATTGTAAATTAAAATATTTTGCATTATCCCAGACTTTTTTTAGGGAAACATTAAATTCTGATTGCGTTATTATATTTTGGCTCTTAAAAATAAAAGGTTTTTAAAATAGCCTCTTCAAAGAAGAAAAATAAATATTAAAATATGTCCAATTATAGAAAATGCTAATAAAATATATATGGCTCTTACATTCTAATTTCCATGCTTTACTCATCATTTGAAAAGAAAATGTTGAATTCAATTTACCATTCAAATTTTTGCTATTCAAATCGACTTCTTAAAAAAGTATTAAATATTTTTTTGCAATTATTTATATTCTCTCTCGCTCAATTTTACTTGAAAAAAAGGGCTGTAAATGATTCAAATTCAAGAATTATTAAAAGTTCTTTTGTTTTATAGACAATGCTTTTTGACTTAATCATGCATCTCACTCTTTAAATGTATAGGTTTTAATAATTAGTTGTTGTAATATCTTATTATATGATTCTATATAGAATCCCTAAATGAAAATATTTTGATTTGGTTTATTATTCTATTATCACATTTTGTACACATTTGATTGGATCAAATGTCTTAACATTCCGAATCAGTGCAAACATTCCTACTTTAAGAGTTGAACACACAATAGATTAATGAAATTATCAATTACTTTCAAATATCCTCAATAGACATGAAAATTTTATGATATATGTGATCTGTATCCAAAATGTAGGTGAAATATTTGGAAATATTTTTCACAAAGTAAAATATCATCAAATATTTGTTAATTATCTAGTGTATTTGTTATTTGGTAATCTATAAGAAAATATATGCAAACTTTATGGGAAAAAAATTAGCATTTGTAGACCATCCTTTCATTATTTAAAATGATTTATTTTCAACAATTGTAATCATTAAAATGTTCAACTTTTAAATTGAAACTTTCATTGTAATGTTACAGCAAATTAAAGTAAATCTTCCATTAAGGTTAGTCATAATGATTTACAATGTCAATCGTGATATGAAGTGCAAATATTACCCACGATTCTAGTCATTTTGTATCAATTTCTTTAAATTTTGATTTGTGAGAAATTTCCGTGAAAAGATGTATTTATACCTTGTTGTTTTCATGTAAATAGTATAACCTTGCATCTTTGTTGATATATCTGTTTAATAAATTTCTTCATGCATTTGAAAGTGTGGGGTGTTCATTTTCAGTACACTAGTTTTGTTAGTCATTTATTTTTGCACTATATCGTCCATTTTGGTTCAAATTTCATACAGAATGAAAAAAAAATAAAAAAAGAAAAAGAAAAAGAAAGGTAAATGCAAGCAATTTTTAACTACAAGTTTTAAGTTTGAGGGAATTAAAAAGTTAAAGAGATTTTATAATTATGTACTTGAAAGATGATTATTGTGAAATTTTAATGCCAATTATTAAGAGATTCCTTTTAGAATAATTTGTATTTAGGTATGAATATATACTAAACATGCAAGCCAAACAGTGGAAAACAATTATTGCGATTTTGAAGAAAAAATAAGAAAATATTGTTAAAATTCTTAAGTATTGGGCAAAATATAGTATGCAGTTAACAAATTTTGCACTCGATTTAAGTTTCCCTCATTTGGAATGATTTAAAATGCTCACTATGCAGGAAATTGATATGAGAAAAGGAAGGCTTCTTGTTCTTTAGATACGAATTTTCTCATTTAATAATAGTTTAGGGGAAATTTTTATTGGTCTAAGCATATGAAGTGATAATCAAGTAAGTTACAGTTTTACACGTAAATATATATAACTTTAAGAATTAAATATTGATTGAAAAAGATTAACTTTAATATTATTATTTTTATGTATAATTTTTACTAAGCCTAATTCTTTTAGTAGATGCTTCTGTTTCTGTCACTGAGTTTAAGCTTAAAAAACTGAGGGCCTACATATAATCTTTTGAACTAGATATTAGATATTTAAGAAAATGGTAAATTTCTTTTTTTATAATATTTAACATTTATTGATCTGGAGCTTGAACTACAAGAACAGATTCATATCAGTATACTTACTGTTTTGTAGTTTTTCACAGAGTGTTAAGCACTTGAATACAACACTTCTCGAAAAATTCAATCTCAAAAAACATAATTTTTATCCAGTTGAAAGTAATGCTGATTAGTAAAAAAAGCGTAAATTGTAAATGTGAACTGATTCCGATTCTTGAGGGGTATTTAAATAAAAAAATTATTCCAATACTTTAGAGTCTAGTTTTTGTTGAAAACAAAATGATTTAACTAACTAAAAGAATGGTGTGAAGTCTTACCGCTCAAATTTACACACAAATTTAAGCAAATAATTCAATGTATTATATTATTATTCGCTACCCAATTTAATAGTATCACATTAAAATTAGAGAAATAGCTCTATTTCTATATCGATTTTTTTTACATAAAAAAATAAGGATTTTATGGTGAATTACTTTTTCTATCTTGTAACACAACACCCTCCAATAATACATACAAAAAAATCGTAAATAAAAGAAGAAGGAACTTTTTAGATTCCATAATAGTAAAGCTACGACAGCCTAAAACAATTGAAGGTTCAGTGAGAGAGTGGAGTTGAGGAGTCAAGGTGCTTCTCGTCAGGTGGCATGGAGGCAGAACCGAGGCCTAATTCGACGCACAATCGAATCAGGACACATTGATCGCTTGACACGGGAGTAATTTGCCGTCCCTCATTCGATTAAGCCTCCGGAGAGAGAGACAGACGGACCTTCCAATAAAAGGCAACACGAATTACTGAGATCGTCGGAATTTGATCTCCTCCCCAAACCCTCCACGCAATCCAATGGCAGAAGACGGCCAATTGGGACAACGACTTCCTCTAACTGGCAGCCGTGGACGTGCGCTGGTGGATGGGCCTTCATTTTCTTCTTTGCTTTCTATTTTTTATATATATATCCATGCCTTTTGTCTTGAAATAAAACTTCTTTAGGATGTGACAACATTAGAACGATGGGGATCAGAATGTTCCAACATCGAATTTTTTTTATGTTCCTTTTTATTTACCCTCCATGGAATTAGAAGAAATTCTGAACTTAAAAAAAAAAATACTTTTTCTTATTTGAACACTTTTAAAAAGTTGATACAAAAAAAAATTTTTTTTAATCACTGATCTAAAGGAATTATTCAATACATTTTAAAATAAAATTAAAATTCCATTTATATATTGATGGACTTATAGAAATTATAGTAAGCAAATTATATATATGTAATAAGAATTTGCATTTAATAAATTTGTATTTTTTCCTGGAATATCTATCACTCAAAATAATAAAGTTTTTTTTTATAATTTAACTTACCAAAATATAGTTTCAATGTACACATTCTATATAGTTATTTAATTTATATTTTAAATGGTACACAATAGCAAAATTTCAAAAAAAAAATTTTTTTTTGATTTAAACTATTTGCATATTTGATGAATGCTGTGATAATTATGCATTAAATATAAGTGCACTAAGTTTCACACATAAACTTAGAATCAAATGTTGTAATGCTACATATATATACTGAATACTATATATACTGAAAATGTCAGTTTATAAAAAGATATTACAAATATGAAAGAAATAATTATTTTTTTATATTTAAAAATAATAATGATTTTTTTTTTTTTTTTTTTTTGAAATATTTAATTATATTTGAGATTAAGTTTCTAAACTCCAGCTACTTTTCAAGATTCCCTTATAGATTCATTTAGATATTTTTCGCTTAAAATGCAGTAGAAATCAAAATTTAACTTGTTTAATGCAAGAGAATACCTAAGTTGACGTATAAGACTGGCATTGCAAACGAATTTCGTTTAGTCATTTTAAGTAAGTTAAAGAAAGAATGCGCGGAAAAATCCTTAAAGTACTATAACGTTGACAGTTTTTATATCATTTATAGCGTAAAGTTTAATCTTTTTAAAAAAAGAAATCCAATCATGATTTTAATTTTTTACACAACCATTTGGACCAAAATTGGAATTAACTTTGACTTTTATTTGATATTTCTGAAGATACAAGTGTTCACATAATGTAAATTTAACACTAGTTAACTTAATCAAAACTGTTCTTTTTTTATTCATGTTTTATAGTCACAAGATAACGTCTTCACAAGGTGTCGTCTTCAAGATAGATTTTTTAAACGGGTTACAAATTTTAAAAATACATTCAAACATATATGTTTTAAAAATCTGCTATTTAATGATTTTATGAATCAATAAACGAATTTTTAATCACTTAAAGTTCTTACAAATCTGCTATCTTTTATACATTTCAAACTTTTATTTAATTATTTAGCTTTATAAGCCTTCATCTAATTCAGTAGGTAAAAAAAAATGGACTGAAATATATTAAGATTTTAGTTTTAAACTTCATGATCAAAATTAGAAATATAGAGGGAGTATTTACAATTTAATAATTTTTAGACGATATGATGGAGTAAGAAATTGGGGAATTAAAATTTCTTTTATTTATTGTATCATGTAATCATATGAAATTTAAAGACAAGTAATTTTTACCTGCAATTATAATTATTTTTCAGTAGAAGTTCATTGAAATAAATATATAATAATATCATTTTTGTTAAAAGGTATTTAAAAAATGTGAAAAATTAATTGGAATTATGTTAAAATCATATATATATATTTAAATATCTATTCAGTGATGGGTTTTGGCTCCTCATAAATTTTATTTCTTTTGTCAATACCTTCAAAATGATAACTATTTAAAGAACAAATATTTCTAAGAATTTTATTAAGCAGAGTAAGTCAATAACGGTGCTATTTGAGTTTGTAAAAAATAAATCTTGTTTCGATTTATATTAAAAAAAATTGTTTTCGGGAAAGGACTTACAGAAACAATTTTCGTAAATAAAATAAAATCCACAAAGATAGAATCATTTTTTTCAAATGCTTTCACCTAACTCTTATTTAGAACAAAAAATAGTAAACTTATCTGGGCATAGTATCAGGTAGAATGGAGCCAAACTAAATGTCCTTTCTACAAATGCAGAGGAAGTCCATGTGTCATCGAAAAATGATATGGCTTTATTTCTCTTATGCAGTATCAGAAATTTTGTATTTGTATTTTTATAATACTATAGTAGTAATTTAAAAAAATTTTTGATGTGACGGGCCTTGATATATTGTCACGCTTATTAAACTATATCTTTTATTACGATTACGTTGTCTTATAATATAATCACCACATTTAGTCAATTCCATTGGAGGCTCAGTCTTATTTAATGGTTATGTAATTTTTTTTTAAAATTTTGTTTTTACTAAGGTGTCTTGCATGAAAAATTTAATGTTTATTATTTTTGTCAAGTTGAGTTATATATTCAAAAGCTTCCTACATTGTATCCATAGTATAAAAAATTTCATATCATTGTGATTTCATTGTTGAATAACATTATGTTGTTACATCGTAATGCTGTTGGAAAGATATAAAAAGGCTTATGGCTCACTTTAGCCTAACAATTATGAATATACATGTGTTTATACTCACATCACTGTGTTTGCTGTATATCAAGAATGAATTCTAATTAATAAATGAGGGCCATAGTCTTACGCTTTTATATTCACTAGGTTTTACAACGGTATGAAAACTTAAAGTTCACTGAAGACTAGTGGTAACGCCGCTGCTTTGACCATAATAGTGATAGAGATAAAAAAAAAAAAATTGTAAATTGAAAGGTTAAATGATGCATCTATTTCTATTGCCTAATGATATTAAGCAGATGCTTAACGTTCATAACAATCTGATTACAACCTTATTTTCTTTAAATACACAGTCTTTGAATATTCGACACGGGCTAGATATTTCTTTGCCACATTTAAAAGTAATTTTTATGTTTAAGAGTTGTTGGAGCAGTAAGCGTCATAGAAAATTTTAAGCAACTTTTTCTAATAAAATTATGTATCTTATGACGTCAATTGTATTATATTTTCAGTTGTTCTTTCAATTATTAGCTACATCCATATACAGCAATCTACATCCAAGGTCATATTTTCAAAATTTATATATAATTCAATGAGCGCTGAAGAACAAAATAAATTTGATAATTTCTCATGCCTATCAAATTTGCTTCCAAAAATAAAGAATGTAGATTATAGATTTGTTAAATTTTTGTGCAATTTTTCACTTAAAATTTCCTTGATAAAAAAATTTCTCTAAGTGTTACTTAAAATTTATTTTCGATATTTCTCTTTAAGTGTTCAAAGAACTTTAAAATGAAATTAATAAAAGCATCTATAAATTATACATATTTTAAGATAATTTTTGAAAATCACAATTCAGAAGCAAAGCTGTAAGCACCTCTCATTAATTTAGATTATTTCTGTATCCATGAAATACAAATAAAAACGTTGGAAAGGAAAGTTTAAAAAATGAATTCTCATGAAAAAAAGTGAAAAAATTGTTCAGTGCCTCTAAACGCTTATACAAAATTAACCTCATTATGTGTCCTCGTTACTTTTTACAAGAAAAAACTTTTCTATTCATAAACTATGATATGTTTGTAAGTATCTTTATTTAAAAATGAAATCTATTATAGACATTAAAAAAACTATTTCGTACTCTTTCAGAAATAAAGGTTTAAAATTAAAGCATTTTATGTATTTTATGTTTATATTAGATGAAATATATATATATATATATACACTAATGGCCATTAAAATTGCTACACAGAACCATCCATCTTGATGCTGTAAACAGTACCCGGATTCATCTGAAAAGATGACGTCTCGACATTCGTGCGCCCAGATTCGTCGTTGATCACACCATTGAAGGCGCTCTTGTCTATGACGCAGCGTCAAGGGAAGCCGCAGCCGTGGTCTCCGAGCTGAGAGTCCATGCTGCTGCAAACATCGTCGAACTGTTCGTGCAGATGCATAACTTGTCTTCCAAACGACCCCGTTTCTTGACTCATGGCTCGTGACGTGGTTGCACGATCCATTACGGCCATGCGGATAATATGCCTGTCTTCTCGGCTGCTAGTGATAGGTGGCCGTTGAGATCCCGCATGGCGTTCCGTATTACCGTGCTGAAACCATCGATTCCATATTCTGCTAACAGTCATTGGATCTCGACCGACGCAAGCAGCAATACTGCGATAAGATAAACCGCAATTCCGGTACGCTACAATTCGACCTTTATCAAAGTCAGAAACGTGCTGGTACGCATTTCTCCTTCTTACACGAGGCATCACAACAACTTTTCACCAGGCAACAACGTTCAAATGTAATTTGTGTATGAGGAACCGGCTGAACAATTTCCTCATTTAAACACAAGGTAGGTGTCGCTACTGGCGCCTGCTTTGTCTGAATGCGCTGAAAAGCTAATCATTTGCATATCACAACACCTTCCTTTCGTATAAATTTCACGTATGTAGCATGTCGTCGTCTTGATGTAGCAATTTTAATGGCCAGTAGTATATATATATATATATATATATATATATATATATATATATATATGTAACTTATTTTATATGTGTCATAAACATGCAACTCAGGAAATAATTTAGCAATCCTATCTTTAACAAATAATAAAAAAAAAGATACAGCAAGATACATACAAGTAGAATATAAGAAACAGCCATTTTTAACTGCACAACAAAAATATAATTAAACTGGTATTTTTTAACGTGGTTTTATTTTATTACTGTGGAGGCTATGCAAAGTAAATAAATAAAAATGAATTTCTTGTAGAAGAAATTTATATTAGAAAGAAATTTTTTGTATCATTTTTCTAAACCATAGAATAAACTACCTGAAGTTAAATTAAAAAAAGCAAATAAATTTAAATTGAAAAGCTTTATTATGTTGAAATTCATGTTGAATAAAAATTAAATTCTAAAAATATAATGAAGTTTTATATTTGTTATTAGGCTTAATCTACGAAAACATATTGTTTTATAATCTAAAGAAAATAACTCATTCCACAGGAAGATTATGTTTATGAAATGATCGAAATAGGTGCTGTATTAAAAACCCAATTTTTAGGTAAGGCCGATGTGGTCTGATTTTCTTGGGCATCTTTTTCCTTATCGGAAGGTAGTGAGTTCGAATCAAGGTTATTCGAAAACCCATTGAGTTTCCAAAAGGTGGCTAAAGCCCCGTTAAATAAATCGTGGTTTCAGTGTCTTCCAAATGAAATGATACCTCTATAGAGCAAGTCAAATATTAGGGAGTTTTCTGCTTTATCACCTGTTTTTAAATGTAGAAGACTCCCACTCGCTAATTTAATTAACTGGTATAGCCCAACTCAGGATGGGTATAGGGAAGTATTCTGGTGCACTAATAATCATATTGTGAGATTGGAAAAGATTTTTTTCTCTTCTCGAAACAAATATTTTTCATAAGTGAGGAAAAGAAACATTTTTTCAAATTTTGCATAGTATTAAATGTTTGCTTCATTTATAGATAAAAATAAAATACCTTTTACTTAAGCAAGCTGAAAATAATTCATTTTGTATGATTAATAAATATCTTAATCTTGTAAAATGCTAAATTTATATTTAACAAGATTTAAGGATATTAGGCACCCCTAAAAGTGAAATCATAGAAGTGATTAAAAAAATATATCACTAAAAAGATTTATCATTTTTGATTGCCTCCTAAAAGTAAGGAAACAACACACAATTAACAATCAGAAAATAAATTAGTTCAACCACAGATAAACTCTTGATTGTTTTAATTATTATTTTCCAAATGTGGGCACTTATATCTTATTTTTAATTGATTCCAAGACTAGAGTTCTCTTCAAAGTGACAGATCCCAGATTTGAAGTTAAAGCGAATGAGAGAAAGTTGTTCTCATTTCTGGAAGGATATTCCTAATGGTGGATGCTTGGAAATTCTCAAGTTTCTTCATTTGTGACACTTAAATAAGGCATGTTGTCTATAAAAAGTCACTCAGAAGGCATTAGGCTAAGTGAGATCAAAAGAAATGCACGATGCGTTTGAGCTGTTAATACGTGTATTATGAGATGCCAAAGAATTAGACCTTTTTAAGATTTCCAGAATTCAACAAATAACAATTTTTTTTATTTATGAATATATATATATTCATAAATAAAAAAAATTGTTATATATATATATATATTATATATATATATATATATATATATATATATATATATATATATATATATAATTAAACTAACACTGGTTTTCAAAAAGTAATAAAATGTTTATATAAATACAAAATGTTATTTAAATTGTTGCAAGCAGAAAAATGATTTCATTTGTAATAAAACAGAGTAATCTATTGACTAGAGTAATTGCTTTTCTCTACCCAAAAAGACTTTCAGTAAAATAAAATTGAGAGCGAAATATAATTCCCGTTCCTGCCAACTATTTCCATTCACTATTGAAATGGCTTCCAAATATTTCCGTGGCAGTGCGACTTCATATATATCTTTCGCAAATTCAGTATTGTCATTCAACGTTCTTCGAATAAGTTGAACGAAAATCATATTCATGAACCGTTTCAATGCACAGAATTCAGATACTTTGTGTGGACCATATGTGCATGTTTACTTTAGTAATCATGTACGAAGCAAGAGAACCTTCTCGCAGCAAACGATACGAAATAAAGAATTGGCGGGAAATTGTGTTCGAAATAAAAACCGCCACAATAGGACTTTTCGGAATTTAGCCGAAGACGCGATTTCCTTTCATCTGGAAAAGGGGCGACATCTTGCTTAAACTATGAGAACCGAAACATAATAGAAAGCCTTCAAATACTGCCGTTATTTACATTCGAATGGAATTTAAATAGGTTTTCCCTTAAGTTGGAAAAGGAACGGAAAGACGCTAAAAACGCATTTCCCCGGTCTACCCGAAAAAATGGAATAGAATAGAAATTGGAGGCCATTAGGTCTTCTTATTCGTTGTGCAGACGAAAGAATGGCATTTTCCTCTCTTCAGCCAAAATAAGTTGTCCTATTCCATTCTGGCTTCGTTTTTCCTGGTTCCGACGTCTTCAGGCTGACAGTTGTTCGTCTGCGGAACCCACCCTCCACCCCCGGAATGAATCTGTTTTAGTCTACGGGGTCGTTCAAATATTTAAATGGAGCTATCTTGAGAAATACTTAGTCATTTGTTGCGTAATTGCCTTTCCGTTGTTTTTCTGCAGTCCGGCTCTTTTGAAAAGTTTTTTGCCATGTTTGTTAAACTTCTTTTCAGTTTAGAAAATGGAATGAAAAACGCATGTTGATTGTGAGAAAGACCCTAATTTTTTAGAATAATTTGAATCCTGAGAGTTTCCTGGAAATATAGCAAAAATATAAAATTAAATAAATATAATCAAAAAGTTAGTATCTAAATTATTAATATCATAATTAATATTATTAATAATTATAAAAAATTTATTAAATACAAAGAACTGTATTTTGTGAAACACAAAATGTGTCATCATACTCTCAAATGAAATATTTAATAATTGGAAAATTTTTAAGCCAATTTTACCAAAATCTGTTTATTTTTATGTTTATTAAGTTAAAACATAGTTCAAAAAATTAAGCTACCAATCAATGGCATTTTTACCAATTTAAACATAATATAAATATTACTTAGAAACTGGTATCATTTTCTCTATAAATTCCATAACTGATTAAATTAATTAAGCCTGAAGTGAATGAATTCTCGTTAAAATGAAGAGTAATAATCTGTAGCATTTTCGACATAATCTTAAATTAACATATTTATTTGTTCCTTGCATTCTCCCCTTCGTTTTGGATTTATAAAACATATTTTACAAACCAATATGGAGAGCAGTTGGTTTTGAAAATTGCAGAAATATGTACATAGTTAAATATTTGTGTTTTAAAAGGAAAATAAGTAAATAAACATTAAATTTATAGTTTAGAATGAAGTAGAAATCAGAAGATATATTTCCTTTGTAAATATATTAACTTTATGGCATCAGAAGTCAATAGAGGTTGTAATCATATTTTTTTTTCATTGTAAAATTCAATTGTTTATTTCTTTCTAAAAAGCGAGTTAAATGTTCATCAGAATTTCAGTCACAATAATTTATCAGAATGCATAACATAGAATATCATTTGAAGATTTGAACCCAAGTAAACACAAAAATGTGGATGCCGTTGGAGAGATAAAAATGTCATTCTAAGGCTATGGAATCGATTATAGAAACCGAATTATAGGTTTCGACTTAGATAGAGTACTATGACAATAAATAATGACCAATATATCAAGAACTTATCGAGTCAGATCAGGTAACGTTGCAAAGGTGCGAATAATGTTATTTTTGGTGAAGGAAGGGAAGTATCTCAAACTAAACAATCAGAAATAGATTTTTCAGGGTGGTTTCTAATAACTTTGCCCAATGAATGATTTCGCTTGAATTGGCGGCAACCTGCGTACCTAAGAATTTTGTAAGTTAATCGTTAAGATTGAATATATAGTGATTTCAGTCAAATACTACAGTAATAAGCCATTCCCGATTCAATTTAGAGTATTACGTTTGATGTATTTTGGTATGGAAAGAACAGGATGCTTGAAATAGCACTCACATTCATCTGATAAAATTCGCAATACAGAAGAGTTTAAATAAACTTAAGGGTACGTTTAAAAAGAGCAGCATTCAGAAGGAGAATTTAATGGCACAAAAGTATCCAGAAAGATATTAACTCATATTACATTGCATTTGCATTTTTAACACTCATTCATTCCCTGTACAATAACATTAGATTTCCTAAAAATTGTTTTGTTAAAAACATGCTTGAAGCTGACAACATCATGGGGGAAACCAGCATATTCTGCTGATCTAAATCCAATTGAGTTAGTTTGAGACACATTTAAGCAACAACAAAATCTCCTTTTATTACGTATAATTAATACTAATAGTGTATGTAAGTACGTTTTATACCTTAACTACTATTAAAAATGTTATACAATACATTTGTCGTATTTGGTTATCAATGATAACATTCACTTTTTTGTCAGATCTAATAATTATATCTTCAAGAGATATATCGCTGTAATTTCCTTATACTCAAGTACCTAAAGACTCACATAACTATTGCTATGTATTAATGACGTGTGTTTGCATTCTGATTGGCAATAAGCAAAATTATTTCCAAATCACAGATGGCAAAACAAAAGATTGTCCTTTACAAAATTCATCAAATTAATTTTTAAATACCATTCCACAAAATTCTACACTCAACATACATTCGACAATCATTATAAAATAAACATTTTTTATAACTACACCCGTCTCACACTATTTTTCACATATAAGATATAAAATTTACATTCATTCTTATAAATTTTGTATCGTTTTCTAGGACAATAGAATAATAGAAAAATGTTTGCTCTTTAATATTTGAGAATCGTTTATTGTATTTTAAATATACTACGTACTTGAGGTTAAAATATATTTCAATATGCTTCATTCATACCACAAAACATACATTTTAACTCAGAATCATGCTATGCGAAGGAGTGAATTGCCTGAAGCCAGTATCTTTTTCTTATATACATCTTATTGATTCAATACTACCTGAACAATAGGAATTGAGCTCACGTATTTGTCTTTTCCTATAGATGGAGCAAAATTTCCAAAAATTAGCCAAATCATTCCGAGAGGAAAAAAAGTAGCCAAATAATATTGGTGGACGTAACTTTTGCCCAACTATGGTTTTATTTTTATAAATTACGGCTCTGTTTCACCGATTATAGAGGCATTTAGAACCAAAGTTGGCTTTCCAATTCCATTTATTTTTTATAACAACCGAATCAAGAAAATATACTGTAAGGTTAAAGATGTTGAAAAGGCTACTGTGAAGATAGATCATTATTCTTTTCCAAATATAGCCATTAATTTTGAACTATGCAATTTTTTTAAATTCTTATTCACTCTAAGCTAAATGTCAATTTATGGTCTCCCTTATCAAGGAATATTTTCTTATAGGAGTTTTATATTCATAAATAAAATTGATAAGTGGTTAAATTCATAGGTGATATTACTCAAGGTGTTTTTATTCATGAATATATAACCAATGACATGACCCAGCCCTAACGTATAAACTAGTAATATTTCTATTTAAATTTTATTATATTAATGAATAAGTGTCTATACTCTTAAATACTAATTACTGCTATAATCATTTGATCTTGAATGCCAGCTATTTCAAATAATTTTTCATACTTTGTTATCATAACTAAATCTTCATGTATAAATAACTATGCATTACATAAGAATGACATATTTCCTTCATTTGTATTGTTCAAATGATGAATTAATGAATATACAATTACTAATATAATGGTTTTTGAAATTGATTCAAATTTCTTATTTTCTGTGGAATTAATCAGTTCTTTTACAGTTTTTTTTAAATGACTATGGTAGAAATCAGTTTCTTAAAAGATAATTCAAATTTATTTTATTCATTCATTGCATTCATAATTTAATCATTGCAGATAGCTATAATTAAATTTTATGATCTTTAGTTAATATTTTTAAGTTTATGATAACAAAATTGTTATTATAAACTTAAAAGTATATTTCTTTACAGTTGCTTCAAAACACTTAGAAAATTGAAATTATTCGTATTTTTTATTAATTTCTTGGAATGAAGTTCATGCGAAATATTAAAATATTCAGTCTTAGAATATTTTTGGATACGTTTCAATTAGAATCAATTATTATGATTGTTAGACCCATTGTACAGAGCGAATACCATGACATTTATTCATGAAAATTTGTTTAACGGTTTTTATCATCCATAACATTTTTTCGGGAGGATTTTCTCACATAATTAGCTGATTCATGTTTTTGCAAGGGAAAATCTTGGAAAAATCTTAAGCACTGAACCCGACAAATATCCAAGCATAAGGCCTATTCTCAAGCCAAAAACAGAATTTGAAATGCTATAATCCGAAGAAAAAAATTCCATTTAGTGGTTATAACGAAACGCATATAATGTTATTACTTCTTGAGTATGAATGTTTTTATTGTAACGTGGTTGTTCTTTTATTTGTGAGACACTAAATGGCATTGGAAACAATTGTTGCAAAATTAAGCAAGAAAATGGTTTAAGCGTTTTTTATGGCGTCAATAAAAAATCCACAATTTCTGCTGTTCAAAAATATTAAAAATATAAAGAAATCACACATACACAGTTAAAATGTATTATTAAATAAGAAATTGTAGAAACGATAATTTTAATATTTATGTCATAAATTTGAAGAAGAAAAAATTTGAATGAGCTTCTCGTCAGGTTTGCCGCGTCTTTACCCAAGAACCTTGCAAGTGGAAATGCGTGTCATTTGTTATTGAATTATTATGAACAAGTTTGTAATAGGTTATCTCTTGATTTTTTGAGAAAATTTTCAATTTCAAAATAGTGATCAAACTCTCTTAATTCCTATTTAAACCATTATCTTCATGTTTTTTCTTATATTATTTCAATTTATATTATTCAATATTATTTATTTAACGTTTTGATGAATATTTTAAATTTAATTATATTATTCTATTTACACATATTATAATTATTATATTTTATTATTAATAAATAATTCATGTAATTATTAATAACAAAATATATTACTTCTTATACAATATTATTATTCTAACCGAAGCTTTGGCTATAATTACTTTAATATTTGTAAAAATATGAGACAACTTTGAATAACCAGAAGAAGAATTAATAATTTGCAATTAACCTATTTGGATAACAATGCTAAATTTTAATAAAAATATTTAGACTATTTTTTCTAAAATAAAATTCAAGCTGAAAATGTTACAAATATTTTAGTTAGATTATACATTGAAGTAACTGAAAATAAAGATAAACACGGTTAAATTTACATAAACAAATTTTATTAACATGTACTCCTCTTCAATTTATTAACATTTCAGAAACTGAATTTAAAAATCTAACGTCATGAACATTTAAAAAATATATAATGAGGAAAATGCTGAGCACTGGGAAAAGGTATTTATTACAAAAATATCCTCAAAACAATGAAATATTTAAATATTCTTCATTCCTTTGAGAAAGATGCAATTAAAAATATTTACTTTAAATTCAATAAGCTTTAAAGGAATGAAGCACAAACGTTAAGCTTGTTTACATTTTATCTTTTTTAAATAAAACACTTTAAAAAAACTTTTATGTTAAAGCAATTTTTAAAAGCATACTTTAATATTCATTATCAATCCATAATATCCATAAAAACTTTCATTTTAAACATACTTCGTATCAAGATTTGTTTCAATAAAAATATATAGTGATAAAAGGGGAATAAAATTCTAATTTTTTAAAGATTTGCTTTATTTTTATTTCTTTCTTTTTTACTATCAGAATTTTAACGATCAACCTAAGAAATATTATTGTTGTATTTCGTGGGCTACAAATATTGACTTTGATTTAAAATTACCTTGATGTGTATTTTAATACATGTAAGAAATTAATTTAATTAATTAATGTTACAGTTGAACACAAATTATTTCATAGTAATAATTATTACGTTACTTTAGTATTTCCATACAGTTTAATCCAAACGCTATTTGTAAGAGAATATCGTTAAATTATTATTTTGAACTACATTTCATAATTAAGACATTGTTAAAATTTTTCAATAACTGCTATTATTCTTTATCTGTTCCTTGATGACTGTTCTTTGATTTCTTAAATAACTGTTACTATTTTTTAACTGTTTTTTGTTTTTTTTGGCCGGTCGTGTACAAAAAGTAGAGATAGTGTGATAAGCAAACCTAACAAATTAGATACGAAAATAAATGGTTGTTTGATATCTAATAAGGTATAAATATGTACTTGATTTAATATTAGTAAAACAGATTCATTAAAATAATTATTGAACCATATTAAATCCAAAATAAAGGTAAACAAACACTGAATTTCAATCATAATTGTTTTGGCTTCCATTGATGAAAATTATAAATTATTTATTCATTTGATCTCATGTCTATCTTTTTCTGTTTGTTTCATAAAGAGGTCTCAAAATATTATTCTTAATAAATGTGCACAAGTAATCTATTTTTAGTTAGGAGAGATTCTCAGATATTATTTAATAGCTTCACTTTAAATAACTTATGAGTTTACATGAACTGTTTCAAAGATACTGTCATAATTTTTCTTAACGCTAAAATATTTAAGTCAAGAATTTGTTGAGATTCTAATTTCTAGACATACATATTTTCGATGTATGGGCGATTGAAAAATATTTTCATTTGTAGTTTGTTTTGCCTTATGTGATTTTTCAGTTGCATGGCCAATTTACAAAAAGATGGATAAATTTTGTGCATTTAATATTCCTTTTATTTATATTTTTGTTGATGGTTATAAATGTGTGTTATCATTTACCAATCATGCAGTCACTTAACACTGCATAGAGTGTCTATTATTTTTCCGTGGTAGTTTAATGAGAATGCATGTTGTTAACTTATTGCTTACATTTTACAAGGACTTCTGGCAAATAGAGAAGTTGGAATTTTAAGTTGAATTCCAACATCGCTATTTGTAAACAAAAATACTCGTAAATATAGAAACAAGATTTTTTTATTAATCAGGTTTGTGTATTATTTAGTTAAATTAAGACAATATAACCTAAACTAGTGTCCAGAGAAATTTAACTGTAAGCAAATTGCTGCCCATCACAAAATTTGGAATAGCCTTCTGAAGGGCATTAAGGATCAAGTTACTACGCTACTAAGTTAAATCATCTACCTTGAATATTTTTTATATAAAAAATAGTATATTGATGTTTAAAAAGAAGTTTCTCATTTCATTTAGCAACTTTATTTTCTCATCAACTTTTTGTCAATAATGCTCAGACCTTAATCTGTATTTCAACATAAATATTACCTATTTAAAAAACGATATTGAATTATTTGTTTTTAGTCTCTGCGACCTTTTTTGTAAGAGAGGGAGCAGCCATCTGATTTATTAATAACTAAAACAAACAAGTCGTAGAACTTTAAGGGTGGATGCACGTGAAAACTTTCTTCATTTTGGATATACTCATTAAATCTTAGATGATAAGTATGTTTTGACATGTTGGCTACGAGAAGTTCAACACAGATTTAAAATTGAAAACTTTTAAAATCAAAAGTGATAAAACCCACTTTTATGGGATGATTTTCATGGATAGGACGCTTCTTTTATTGTAGCTTTCTTTAAGCGATTATTAGATCTTCATTGTTTCAGGATTTGTCAACAAATCATCTTCAATTTATTAAAAGATATTTTCTTGCAATTCGTTGTATACTAGCCTAAAGGCCTAAGACTGTTGTAATGCATTTTAACATCGACCGCATAATTGATTTTGGAAGGACTTTTTATAAATAGAGGGTCACATGTAGAAAGGAAACACTGCGATACCCACTTTGATAGAAGTGGATGTTGAAACACAACATTTCTTGTTTTTGGACAGTGGCTATCATCAAACTTGAGAAATTTTGCTCTGAAAAACGGTGTGCTACCATTATGCCCTTTACAAGTTCTCAACAGATATCTTGGCGTGAATTTATATAAATTTTGAATCTTATAATAAATATTGTATTTGCTACAGTGTTTTGAGGGTGCCTGTTAAATAGCATAACAGCCGGATATCATTATAAAGCATTTTAATATCCATCGCTTAAATTACCATCCGAGAAAACTTTTGATAAATGCTAGACCGTATTGCAAGGGAGAAATACCAGAAAACTCCCCTAATAAATTTTCATGCAGAAAGTCCATCATCCGTTGTTCAATAGAGGCTGGGATTGAACCCGGGACTTTATGCTCCAAAAAGCACTCACTATCTTGCCACTAAGTTACAGTGAACCATTAATATATCATTACAGACTTTTTTCCCTCAGCTATTTTCAGAACTGTGTGTCTTTGATCTTTAATACTCTAAAATGTTCACTTTCATTTTGTGTGCCTTCTCTTCTCGAGAAAGATTTGGTATAAAAGAAAAATTCTGATTACAAAAATTATACTTTCTTTAAGAAATGGTAGAGTTTATATATCATTGTATCATTATTTCTAAGAAAACTTTATATGTGTTTAATCATCGGAGCTTAAAATTCTTATATTCGTAGCATTTGATATTTCATATATAAAGTAGATGTATATTTTTCAGCAAAATCTTGGTAGAGCAAAGAAATAATATATTTAAATGTTGAAACAGAAGAATTTTAATTTATTCCTTAAATGTGTGCTTTTTTCACAATAAAATTTATATTAAGATGATTACTTTATATTTTTTATTATAATAGAAGCAAATGTTTTAAATGTGTGTTTTGGGGCTTATTTCTCTTGGTTGATAACAACATCAAACAAGGTCTATGAACCCAAATGCCTTCAAACAATGGAGCACCATCTCAGAGCTCTAGAACAACTTACATTTATTTAAACCAATGCAAGCCGAAATGTGGGCAGGAGCAGCTTGAGTCTTATTGCATTTTGAACACAGGGAATAAGTTTTGTGGTCCGACACATTACATTGTACACGAAGAATATGTCCACTCCGAAATCTCTTTAGAGTTGTCTGATCGCACCTGTTACCAACACCAATCAAAATAACAACAGGGTGATTTTATACATGCCATTCTTAGATGGGGGCTCCCCTCCAAGACAAACAAACACCTTGCCTGATCCAGGTGGCGATCTCTGAAAAAGTAAGACAACCACTATGAGTAGCACCCTTAAAGTTGCCTTCTCTGACCAGACCATCAACAATTTCATAACTGTAATCATCCACATGCTATGGAACTTATTGAAATGTGATCTTAACATTGGCAACTAAGCGATTCAAAAGTCGGACGATGTTCCAAGACATTCTATCAATATTCAGATAATTCATGCAATTCAGATAAATGCTGAATGGGGCTACGACTATTCAAAATCCAAATGTCTGAGCAAACACTCTCAGTTATGCAAAATTTTAAAGCCTCCTCAATAGCTATTAGTTCTTCACGGAACACCGAGCAACTGTCGGAGTTCCTTACACAGAATCCAATGCCGTTCTCCTTTTTAACAAAAAAAACCCTATTACCCGAAATAGTACCTTTATCCATGTTGCCGTCAGTATATATCTATAATGCATCATAAGGGATTGTATCAAGAGTTTCCAAAACAAGCTGTCTAAGGTACTCTGGGTGATGCCTATTCTTGTCAGTATATAATCTCAAATAGATCTTGAGAAACACGCGAACATAAATTGGATCATCAACATCCATATCACAAGTTAGTGAGACATATTCTACTTCATTATGCAGCCAACCTTCACTTTCAGCATCACTAAGCGGACTTTCTTTCGTGAGGCGGCTATTATGGCGCACATAACTAGACATTCGGTACTGGTCACCGTAACTGATGAGTTTGGCAAAGTATTTAGCCAAGAGGTATTTGCTACGTAGTCTGAGAGATTTCACAAGTCAGCTTCATACAATACAATATGCATGGGGCAACTATTACACAGCGAAGTGATGATTCTGGCCGCAGAGAGTCGGACCTTTTCTAGTCTATCAAGGTTGCTAGAAGTAACCTGATAGACTTGTACACCATATTCGATTCAAGAATAGATCGAATAAGGGCAATGTAAATATTTAGAAGGATCCGAGCATCCGCTTTCAGGTCCTTACCAGAAATGTATTTCAAACCTTTCAGTCTCTGTTTCCCCTGAAAAATAAGTTGTTTATATAGGGCGAGAATCTCCTGATCTAGGATGAATCGTAGATCTTGGGATGTTTTACCCAATTCAAACATCTACTTAGTAAATAAATTTCAGGCTCATAGTTATAAAGGTGTTTATAGGTGGTAAAAGAACTTGTAACAGACCTTGAGAATTTAAGATTGATTTTATCCTTCGCAGCAAACTCTTCTAGCCGAAGGAGAAAAGAATAAATATTCTGAGATATAATAGATCGATCTTGGCTACTCCAGATTATTACATCGACAGCATATAATCCCATACATTGCTGAGAATTCACCTCAGCTTCAATTCTAGTAATAAATAGAGAAACAAAGTAGGGCTGAATTTTCCTGACACGGTGCCTCGGAATTTCACTCTAATGTACCTGACCTTCAAGAAGTCACCAATCCAAGGCAGAGTTCTCCTTTTTAGATTAAAAGTACTGTAAAGTTTGCAAAGAAGTTTGTTCTTTCATACCCTATAAAAATCTTTGGATAAATCAAGAAAGGCAGCCATAGTATAATTTGTGGGTTTGAGATTGTGAGCATCCCTAATCTTCTGGCTAAAATATAAAACCTGATTCATTGTACAATAACCCTTCCTAAAACCAAACTGTTCGGAAGGAATTAAATGGTTTTCTTAGAAATAATTAGTAAGCCTAAGAAGAACAATCCTCTCCATGAGCTTGCACGTGATGTTAAGTGCAATTGGCCTATAAATGTTAGGATCATTATCCAGTTTATCCTGTTTTGTAATAGAAATGATAAGAGCCTTTTTCCAATTCCTAGAGAGTCGTCCAGCACCCCAGAAGGTATTAAAAATATAGAGTAGAAAACTCTTGCCCAGTTGACTCAAATTGAGTAACATTTGTCCGTGAATACCATTTATGCCAGGCAATTTATTAAAATCTATCTCATAAAAAGCGATTTCCAGTTAATTCATTGTAAAATCTTTGATACAAACAGAAAGAGTTTTTATAACAATCGTTATAAGGCAACAAAATAGGCAGCCTAATTTTCCATATTATCTCGCATTACAGATTACATTTTCTATTGCTAACTTTCGTTCCCTAATCTTCCATATTATCTCATTGCAGATTACATTTTCTGTTATTAACTTTCGTCCCAATCAAAACTTGCCATAAGTTACCGTAAAAATAAAAGCACATTTTGCAATATATATATATAACAAAGAAAAGAAAATATAGGGAATTTTTTATTTAAAATTGATTCTGAATACTGTATAAACTATAATTACAATTCTCTCTCTCTCTCTCTCTTTAAAAAAAAAAATAAAAAAAACGAATTATTATTTTTTATTTATTTAACTTAGAATTAAAATACCTTTTCAAATTGTATTTCTCGTCCTGAAATTCACTTTAATTATGCTAAAAGTAAGATTATAAAAACTAATTTACAATTTTAAAATATACATAGTATAATTTTCCCAGAAAACTAATCCGCTTAAGTGCATCATTATAATTTATAAGAATAAAACTATATTTCGTAAAGAAATATAGAAGACACTAAACAATAATATGTATAAGTATAATCTTTTTTCACACAACAGCAAAGTAAATCAACTTCAATTAAGGACGTCACTATTTATAAGAAATGTCAATTAATCCATACCTCGTAAGAAATATATTAGAGATTGTAAAAAATGACTTAATAGTTAATGTAAGGTACTCAAAGTATAAGAGCTTAAAAAGTAATATATTTTAATAAATTGAATCAGGAATAACGCATTCGAGAAACTCCAATATTTAACTTGAGTAATAATTCTAAAGAACTCTGACTTAAATTTACAGAAATTTATTTCGCATCCATATCAGCTAAATATTTAATACAGACATCCTATTCCCCTCTGTCAGTTATCTTACAGCTAGCTATTCTATGTTCAGACACGCCGCCTGCAAAGGATGTTACAGCCAACAGGGTCGATTTTCTTACATTTTTGCGATACTTTCTTATTTTAAATCAAAATAAAAGAAAATCGAAAGATTTCGTATCAAGCAATCGGACTTCAATTCTTGGAAAGAGAGATAGATAAAAAAAGAAAAGAAAGTCTGGACCAGGAGGGTGGGGGTGGGCCAAAAGGGCCCGCGCATCAGGCGGACGGTCCCTAATACCATCTATCAATTCCTTGATCGTATTTCTGTTGGAAGGCGGACATTTTCTTCCATTGGAGCGAGGGGCGCAAATTGAATCACAAATTCAATCATCGTTTTGCACTGCTCTCAAAACAAATTTGCAGCCCAAATTGGCTTCATTGACTCGATCAAGCGCCTCCAAATGGGGACGTCAGAGCGGCCCGTGATGAAATTGGCCTCGCTTTTTCTTTCGCTCCCCTCCCACGCCCCTTGCTCCCTCACAGTCCCGGTTAGAAATCAAATCAGACCATTGCTGCTACTGCCTGCCACTGTGAGGAAGGACCAACCTCGATTTTTTGGCGATTTATTGCCTGAACCACTTTCTATTAGTTATCGTCATTTGAGAAGACAAGTGGTTTGAACTGTTAAGTTTTGAAAACGGCTGATTAAAAAATCTGAAAGCTCGCCATTTTTATTTTTAAGAACTTTCCTCTTACATAATCATGAAACAAATTCGGTCTGAGCATTAAATTATTAGAAAATAAAACGTTTTAATTCTCTTATAACTTCTTACGAATAAATAATAATTCGTTAAAAACAAATTCGTTTAAATTTCATTACTTTTTTTTTTTTTTTTTTTTTTTTTTTTAATTGAATTTGTTACTTGTTTATAAAATGTTTCGATGGTTAATCATAGTGAATTAAATAATGATTTGAAAAATGAGAATCTTACAAACTTGTTTCCCAAAATTTTAATGTCATATTTATATATGTGTGAAATTTCTAATGTCATCTTGTCAGAAATTTTAATAATGTATTCATTACTATATAATATCAGAATTTTTTGTCAAGTAATTAAAGTTATGTAGTATGTTATACAGAAAGTTGTATCCTAAATATCATAGAGATATATTTTAAATATAGGGGCTATTGAAGATAAGAGACTCAATCTTGTTATATGACTGCCTTAAATCATGGGCCATTTTTTATTCAGTCCTTCAAACCATATTAAATAATCATATCAATTATTAATCTAATTAGTTGACTATGATCCATTATTACGATGTACTAATCTACGTAAGTGCTCAACAGAATCAAAAATCTTCCATGGCAGTATATGTTATTTTCTGGTGCGTTGTAAACATGCTATCTTAATTATTGTCAAGCATAATTTCTCATTTTTCACGCATTAATTTATAAACATAAAAATCTTTAATATTAAGGTTTTTATGTTTATAAATGAATGAAGCAGCTAATATTTGTTTTTAAAGTCTGCTCACAGACAGTCTTTACTAGTGATTTTCGCATTTCTAATATTGAATGAATATAAAAATGACAAGAAAGACTCTTATACATGGGAACGAACATTATTCGTTGATTGTTCGAAAAACTCCGTAAATCAGAAAGATACAGATTATTTTTTATGCTATGTAAATAATTTGATTATTTCATAATAAAAGAAACTGTCAGTTTTAATAATTTATAATGGCGTTGTGTTATGCAATGGCTAAACAATATGACATTAATGAAAACTGGGGATGATATCTGGTGAAAGTATTCAGGAACATTTGTAAGAATTGGGGGTAATACTATACCATCCCTTGCTTCATAAATTTAAATTCAGTAGCATAAGCAAAGAATAAGAGTGAAGCTAGTTAATGAACTATTTTCTCTTATTAGTCTTCTTATGTGATTTTTTCACAGATTAAAAAATCAAACTAAATCCTTTAGATGGTATATAATTTTAGCACAAGATTCAAATTTCTTGAAAATTTTAGAAGGAATTTATACTTTAGTAATTAATACTTTTTTTTTCTTTTTTGGAAACAATCAGGAAAATCAGATTACTTGGAAAATTTATTTAAGAAAATTATCTGAAAAATTCCTTATTAAACCGAATTTTTAAATTTGAAAAATTATTTTACTGTAATATAAATAAATCTAAATAATTATTTTTATTTTGCTGTCAGTAAAGAAAACTGTTTTATGATGAATTAGGTTCAACGATTTCGTTTAAATCTGTATACATCTAAAAGCAATCAAGTTAATATTCATTAAGCAAATTGACTTGTTCTTAGTGATATCTTCCCGCTAACGTGATATATTACATAAATGAAGGCAGGTTGCATTACTGAATTCATTACGCTTGTATAAAGTATTTGAAATATTATCCTTAAATATATGTGGCAAATAAAGTATTGGAGGACTTCTTGATCCCTGCTTTTAATTTATTCTAATTCTTATGATTCTAATTTAATCTTCTTCTAATTTTAAGAAGACTTACCCAGCTGCTTCGATTAACTGGTATAGGCCAACTCTGGGCTATGTACAGGGAAGTATACTGGTTAAACAATTCGATCTCATTGTACGCAATTTGCAGAGATAACACTGAGACAGGTTCGTATATGATGTTTAAACTTCCTTAAACTAAGAGAGATGGCTTCAGAAAATTCAATCAAGAAACAAGGAGATCAATAAATATCATTATTTATTTAATATAATGAAATGTGACAAGATTGAAATAGCTTTTGAGCTTTCTCGTATGCTTTATGTAGTGACAAAGCAATAAATTTAAGTTCATTGTTTACTCCTTGTAGAAAATTATGTGAAAAAATTTATTTAAAACACATAATATTAAAAACATTCTATCTTACACAAAATTTAAAGTTTACTACTTTAAAAAAAGAAGATTATTTTATCCACTGAAGAGTCCAGATACATCCTAATAACGGATTCTCATTGTCCTTTCTTATGTAGAAAACTAGGATTCTTCTATCAATCCACCAATATCCTAAAATTTGTCAAAATAAGTCACGCTTGAGAAACACATTAAATTTCAAGTCATAGAAGTTCTGTGAATACTCTGAAATAAAGGGATAAGATGTTTTAACTTTCTTTTCATCCTTTAAAGGGTAGAATAGGATTTCAATTCATTCTTAAGGAAAACAGCGTTGATTTGATTGCAACTTATCTAGTGAAAGAATATTTACGAAAAAAAGGCATGATAAGTTCCATATAAATTTGTCATCAAAGTCTAGATTTTAATTCCATTCCTCATATTTTGGATATCCTTGACAGAATAGATGTGTATTAGCGCCATACTTCATAAACTGTCATTTCAAACATAATTTCTGTCTGTAAAATCCGTATAATCCTAAAATTACAGGGTGACAACTTTATCCGGTTGACAAAAAATATTGTATTAAACAAAAATATGGAATTTATTTTCAAAAAACTAACTTTACTTAAATAATTAGTTACTTAGATACAAAATATAAAAGTATTTTCAAAATAGCCCCCTTGGGCATCAATACAGAGCCTTAAGCGTTGCGCAAAATTTTCTGCAATGGGCCGCAATTCATCAGGCGTTAATTTAGCCCATTCCTTCTCTTAAGAGTAGCCTTTAGACTTTCCAAACTTAGATGTGGCTTTGAGTCTACTCTTGATTACAGAATAGACCAAACACTATAGTCCACTGGGTTTAAGTCAGGTGAATAAGGGGGCCACATTCCCACAATTATGAAATCTGAAAGATTTGCTTGACACCAATCTTGCATTGCTTTTGATCTATGAGAAGGGGCAGAATCTTATTGAAGATCCAAAAGATGCCTTTTAAAAGATAATTTTAAAATGTTTTTGGGCCTAAGAAAGTAAATTCGACTGTAAAATATCATTACAGTACATGATCTTGTTGATTTTGACACCTTGATCTATGAAAACCAAAGTTTCTTAAGATTCACAAATGCCTTCCCAAACCATAACTGACTGTGGTTTTGGCCGACGTCCTACTCTTGTGGAAGTTCCAGGACCATCAGATTAAAAGTAACGGTCATTTTGTCGATTATAAAATTGTTCGTTTGTGAAAAGTTTTTGGTCCGTAAAGCTGAAATGCTTTCATGATCCTTTTGCGGACTTTCGAAGGAGAGCTCGACATCTTTGCAACCATCAACGCTAATTTTTCTCAGTTAATTTCTGTACTTTTCAAAGCTTATATGGCTTAAGTCCAAGTTCTTCTGCTGCAATTTGTCTAACTGATTATCTATTAACCCCTATTTCTTAAGTTATTTTTCTCGTTCAGTTTCTTGAATTTCAGTTAATTAGTTTCTTGATAATTTTGAGAATTTCATTTGTATTCACAGTTATTTTTCTTGGTTTTCGGGGTCTATCACCGTCATGGCCAACCTCCAAGAATCATTTTATAGAACGTGATCCCGTTTGTCTGTGGATATTCAGCTTTCTGGCAATCTGAAATTGCTTTAATCCAGCCTCAAATAAAGCAATTATTTGTCGTCACTGGTTTGATACATTATTTCATACAAGGAAATATATAAAAACTACCTATTTGTTTTACTAACATTAAGCTCTCTTAAGCAAATGAAAATATTATAAAAAGTTATTGACATAAATTAAATCAATCAAAAGCAGTGCAATTTTTTCAACAGTTTAAAGTTGTCACTTTGTATATTGTAAATGTTATGCGTAATATCTTTAGCCATCTTATTAATTTGTACTCATCACTAAATTCTATTATCTTGCTGAAGGTTTTAAAGAAGTGTTCGAAAACGATGTGTAGAAGACGAAGCGGAATGATTATTTCCAGAAATTAATTCAACAGAAGTCAAAAAACCCTATAAATTCTTAAATCCAATTTCATGAATTTTGTGGAAAACAAATAAAAATGAAAAACGCTTATTTTAATTATAATAAAAGAAATGAATTCCAAAAAACAGTTTTTTTTTTATTTCTATCAATAAAAATAACACAAAAGAAATCAACAAAATTTCTAGAAACACTTCATTTAGAAAACATAGATTAATCTTTCCCCATTTCAGCTTATCACCTGAAATTCTTTCACCAGTTTTCACCAGGCAATTCTATTTACAAGTGCTCTATTATAAGAACTACAAACGCTTCCAACCCAGAAAATTCTATTCAGAAGTGTTCTGATATCCATGATATTTATTATCGATTCTTTTTGTTTAATTTCATTTCAAAACTAATAAATTGCATACAAGTTTTCATCATCATTCCTGGTGCGCCAGCCCAGGATGGGCTAAGGCCTTCTGAACAAGTTTCTCCCAGCCACCTCTACTGGCAACCAAACTCCTCCAATTTTTTGTTCCAAGGACCCTACGGTCTTCTTCGACTGCATTCACCCATTTCAGCTTTGGTCTTCCTCTTCTTCTTACGCTGATGAGTTTTGGAAAAAAATTTCCCTTAGCGTTTTATTGTCCTTCATTCTAATAACATGTCCAACCCAGTTAAGACGGTTTACTTTAATGTGATGTAAAACGTCTGACTCCTTGTACATTCGGTAGATTTCTGTATTGTATCTTCTGCATCAGATACCATTTTCCTTTATATCTCCAAAGATATTTCTTAAAATCCTGCGTTCAAACTGGCTCCTCTCTTATAGTCAAAGTCCAAGTTTCTGAGGCATAAGTCAAAACGGGACGGATAAGCATTCTATAGATCTGTAACTTAGTTTTTCGTGATAAAAATTTAGTTTTTATGACATATTTATATTTGAAGAAATACATATTATGTGAATCAATTTTTTTTTTAAATTAATATAAATCGATTGTCATTTATAACTATGAAAACTTTTGATTGGAATTACTTTGAACTATTTTCATTGGATTTTTTAAAGTGATTGAAGGTACATTATTTAAATGCAAAGAAAATATTTTTCTCATGAACTTATTTTTAAATATAAATATGTTCCTTTTATTATATATTATATTCGATTTCGTCTTAGAATAATGCTTCGAGATTATTGTTTTATCATCTATAATAATAAAGAAAAAAATCTGTTGTATCGTGTCCGGCAGCAAAGATTTTCACCTTTTAGGGCTACAAGGGGCCGAAGTGATAGCAACTTATACTAAAGGGCACTTAGTGAGTATGCGATCGTTACCTTCGTGGTAACAAATTGTTACCATGAAAAAGGGTCTTAGTAATTTAGAAGCATGGAACAAGTAGAATATCCCCAAATTTAAAGTATCACCCCCCCAAAAAGCATCATTCCACATAGAGGACATTGCGACCATGACACATAAAAAGTGCCTCAGTCTACAGATTTATGATTGGGTCGGGATTCGAAATCGCTACTTTCGGATAATGAGGACGAGCGCCGAAACTATCAGGTCACCGCCATCAAAGAAAAATATGTATTTCTAATTTAATTGTAAATCTGTCGTAAACTCTTACACCGTTTTTACACCTTCTTTAAAAGACAAATTCAAGAAAATTAAATTCAAAAAATAAAGCTAATTCAAGCAGTTTTTTTTTTCACATACTGATTTGAAAAGAGTTTTAATTCTTATTTTCACAAAGAGCAGAAGATATGCCTATCATTGAACATAAATACATGTGATACATATGCTTTACTATATGATCAAAAAATAGTTGCACAGTTTGTAATTTTTGATATTTCATTAAATATCTTGACCATTGACATATCATGATACACGATAAGTTCATCTATAATTTCAAGAAAATAAAAATAATTGATCTTATAATTTCCAATGAATGTTTTCTTGCGAAATTGAAGGCAGAATAATGTATTAAATAAAAATACTGATATTTACGCATAACCTGCATCATGAATGCATCAAAATAATTGATATTGGCTGTTAATAGTTACATAGACTGAGGACAATACTTGTGTACATATGTTAAAAAAAAAAGAAATATCGTTTTGACATGTAAGTAGTTTTTTCAAACATTCAGATTTTCTTGGTTTTTGCTTATAAATTATAGTTTTAACTAAATTTTATTATCTTTAAATTATTTAGACATTTACCGTCTGTTCGTAACAGATTGATCATTTTATATTTTTGTTTTTTAAATTTGAATTAAAATTGAGATTCAAATTCAGATAAAAAGCAGAAATGATCCAATCATACAGTTTTAGTTTTTCAATTCGTTGCTACGTAATCAAAAAATAAATAAATAAAAAGGAATTCTTAAAATGTATTAATTTATTTAGGTACTATTAAAGAATAATATTTAATGAAGACAATAATAAAAACCATAATAACTTATTAAAATATTTAGATGTATGTATATTAAAAGTGAACCAACTAACTATATTTATCTACTATTAGCTAGGCCTTCGGTTCAACAGTTTGAGGATTTAAATTCCATCTTGGACATGGAGTCTGCGCCACGGTGGCCTAGTTATTTAGAGCTTCGTTCTCATTATCGGAAGGTAATGAGTTCGAATACCGACTTAGCTGAATACCCGTCGTCGTGTACATTGCTGGGGCATGTTGTAAGCAAGTCCTAGTCACAATGTCCTCCGAGTAAAATAATATCTCTGTGGATGGGATGTCAGGTATTACGGGTTCTACTGCTTGGTTCCCACTTTTAAATTACGGAAACTCTCTCCGCCTAGTTCCACCCTACTGATGGAACCCGGCTCAAGGCTAGGTACAGGGAAGTGTATGTTCGTGTAACAACAGCTTTGAGCATGGATACTTGCAGTGGTTCGGACTCGACGTTAAACCGTAGGTTCCGATCTAATTAGCTTTGGTGTGCAAAAAAATTGCAATTGAGCCATAAACTTAAAATGCTACTAGTTAATTTTTAAAATAGTATTAATATATATATTTATGCAGTTAATATACGTTAACTGAATAAAATTATGAACTATCAGCTTAAACTGTATGTTAATTTATTTTAATAATTATGTATAGTAAAATTAATTTATTCTAAACAGTTTGAGAAAAATATTCGTATTTTTGAGCTTAAGTATTTGAATAATGTGTAACACACATACCCGTACTTATTTGTGTTTTTGAGGCAAATAAGTATTTTTTTTTTTTTTTTTTTTTGTTACAACAATAAAAAAATTAGGTCACACGGTACGTTATAGTGTAGAAAAATTACAATTTTCAGCACGTTTGTTCTCTGCGAGTTTAAAATACGACTTGGCAATTTTCTTTCAAGCATTGTTTTTTGGCAATAATTCAGAATTATTTTTGCTTGATCTGATTTTTTAATTAAGCTTTCATTCAAAATTTTTTACTGCGCCCTAAATTCTTTTTGTTTTTATAATTTTAAAGATAGACGGTCTTCAATAATTTTCAGTTTAAAATAGATTTGTTTTCCAACTATTGTTCATACTTTTTAATGTTCAATCTAGAAAAAATACTTTCATATTTTTTAGTTCATATTTATATTTTCTACACTATTTTTTATTCAGAATGGATTGTTATTAATTCGAAGTGGCCACATAATTGGTAAAAAAAAAAAAAACTTAGTTTCTAAAGTTTTTAAATTATTTTTTCTATTTTTTAACAATTGCCTAAATATTACTATTGTATATCACGAATGAATTTACCATTTAATTGTAAAATGACTTTAATAATTTTTTTTTCTACGAGGAGTCCAATCAAAAAGATATTAATAAATATTACTGCATTTTATTCTTAAACCACACGAATAAATAAATTAATTAATTAAATAGAAATATTTAAATACTTTATCAAGATGTGTGATCCAGAACAATCTTACTCAAACTGAATTTATTACTTTTAACGCGAAATAAAGGAACACAAATAATTAATTTTTCATGGTAGTCAATTAATATTATTTGATTATGTTGGATTATAAAAATTGATTTTTCCTCAATAAATTTTTAAGACTCATTCTCCTGAATTGAATCTCTCATCTTATATTTCAAAAATCATCAATTTGAATGAACATTTGATATTACTTGAAAATGAAAAGAATAAAATGGATTCACATTTCGGCAACAGTTCTTAATACAAAATATATTTAAACTGAAAATATATAATATAAATGCGAAAAATATATTAAATAGTATGAAGTTAAATAAATAAAACTATTATATATGAAATCGATTAAGAGGGTCAAAAATTTTACAATTTTGTAATTACTTGAAAAATAATTTTTTTGATTTATTTTACATTTTTAATTATTTTGAATTCTGTCAGCTGTTAAAAAAAAGTATTTTAAAATAATATAAAATTGCTTTTGCATAGATATTCGTGGAATAAATTTATATTGTTCCTGCTAATAAATAAATCATTATTGCAAATACGTAAATGGAATTTTCACTTTTCAAAAGTGAAAATTCCATTTGTATATTTGTATCAATAACATAGAGATATTTTAACCCCAAAGGAGACGATTTTTGTTACAAATTTAATGATACTTCGAGGGAATACGTTGCTGATGATTCGCTTGGTGTTTATTAAGTTAATTTCTTACAAAATTTAATAAAAGTATTAATTTTAAAAAAGGCTGACAAAATTTGTTAATTCAAACTTGGTTAATTGGGACTTTGAGATATTATTTCTTCTTTTATTTAAAGATATTTATGATATTGAACTGTTAAAAATTTTCAGTTTTATTGATTTAATAAACTATATTATTAGTACATTTATCTAAAAAATCTCTTTTTAACAAAAATTAATAAATTTTATTCAATAAATGTATAAAACTTATCTGAAGTATTCATTGTTCAATAATAATTAATTTTAATCATGATCATTCACTAAAATGTTCGTAAAGACTGAAATTCAATTCTAACAGTATTATGTAGAGCATTGGTAATTTATATATAAATCTAGTATATTAAATATATTATTTATAAATTTTCATGCACTTTCTACATAACTAACTTATATTAAATATGCTCCATTTCAATGCATAATATAATGCATCAAAATACTTTATAAGTACATTTATAATTTGATTAACTTATTGTTAATTACATAACACACAGCTATACCCATTGCATACGGATAGAAAGTTATATGTGAAATTATGTATAACATACACATGTGTTAATATACATTGATTTTCATCATCATCATTCATGGCGCGCCAGCCCAGGATGGGCCAAGGCCTTCTGAACAAGTTTCTCCCAGCCACCTCTACTGGCAACCAAACTCCTCCAATTTTTTGTTCCAAGGACCCTACAGTCTTCTTCGACTATATCCACCTTTCTCAGCTTTGGTATTCCTTTTCTTCTTACGCTGATCGGTTTTGCGAAAGAAATTTTCCTTAGTATTTTATTTTCCTTCATTCTAATAACATATCAAACCCAATTAAAACGGCTCACTTTAATGTGATGCACAACATCTGACTCCTTGTACATTCGGTAGATTTCTGTATTGTATCTTCTGTGCCAGATACCGTTTTTCTTCGTACCTCCAAAGATACTTCTTAATATCCTGAGTTCAAATAGACCCAACAGCTTCTCCTCTCTTACAGTCAAAGTCCAAGTTTCCGAGGCATAGGTCAAAACGTGACGGATAAGCGTTCCATAAATCTGTAGCGTTCTATTGATCTACAGTTCTTCATGATAAAAAATTAGTTTTTAATAAACGTTTTAATCCAAAAAAAACATAGATTTTACTATACATTAAATGAGATACATATATATTTATAAATAGTACTACGCAATTATTATATAGTATAGTATACTTAATTATACGGATATGAAATACATATATATATACAATGTCGTTATGTACATCAGTATTAGGAAAAGCAATAAATAACTTATAATAATTATATATATATATATATGTATATATATATATACACGATAAAAGTACAAGAGACATGAAACAGAACTTTATCTAGCCGACATGTTTGGACACGAAGGAATTTCTTTTGGCGATTGCCGGCGCCAAAGCTCCAAGAAGTGAATAACTCCAAAAACTTTACAGCAACCCAAGCAGCGTGGGCCGGGGCGATCTCAGCCACAGGTGATTTGATTCTTGCTGCATGTCACCTCATTTGGGCTCGCTCAATGGGGAGCAAATCAATTTACTCCTGACCCTTTTTTTCCTATTCCCTCCCTCGCCCCCTTTTCTCTGCGATCAAGGCAGGATTTTCGCCAACGGATAAAAAAATGTATATCTCTCCATCACAGCCTAGATATTTTCTTTGCTCGTATACTGCACCTTCGTTTTCTTTTTCCATCTACCTCCTTTCAATTTCAACGCGGTAACTCGCGTCGATGATAGCGCGTTGAAACACTACCTTCGCGGAGTTCTCCCCTCTTCGCTCTCTCTCTCTCCCTGAGCTTAGAATTCGAAAGTCAATTTCTTCGTTGGAGTGAATTTATTTGTTCTATATACTGGTGACACTCTGAACAATGGAATTATTACTTTATTGGTTTTATTGCCTTAGCGATTTAAGCCGTGGAATGGTAATTATGTGATGATTTATGTTACTTTTGAGATGAAATTAGAAAAACTGAGTTTATCTCTATACAAAAAGTAAAGTTTATTACTTTTCAAAAAGAGAAAAGCATTTTTTCTTATTTGCAGCGATTCTTTCTACTCTACTTCATGATGTGCTTACCGGTTTATCATATTTTTTATGGCATT
This sequence comes from Latrodectus elegans, assembly GCA_030067965.1. NCBI lineage: Eukaryota > Metazoa > Arthropoda > Arachnida > Araneae > Theridiidae > Latrodectus > Latrodectus elegans. Next base: position 78,174,597 of record CM057814.1, on the reverse strand, counting down.
AATAATTTTATTTACTGTTTTAAGTTTTCTTATTTAATAAAATGTTAACAATTTCATATAAAAAAAGAAAACAATTTTCCGAAGGACCTTAGACTTCGGAGTGCTAATAACTTAAATGAGCTGTCTGAAAGCAATAATGTGTTCCCTTGTCTTAAGACAAAGAAGAAAACCCTGAAAACCCTTAAAACTTTTCTTTTAATGGGTATTCAAAAAATCAGAGTTTTTGTTACTGATTTGAGTATTTGGAAATAACCTTTGCAATTCTGTTTTTGTGAACATTTATCTTGTGAACATATCTGAGGTGATGATGATTAAAAACTTTCGAGCTTCTTTTCTATCAACACCTGAATACCACCCATTATTTTTCAGAAGTTTTCTTGCATGTAATCTGTGCATTATTACATCTTATACTTCGCAACAATTTACAGTTGTTAGACAGTTCACTCTGGTTAAAACAAATCCATCGTGCCAGAATAATAAATACTTATTCTCAATAAATTCGAAAACTTAAAAATCTATGAGCATATATGCATTAGGCTTAAACGTATTTGTAAAATCCCTTAAGTTCCAGATGTTGATTTTAAAGTCTTGAAAAAGTCCCAGGTGTTCTTTTTTCAAGAATAAATTGTAATTTTATCAAGTTTTCTATTTTTTTCATTTCTATTTTTGAGTGAGTATTGATGATCTTAGCTCTAATAACAATGCTCATTAAATTACTGATCATTCAGCTAATTATCAATTTGCTTGATTCTGAAACTTTTTGAGAGCCGATTAGTCAGCACTCTTTCCTTCAGTTCCACAGTTCGCGGATTCGATTCACTTTTCAGATGTGTAGATGCTTATAGTAGTTCAAAATTCATTTCAGGCTGTAGGTTCTGGTTTTATTAGCTGTCGTATTCAGAAAATGAATGTTGAGCGATAAACATGCTGAACTTGTTTTAAGATTAATGATTTGACATTTTACTAAATTATACTAAAGTGTGATTTTATTTTATATTTTATTTTATATTGAAAATTTATTTTATATATAATATAGAATTTCATATCAGTTATCTGCAATTGTATATTTATAAGGGAATTTAATTCTTGAAAATTTTCAAATTAGTAATAATTAATTTTAAAATAAAATAAGCAGCTTATAGAAATTTTATGTACTGATACAAAAATTGGCAATCTTTTTCAACAATCCTAAAATCATTTTCCTCTAAATGATTATGCTTGCAAAACAGCTTTTACAATTTCCTGCTTTTTGAATCAATGACCTGATATGTGATTTGAGATAAAATCCTATTTTAGCCCACCGCTTGGCGAAAGCGAAAAAATGGTAAAAACATTTTCCAGCCAACCGAGCTTATACGATTTCATGTAATTTTGAGCATTGAAATTTTGCATGTTAATATATTACAAATATGCTTTAAAATAAAAATATGGAACATTAAATTTGCTCAACTTATCATATATATATATATATATATATATATATATATATATATATATATATATATATATATATATATATATATATATATATATATATATATAAGATCGTTTCTTATAATAGTTCTTTTCAATTAATCGACCAATATAGCTATTCAACGTAAATATTATCATTTTTTTAAATTTAATTTTGAAAATTTATTGTTTTCTGTCGTACTTTCAGCATAATTAGCTGAAGCAATTCTTAATTTTCCAAGTTAAATTCAAATTCATAATTAATGATTTGAACAATAAAAACACTTACTCGTTCTATTTAAATCCATTCATGGAATACTTTGGCTCACTGACACTCATATTCTTAAAAAGAATGCAATTGATTTTATATGTTTTAAAATAAACTACAACGTAATGTCTAAATATTGCGCTGATGTTTATTCTAAGTAATCGCGCACGCTTAGATTAGAAATCGTTTGCTTTTTATATGCTTAAAAAGAATGTGTTTCTTAACCTCATAATTCTAATTAGATACTTGCATATGACGTCATTGTATCCTCGCAGACGAAATCGTCTGCTTATTCTTAAGAGAGAAATTGAAAATAAACTTATGTTACAATTCATCTTGTGAAATATACACAGTAATCCTTGATAAATTTGTATTAATCATTTGCATACTGAAATGAAAAAAAAGAAATTTGAATATTACATGAGTATAGATTTGTAGTAAAAAAATCCATTTATATTTATGTATTCAATTTTTGTGGATCTCAAAAGGTCTACTGGAACGAATAGAAAACATATAAGTAACTGTCACGTATTCCATTCTCAGTTTTCTTCTTTTCAAAGTGAAAGTATCTAGTGGAATTATTCTTAAAATATTTGCTTCCTAAATATAAGGGTGCGCAGTAACACAAAAACATTCTTGTAGTCCTATTACTGTATAAAATTTTTAGGCTATAGACTCTGTCCGGGAATTTTTAAAATCACACGAGGAATCTCACCTCGTGAATATGTATACATACATACATTACGTAAGTGTGAAAATGTAACACATTACATGGCTGCCCATGAAGTTATGAAAATCGATAAAAAATGAGACAGTAACAGACCATAAATGATGATATGTGATTCAAATCGAATAACAATACAGCATGTCCAGAAACTTGCTGGACCACCATTGGTGGCAATATACTCAAATTCATTTACCTTTTAAACATGGTCATGGCAACAATATAAAAACAACTACCAGTCATGTACAAACATTTTCGCTTAATCAGAGATTCGTCTCGACAAGAATGAATTTAATGCCTTGCATAAATATTGCATGCACTGTGAGGTTTAGCTTTATCTTGCAAATAAATTACACCCAAAAGGAAGAGTAGTGTTATTGAATGGAGTACACAATTCACATATAATTTATATAAAAGAAAATCACACTATGAAAAATGTGGATTTGTGAGTATTTCATTTTTTTTCCTGTAAAAAATTGTTAAAATTTTTATTTTATTTATTTATTTATTTATTATTATTATTATTTTTTGTTAAAAATTGCAATTTTTTTTTTTTTTTTTTTTTTTTTTCTCACCAGTTTTCATTTTTAATTAAAAACTAACATGGCAGTAGGTTTTTTGACACTACGTGCGAAATGAACAACTACAGCTATTGTTGTTTTTGTTGCATCAGCAAACTTCCTTATACCATGGCCTGAGTTAAGCTCTACTAGCTAATGGAAGATACGGCTGGATGTATCTGTAATTTAGAAGAAGGGATCAAGCAAATGACCCTCTAATATTGCCGTCCCCAAAGTTATCATTTCCCTTGGAAAACCACCAAATATTTAACGTAACCCTGCGCCTTTAGTGAACCCGATGGATCTTTGATTCAGTTACGGTTCGAACTCATTATCTTCCGATAATAAGAAATCTTTCTAATCAACCAGGCCGTTACAGCTTCCATTGGAGGTATTGGGAATATATTACCACGATTATGTTCAAAATGCACATGTTCCTCAGCAACCTTTACTACTGATAAAATATAGGCTAGTATAAATGATTCATTCCATTTTGGCACATTCTGTACAAGTAATGCTCGAGAGGTTTCAAGCCACTTGGAGTGCACAAAGAATAATCTTAAAATTATATAAGTTGCATTTCAATCAAGAACAAACATATAATGATTTAACTATTCAATACTGTTCAATGAATTTGATACTCTATATAATAAAAAAGCAAACAGATTGTATAGAAAAAAAAGATATATGTTTAAAAATTGCCATTTTGTTAACCTATATCTTATTTTCTTTTATTGAAGAGCCCCCGATCGGCTTAAAGTGATTTAGGCAGATATAAGAGTATCCATTTAGTTTAAAGTGTACAATTTATTAAAGAAGTTAAGAAAAGAACGTATTTAAAAAGTTTTTACTCATTAGTAAGAGCTATGCAGTATTGTTATAGAAGAATACAGTTCCAGAACTGACAACGTAACAAACACTAAACACAATCACCTCTGCGTAAAAGGATCACCACTGCTTATATATCTGTCTTAACATTTGTCGGCACCTCTTACACTTAAAATTTGGGAAAAATCATGTGATCAGACGTTTATTTTTTCACCATAAGCATGATTTCTAGATCACAAAATCTAATTAATTTGGCATTGCACATTTGGTATATTATATGAGCTGTAAACCTTTGTAAAGTTTCTAAAAAATGTCCAAAGAATTTTGGAGTTGTATTTCATAGATAGTAGGCAAGAAAAATTCATGCAAAAAAATAAAATATGCAAATCTCTCAAAATCACACTCAGATGAACTTACGTACATTAAGCATAGAAACAATCCATTTTCATTGTTCAATATTCATTAGGATTAAGATCTGAAAGCCTTCCACCCTGGGAATAGTGTTCTGCTAATATTAGGTTTGATAAACTATCTCATCGAAAATTCAAGACAGATAGTTATCAACATTAGTCAACATGCCTTCTATACAAGCGGGGATATCGTTTTCCAGGAATGTTACTAAATGGCAAACAGCATTTTGAACACTTACAGGATGATTTGTTTAATTCATCAATTCTCTCTGTCTTAAATCAATCAATTGCTCAACATTGGTTTGGATTAAATCTGAAACCTTCCATTCTAAGAGAATTATATTATAACATTAAATATGGTGAACTATCTCATAGCCAAAATTTAAGACCGAAGGTTATCAACATTTGTGGACATGTTTTTTTATACAACAAACGGTGTTGTCGTTTCCCACAAGTTTTACTGAATAACAATCTTCACTTTAAACACTTATAGCTGATTTATAAACTGTACATAATTTTTCAATTTGCAAGCCATCTATAATAAAGGAATATTATTGCGATGATCTTGCAATTGCACCACTGCGTATTGGGACTCCTGACGTGGCAAAATCGGCAAGTTAAGATATGCACAACTTTACTGCCCTCTCTGCGCTGCAACTGCAACTGAAAATCTACAATACAATCCAGCAGTGTTGCTGTGATCAGAGGAGAACACGTGCCTTCTTATATGCAATACGATGTTTATTTCAAATTAAACATTTATTATATTTACATTGTATTGTTGTCTCTTCTTAAGGACCACTTATAATAAGTTGTGGATGATAATTCTTCACTAATCACCACATTATGTCTACTTTGCTCCTCAATGGAACAATTAGAGCATGCTTTCTAACTATTGTCTCACAAAATTCAAGTCTTTAATTCATTGTTTCATTTTTATTTGCTTTTGAAGTGTTAGTTTTGAAAGTTTTTTTTTTTTTCAGAATTTCAGATAACCAAAAAATTATTTATTCTTTTACATACAAGATGACGTTATTTAGGATTTAATTTTTAAACATTTTTTACTTTTGGCATATGATGTCATCCTCTTGAATTTTAAAAGTTTTGCAAATAAATGCAAGTTAAATTTTGAAAAGTTACAGCAGACTTCTGGCAATTGTGGATTAAGCAAAAAACAGAAAATCATCAAGTATTTTCAAGTGTCAAGATCGCGTAATTCTTAACAAGGCTTAAAAGATGGCATTGTTTAGAGTAAGATGATCAGAGGTTCAATAATCCTTCTACTGAACTGTTAGATAGATGCCACATTAACATTTTGCATGCATACTGTCATGAAGAATGATTGGGAATTTTCTATTTTACCACTTTGAGGTACTGGTATACGTTTGAAAAAACTGTCAGAAGACATGATGCTGTGGAGAATGTCTAGAAGCGCCTTATAAATGCCTGGGTTATTGTTACACTATCCCTTACAGCTCAAATTATACGTTGCAGTTAAATTGAGAACAGTTGAACGGAATGGTGTGAAACTTACATCAAGTTGTCCCTCTCCAGCTAACTTAAATTTAGTTTTTTCTAAAATTTTGATTACAATGATTGTAAGTGATTTTAAACATGATTAACGCTGATTTGAACTCCTTTTAAAGTTGCTTACATCATGATATAACTAATTTAAGTGATGTAATATCCAGAACTTTTCTTGTGCCTCAAGAATGTATCATGGGTTTCTTTACGTTTTCTTTAAAATTGTCATCTGTTTGTATTGTCATCTGAAATAATGAAAAATATCTATGTCAATGGATAATCCTTCTTTCCACGTTCCCTTAGTGTTAATAAAAAAAAATATTTACATTTCTTAAGATTTTTGAAAAAATATTGTTTTGGTCTCTTTAGAGAATGCATTTACTCCTTTTCAATACGTCACCACTCGAAAAACACATTAAAACGTTGAAGAAAAATATATCTCAAATTCACAATTTTTAATGACTTTGTAAATAATGAAAGTTAGTTTTTAAGCACTATATAAATCATTAAACTTTTCTTTAAAGTTGAATTATTTGTATAATTCTTACAAGTTAACATATTTCATTTTGTGATACAAAACAACGTTTTGAGACTCTTGATTAAATTACTTTGCGTTATGTACATTTTATGTGTTGAATTGCAGAAATTCATGTTTAAACTAAAACTTCAGTCACAGAAGTGACATTGTTTTTAATTCTTTGGGTATTTGCTTAAATTAGTAAGCCGTATAAAATAAATATCAAATATATGGTTTGTTTCAGTCTTCGTTCCATTATTTTAATGTATGTGTTTTCTGCCCATAAATGAGCAGGATCTTTGAAAATCAGGTACGTGTTTTCTCATGGTAAAATTTAAACTAGATAAACATGCACTAAACTAAGTTAGATGCAAACTTTAAATTCATTTGCTGTGCATGGTCAAGTGACGTGGTCGACATAAGTGTTGATGCACTCCTTTCTCTCTCTTCTATGCAATGACAGCGTAGAGGTATTGGACCTACAGAAATTTTGATTGCAACTAGTACTGACCCTCTTACTACCAGTCTTTTATTAGATCAAGTTCAAACTTTGTGCATACCGGTTATTAGGACAAAGACTTTTTCCACTAGATTGATGTGAAATCGAAAACAAAATAATTTTATTTTCTAATAGAGAATGTAGTAGTTACTACAAAGTGAATGCACGTGTAGGTTTCATTTTTATATACACTTTAATCAATTTTAAATTTTAAAATACTTCAAGAAGAAAATAGATTGCTTAAAATTAAGGAATTGTTAAAAGAGCATAAGAAAACTTTAAATATCTATTATTTTAAGCACAGTTAATGGTTCTGTTTTACATAGATAGTTTGAAGTTCTAAAACATTGATTGTTTTGATAATTAAGGTGCTATATCCTGGTTGAGTTAATATTTGGATGGATCGAGAATTAAATTCATTAATTCCTGATCGAGAATTAATTTCATTAATTGAAATCTTCATGCTTATAAAATTACTGCTTTTAGCTGTAGAATAACCTTTCTAAGCTACAATGACAGAGCTAGAGCTTTCTAGCTAAAGGGAATTTTAGTAAGAGTTTTTGGCAGAAATTTCGGACTTTAATATTACCGTTCAAAATAGTAATGCATCGTTCAAAATAACTTTTTATTTTTATCTAATGCGTTTTAGGTCACTTTTGCGCCGTCTTATCAAATTTTTCATGAAATTATCTAGTGTGACATAACAGTACACATACAAGTAATATAAGCATATAATGGTATACAGAATGTGTGATATACTCATATTATCTACATTATACAGGGTGATTATTGAAAAACTAATATGAGCCCCTAACTATCATACCATTCACAGAAAGTGAATGAAATTTTGTCATTAGGTACACTACTGGCCATTAAAATTGCTACATCAGGAAGAAATACAGGTAACAAAATGATATTTATTAGACAAATATATTATACTAGAAATAACAAGTGATTAAATTTTCAAAAAATTTGGCTGGATAGATCCTGAGAAATCAATACCCAGAACAACCACCTCTGGCAGTAATAACAGCAATTATACGCCTGGGCATTGTGTCGAAGACACATTGGATTGCATGTACAGGTACAGATGCCCATGCAACTTCAACACGATGCCACAGTTCATGAACCGTAGTGACTGGCGGTTGGTGACGAGCCAGTCGCTCAGCAACCATTGACCAGACGTTTTCTATTGGTGAAAGATCTGGAGAACGTGCTGGCCAGGGCAACAGCCGAACATGTTCCGTATCAAGGAAGGTCCGTGGAATACCGGCAACATGCGGTCGGGCATTATCCTGCTGAAACGTAGGGTTTCGCAGGGCTCGAATAAAGGGTAGAGCCACGGGTCGTAACACACCAGAAATATAACGTGAACTGTTCAAAGCACCATCATTGCAAAAAAGAGGTGACCGAGACGTGTATCCAATGGCACCCCATACCATCACACCAGATGATGGGCCAGTATGACGATGACGAATATACGCTGCCAGTGTGCGTTCACCACGATGCCGCCAAACACGGATGCGACCATCATGATGCTCTACACAGAACCTGGATTCATCTGAAAAGATGACGTCTCGCCATTCATGCTCCCAGGTTCGTCGTTGATCACACCATTGAAGGCGCTCTTGTCTGTGACGCAGCGTCAAGGGAAGCCGCAGCCATGGTCTCCGAGCTGAGAGTCCATGCTGCTGCAAACGTCGTCGAACAGTTCGTGCAGACACTTGTCTTTTAAACAACCCTGTTTCTTGACTCACGCATCGTGACGTGGTTGCACGATCCATTACGGCCATGTGGATAATATGCCTGTCTTCTCGGCTGCTAGTGATAGGTGGCCGTTGAGATTCCGCATGGCGCTCCGTATTACCGTCCTGAACCCATCGATTCCATATTCTGCTAACAGTCATTGGATCTCGACCGACGCGAGCAGCAATACTGTGATAAGATAAACCGCAATCCCGGTACGCTACAATTTGACCTTCATCAAAGTCAGAAACGTGCTGGTACGCATTTCTCCTTACACGAGGCATCACAACAACTTTTCACCAGGCAACGACGTTCAAATGCAATTTGTGTATGAGGAACCGGCTGAACAATTTCCTTATTTAAACACAATGTAGGTGTCGCTACTGGCACCTGCTTTGTCTGAATGCGTTGAAAAGCTAATCATTTGCATATCACAGCACCTTCTTCCTTTCCTATAAATTTCACGTCTGTAGCATGTCGCCTTCTTGGTATAGCAATTTTAATGGCCAGTAGTGTATTTTGAGATATGCGTTCAAGAATGATATGGAAACAACAGTGTCACTCTAACAGTTATGATTACAGTGAAAAAATTTCGAAAATATCAAATGCAAAAATCAAATTTTTTGTATTCGAATGTGACCCTCATTGTGAAAGAGCCAAAATACTGTTCGAGCGACAACTGTAGCATGAAAATCCCCGGTGGTAGATAAGCCAAATGTGAGGACAACCAATAAAGATAGAGAAGCAGCGTGAAATAAAACATTTCATAGTGTTTCACAAATTCTCCATATGGCCTCCTTCACACACGATGAGACTTAGCATGCGGCAGATGGTAAATAGTACACTGGAGCATGTACAATAATTATAAGAATATCATCAATCACAGTTCTGATGGCATCTTTCAAATCAGATGTAGTTTGCGGAGGAAACTGATACACTTTGGATTTCAGATATCCCCACAGCTAGAAATCCATTGGTGTCAGATCAGGAGACCTTGGTGGGAGAATAAATATGTCAAATTCTTGACTTAAGACACGTTTGACTGAAGAGCTTACATGCGGAGGAGGGCCATACTGCATCCACACAATTTCAACTAGAACATTTTGCCGTTGCATTGCGGGAAACACATAACGAGTTAACATGTCCAGATAGCAATCACTCGTTACTATACACGTTTACAGATCACAGGCAGTAACCTCTTCGAAAAAGTAAGGTCCGAGGATGAACGTACTCGTTATACCTCACTACAAAGTCACTTTTTCCTCGTGTAATAGACGTGCAAGTACATCATGTAGATTATTCTCTGCCCAGTCCACACAATATTTCGAATTCACGTTAGCAGTTAACGAGAATGGCCCCTCACCTGTCCACAGAATGCGTAAAGGCCAGCTGCTGTCTCCATCATACCGGATAAGGAACTGATTCCCAGTATCCAGCAGTAATTGATAGTCTCCCGCTTCCAACATCTGGACATGCTGAAATCAATACATAAACATGCTTAGAACAGAGCGCAGAATCTTTCAGATGAATTCTGCAGATTCAGAACACTTGAAATACCACGTGTACTTGTGGGACGAACTGTGTTTATCGTCTAATGAACTTCTGCAACAGTTTCCATGGGATAGGAAGGTCGTCCAGAGTGAGGTCAATCGCATGTGCAACCAATTTTTTCATATTTATGAATCAAGCCCCGTATAGCTTTGACAGTGCATGGGCTTCGGCGTAATCCATGGTTTTTGCGGTAAACACGCGATGTCTCCGCGTCAATTTGTGCCTTCAGTGGGAAATCTTTCCGATTTCCCCACTTTCTTTACCTGAAAGCGGCATCTTGTTCGGAATGGTAGAAACAACATTCACGGCTAGCATTTCGTAATGCCTTTTCCTTCACCTACATGACAACGTCAGTCATGGCTGCGTCTTACGTAGAACCCAAAATTTGCGTTTCTCGGTTTCGTCTCCTAGGTTTGTGAAGGATATATCAGGCTGAGATCTCTGACGAAGAAACGGTGAGACATAAATGAAACAAACATTAATGCTCTGGTGCACGGTAAAGTCCTTTTTACTTCTACAAGGCTTTATTCCATGCCTGACTCCGGAGATTTTCATGCTACACACGCCATTCCAAAGCTGTTTATTATTTTTCAGTATGAAAAAATGTCGTTACAATACAGAAAACTAGGTGTTGCCTTTTGAAATTTTCTCGCAGTAACCTTAATTGTTTGAGTGACACTGTTTTCTCTATATCATTCTTGAGCGCATACCTCAAAATATCTTATGCCAAAATTTCACTTAGTTTCTGTGAATGGTATGATAGTTAGGGATCCAAATGTCGGGATAGTTCTTTTATAATCACCATGTATTTATATTTGCATATCTGATCAGCACATTGTTTAAATTTCTTCTAAAAAAATTACACAAATTCTTTCCCGATAATAGAACATTCTTACTTTGTTTTTCAGACTAGTTATTGCCCAAATGAAATTATATGCATAACTAAAGTAATATTTAAAAGCAGAATTTCTTACAAAATTAATAATATATTGCAGTTTTTTTCTTTTTTTTTTTTTTTTTTTTTTTTGGTAGAGTTAAAATATTTCTCTCAATTAGCAATTTAAAATGAAACCTAAAATTTCAGAGATGTAAGTAGAGATTGTTTAACATACGAAACTTTTTCTAATATTAAATTTAAATTTCTTTCATTAAAGAATGTTGAAAAAGGAATTTTATCAAAAATGTTTTTGATTGTTTACTTAAATTATTGTCAAGTGCAAAAATATTCGTAAGAAGTTTTTTACTCTGAAAAGAGAGAGAGAGAGAGAGGCAAAACGTATTTTTTATTATCATTTTTCAATTTAAATCTCAGCACGGAAGAAAAATTTAAGAAAATATATACCTAAAACATTCCTTGTTCAGAAAAACAAAGTTCTATTTAGTATTTTAAAACTTTTAGTGATTTAAATCCTAAAACTATTTGAACTCAAATTTATATAACTAAAGGATTTGAAAAAATTATAATCAATAATGCCTAAATTTTACACGAAAATAAATTATTCTTCTTTCCGTAAATTTTATAAGGACAATAAACTATACTATAAATTTTATAAAGATAGTAAACTGAAAACACATATAATATACAGCAAATTTTCTTTTAAATAAAATTATCCGAAACATTTTCCCAATTTTGTGGGATTCTCGATAAGTCAGGGTACATTAGATTTAGCTTTTAAAAACACCATAAGTAGAAAAAGAAAACTGCAAAACGGGCATAAGTGCCTCAGTGGTATCCTGTCATAATACGCCGCATAATATATGTGATTTCTCAGAATATAAACAAGAATGTGACAGTAACTGCATAAAACTGGAGATTTCACTGTCAAGTATGCTTTAAAAATGACTGGATGAATGCATCCGCCTTTTTTGATAACTGCATTAGCCTCCCAAAAGAAACGCTATTTTGCCTTTTATAGTTTAAGTAACTTATACAGATATTTTTTTCACTTTGGAGTACATACTCTTTTTTTATCCCCTTTTAGAATTGCATTTTTTATCGTCTGCTTTGTATAAAAACCATTTTGCGTTATTTTTGTACTTCAAATTTCCATTTTTCCCTAGCACAACGCATTAAAGGAAAATTATAATAAAAAAGACAAGCAAAAAATTTTCCAGTTACTGAAATTCAAAAGAAGACAACCATGTTAAAATCTTTTGAGTGATTAAAGTGTCCAGAAATCTGAAAGTAAAACAAAAAAAATCTAAAATGAAAAAAAATATTCTCCAAACGATAATTACCTTTAATCGTGTAAAAATATCGCGAGAGCCATTTTCGATCGGTTTTTAGTGAACTGGGGCTAGAAAAAATAGCTTCGAAAGAGAGTAAGAAGGCCTAACGAGTAAAAATCAGTAAACACAAAGAAAAAGAAAACTGAAGTGGAGGCAAAAACCCAATTTGTGTCAGAAGGAGAGTCCTCTCTCTTCGTGAAAGTTTAATAATGCAACCAATTAATACGGAAGCCGGCATTTCTTTTTACTTGAGAGAATAGTGCGCGATCAAATTGTTAAATGATTCATAGCATTAGTGCCTCGAAGCCCAACTTAATTGGGTGCGCGGAGAGTACGTGCTCATTAAATATGCACTGCGGTTGTCTGATTTGCATAGAAGCGGCGTCCGTACGCAAATTAACTCTGCCTCTAATAGACGGCAGCGCCACCTGCAAATCGAATTAGTCAGCCAAATGGAATTATCGCGCAAGTGGATTTGGATGAGCAGTCCTCCTAATTCCCTGATATGATAATGGCCGCTTTTCCACCACTGTTGCTCACGATATTGATACAAACATCTTGTCTCGAATTAATAAAGCCTCTTACACAAAATAAATATCGCCTGGACTACCTTTTTTTCCCACCCGAATCGCTTATCGAAAGATTAACGTGATAAATGCCGGAGAGCTAGTCATAAATGGTATTACTTTGGATGAGAAAATTCTTCCACTAATATAAGTGGTGCTATATTATAGCACATTTTCGAGGCCTACTGCATCGATTATCCATTTCCACCACAAAATTAAAGGCTTCTCTATTATTTTTTTAACCATTTATATTGAAGATAAGTAGATTTTGACAATGCAATTAGAATTAATTTTTACTTTCGTATAATAAATTAAATTGATAATAAACAATAAATTCTCCAGATACCAAGTAAATTATTGTTAAGTAACAAAAATGAACTAATTAGAAATTTTAGGGAATATCATAATGCTATCAACCATTATTCTAAATTTGAGTTAATTATCGTTTACTCTTAATAGATTTTTTCCATTTATAACAATTTAAATAATTTTTATAAATAAATGTTCTGTTACAAATTAATAAAATTATGTTTGCTAAGTAAAGATCTCACATACATTTAAATGACTTAGTGATTAATTCCATTGTTTTCTCGTACACTAATTTATTTTGCAAGAAATTTTTAAGTTTATTATGTATGATGAAAAATTTTTTTAAAAAATTTTCATTATTCGAAATATTATTTTCAGATAAATCAGGTTAAGATTTGTTAAATATGGTTAAATACAACTTGTTGCCTTAAATAATTTTTACGTGCTAATTCAACCTGAAAAATATTTTAAAAGTAATCTTCGAACTTTTAGAACTTTTACAAAAAGGAGTGGGAATGGAACCTTCAAACTATGGAGCAGATTATTTCGATCATTTTACATCATTGTAAAGTCATCTTTATAAGCCACACAATTTAGCCTTTTTGAAATTCACTTAAAGGTTTCTCCCAAGGTATTTTAACTATACAAACATTTTGAAGAATTTTTCAACAAAATATATCTTTTGAATGAAAAACAGTATAAAAACAACGTTTTCAACATATTAAACTACTACAGATTCTAAAATGGGAATATTTTTGAAGGTCACTTTTTCACAGACCAAAAATTCTTAGGTATTATTTTATAATGTTTATTTAGTAGTAGATAAAACTTATTCACTGAAAACAAAAACAAAAAAAGATAGTTTAATAAAATAAAAAAGAAATTTTACATTGGTTTCGCTAAAAAATAAAGAACAATTTATAAAATACGAGTGTCGTACTTTTATCACTCAGTATACCAATGAAGAGAACATGGTCCCAAATTAGATCTGTCCAAGAATGAATGATTCAACATTTGTTTTTTATCCCACTTGATGTACAGAAACGTGAAAAATCAAGTCCATGAGCCCATGCGCATCTCAAATCAACGAATCAGAATTAAAAGTGTAAGATGCACCTTCATGGGATCCAAGACCGTGAGGTACCAAAAGTAGAAGTCTGACTTTACCTCAAGAATGCAAAACATTAGCTGAGCAAATGAGTATGTTTTTATATGTTAGAAGCATGGAGCAATCAAAAGGTTTCCAGACTTGGCCTACCACTTCCAGATGTGTAAGGTCACTTGGAAAATGTTGCAACTATAGCTTCTTTTCAGCACCCCAATTACCATTAACGAATACGATGGATCTTCGGCTGGATCAGGATTTGAAATCACTACTTTTAAACAATGAGAACGACGCACTAACTAACCAGGTCATCGCAGCTTCATAGTGCGATCTTAATCAATCCATCTATTACAGCTCTAATGGAATAGATGGGCTTTCCTTAGGAATTGTGTGAGTATAAAAGTCCCTTTTAGCTAGTTATCCGCATGCAATTTGTTTTGATATCATGATCCTGGACCTCAGGAACAAGATGTTGAGACGGCTATATACCAGTCATATATCTATGGCATCGTGCATTTAAATCCAAATAATCCAAAGCTTCATAGTACAATCTTAATCTATCCATCTATTAGAGTTCTAATGGAATAGATGGGCTTTCCTTTGCAGTTGTGTGAGTATAAAAGTCGCTTTTAACAAGTTATCCACACACAATATTTCGCAATATCATGGTCTCAGACATCAGGAACAAGATATTGAGAAGGCTGTATACCAATCATATATTTATGGCATCGTGCATTTAAATCCAAATAATCCAAAGCTTCCTAGTACAATCTTAATCTATCCATCTATTAGAGTTCTAATGGAATAGATGGGCTTTCATTTGCAATTGTGTGAGTATAAAAGTCCCTTTTAACAAGTTATCCACACACAATATTTCGCAATATCATGGTCTCAGACATCAGGAACAAGATGTTGAGAAGGCTGTATACCAGTCATATATCTATGGCATCGTGCATTTAAATCCAAATAATCCAAAGCTTCATAGTACAATTTTAATCTATCCATCTATTACAGTTCTAATGGAATAGATGGGCTTTCCTTTGGAATTGTGTGAGTATAAAAGTCCCTTTTAACAAGTTATCCACACACAATATTTCGCAATATCATGGTCTCAGACATCAGGAACAAGATGTTGAGGAAGCTGTATACCAGTCATATATCTATGGCATCGTGCATTTAAATCCAAATAATCCAATGCTTCATAGTACAATCTTAATCTATCCATCTATTACAGTTCTAATGGAATAGATGGGTTTTCCTTTGGAATTGTGTGAGTATAAAAGTCCCTTTTAACAAGTTATCCACACACAATATTTCGCAATATTATGGTCTCAGACCTCAGGAACAAGATGTTGAGAGGGCTATATACCAGTCATATATCTATGGCATCGTGCATTTAAATCCAAATAATCCAAAGCTTCATAGTACAATCTTAATCTATCCATCTATTACAGTTCTAATGGAATAGATGGGCTTTCCTTTGGAATTGTGTGAGTATAAAAGTCCCTTTTAACAAGTTATCCACATACAATATTTCGCAATATCATGGTCTCAGACCTCAGGAACAAGATGTTGAGAGGGCTATATACCAGTCATATATCTATGGCATCGTGCATTTAAATCCAAATAATCCAAAGCTTCCTAGTACAATCTTAATCTATCCATCTATTAGAGTTCTAATGGAATAGATGGGCTTTCCTTTGGAATTGTGTGAGTATAAAAGTCCCTTTTAACAAGTTATCCACATACAATATTTCGCAATATCATGGTCTCAGACCTCAGGAACAAGATGTTGAGAGGGCTATATACCAGTCATATATCTATGGCATCGTGCATTTAAATCCAAATAATCCAAAGCTTCATAGTACAATCTTAATCTATCCATCTATTACAGTTCTAATGGAATAGATGGGCTTTCCTTTGGAATTGTGTGAGTATAAAAGTCCCTTTTAACAAGTTATCCACACACAATATTTCGCAATATCATGGTCTCAGACATCAGGAACAAGATGTTGAGGAGGCTGTATACCAGTCACATATCTATGGCATCGTGCATTTAAATCCAAATAATCCAAAGCTTCATAGTACAATCTTAATCTATCCATCTATTACAGTTCAAATGGAATAGATGAACTTTCCTTTGGAATTGTGTGAGTATAAAAGTCCCTTTTAACAAGTTATCCACACACAATATTTCGCAATATCATGGTCTCAGACCTCAGGAACAAGATGTTGAGAGGACTATATACCAGCCACACATCTATGGCATCGGGCATTTCAATCCAAATAGTTATCCTCTGTGTAACGGTTCTTGGGAGACTGTTCAATCCCTATATGAAAATTGATAGTAATAAATATCTAAAACTGTTACTGCAATATAAAGACACGACACTTATATTACAGGAGCAATAAAAAATAGTATCATGTATCGTAGTGTCCATGATGTGATGCCCAGATTCTAGCCTAACAAAGACTATCCAACTCTGAAACGATTCCGCATAATCATTTTACTTGCAATTTGAGTGCTAGATTGTTTCTTTTGAAAAGAAATTTCACACAAATTTCAATAATTTCGAGAAAGCACGATTTAAATTCCACTTCCGTTATTTTATTCTCATTATTAAATAGAAGTTAAATGTATAAATTGTAATAATTGCCTATATTACACTGTATAAAGTCAGATTTTAAAATATTAATATCAGATACATTGCAAAAAATGTTTATAACTTTAATTTGGATATTAGAGTATATATAAAAACTTCTTTTTACCCACAGTATAAAATCATCTCAAAAGCACATTGTATTTTCAGTGAAAAATAGCTTTATTTTTTGGTAAAAAAAGAAATGTGCAGTCTGTTAAATTGCTATTTTATTATCTTTCATGATTTTGAAGAATGCATTTCATTCATTTTTTTTATATGCCAACGAGAAAAAATCCAATGTCTAACTGATGGCACAGATTTGTGGTAAATTGCTTATACTAATTATCTAATCTATAAATATAATCTAATTTAATTACTTATAATAGAATCACATTAAAACTTCGGTATTATTAAAATCGATGTTCTTTAAGTAACTTATGAGTGAATACTGATTTTATTCATAATAGATAAATAGTATTCACGGTGTTTCAAGTTTTTTTTTTTTTTTTAATTTCTCTTATATATTACAAAAAATTAATTATTTTTGAAGCTAATTTTCTTTTATTTTTAAATCAAATTTCAATATGCTTTTGCATATAAAAACGTTGATGTTTAAGAAATAAAAATATTTTAGTTTTTAAGAAATCAGCTCACATAAAACTCAAAAAATTATCACAAATGCTAAAAACTTATTGACCTTACCATCATGATAGTTTTACATTTCAGAAAATCAATTAATCTTAATCTATTAAGATTTTCCTACTTACTATGATATTTATTTGAATGTTATCAAATACTAAAATTAGAAGGCTAAATTATTTTGTATGTGAATTGTAAATTCGCTACACATTTATGTTTAAATACTAACTTATAATTTGACTAAAATATGATGATTAAAAAATTTGACACATTTTTTGTCAACAGTTAAAGCTAATGAGAAATATTCGACGTAAAGAACTAATACAAAATCTTTGTAATCTTCAATTAAAAATGTCTGGTGTTTATAAAACAAATGGAATAATAATGGTGAATATTCATTTAATAATAGATCCAATGAAATATGTTCAATATTATAGTTATTTTAGAATAATTGACAACATTAAAAGAAAACGTTTGGTATTTGGAGATCAATTATAAAACTGATTCTGATAGAGGATTCATTTCTTCATAATAAGACTTAATGAAATATATTCAGTACTTAAAATGAATATATAAAATCCTTGACGATCAGAAATAAAGAAAAGTTTTTTATTTTTATATTTCTGTATTCAATAATAAGTGTAAATAATTGTATGTCAATATTTAGAACAAATAAAAATGTTTAACATATAAAGAAAATATAAAAATTGTGCTTAGTATTCAAAACTATAATAAAAGACATTTTGCACGTAGAGCTATCTGAGAATTTTGATATCTTAAATTTATGGAACTTATCCAATATTTAAAGAAAATAACTGGTACTTAATATTTAGAATAAATATTTAGACATTTGTGTTTTAAGCGGTTTCTTCAAGAAAAATAAATAAGATTTTTCCAATGTGAATTGTTTATTATTTAAGTATGTTTGATATGCATTTAACGCAAGTACAGAATATTTGATAATTGGAATTTTTGTAGTGTTCAAGCATTTAATCTTTCGAAATTTCAGAAGTATGATGAATGCTCAACACGTCAAGAAATTGTGTTTAATATTTAAAAAAAAGATATTCGCATACTTGTGTTCTTATAAATATATTAGGAAAATAATATCCTAAATTTTTGTGATAGTTAAATACGTTCAATATTTGATAAAACTATAGAATATTAGTAAAAAACTTTAATGATTTTACATTTAAATTTGCTAAAAGTATCGGAATTTTAAATTTATGAAAAATAATCATAAATTATAACAAAAAATATTTAGAAAAAACTATAAGCTTATTTGTGATTTTATGGAATAATTCAGAAAAAAAGTAGCAAGATTCTTATCATAATTAATGAATATTCAAATGGGTTCTCTATTTGGAGCTTCTATGGAATGTATAATAAATAAGTAGAACTCTTTATAAATCTTTGCATTTGGATCTGTTTAAGAATTTTCATAATTTAAATTTTTGGGAAAAGCGCTGAATTTTTGGCAAAGTTTTATATTTGGAAAAAAAGATTTTAAAACTTCTTTTCTGAGGAATACCTTAAGAAAACTGTACAATATATTTGCCAAAAATTGTATTGAACTTTAAAATACATATATTTATACATATAAAATACATATAGCAATAAGCTTTACTTAATTACAGTAAAAGTAAAAGGGGATATTTATATATTTTTGACATACATTACTACCGGAATATAATAGTTTTTTAATTATTTTAATTTCACTAGATTTGACCTAAATTAAGTAAAAATAAATTAAATTAAATAGTTTTATAAGCAAAAACTTATGACATATATTGTAATTACATTATATATTAATTGACTTATTACATAAATTTATGATTATTATACAATGATTAAATGAATGGTAAAATAAGATTTTAAAGATGTTTTTATTTCATAACTCAAATGTTAAAAATGTTTCATTTTACGAATTTTATCTAATTTATCTTAGCATGCATTCAATATGGTTTAATTCATGTCATACATTTTGTATGAAATGTAACAAATCTGATTTAGACGTTGCAGTCAATGCAGAGTCCCTTTCTCTAAGTGACCACTGTATTGAAATCATGAAGGGGGGGGGGGGGTATGAGCAATATGGGCTCATTTTCCCCCTTGTTATTTTCCCTCCAATCTCCATCAATTGCATCAACTGCCGGATGTGGACAAATAAAGACAACCCGATTATCCTGCTTCGGACAAAGTTCGTGGATTTATACTCCATTCTGCATAAGGACCGGCTCACGCAGGGATGTTTATGGACGCTCGTTTCCGGTCAGTTCATTTATTTCGCGTAGGGTCCACACCGGAAACGGGAATTCTTTTTATTTATTAGATATTTAGAGTTTTGGATTGGGATCTAGGATGAGACTAGGTTATAGCATTTTTAGGCTTTTAAAGGAAATGGATAAGAAGTTGTAATTTTTTATTGTGTTTGCGCCATAAGGAATTTATTTGATTATTTCATATATATCGAAATGCATTTATAAATTTGGAAGTACACAAATTGGACTTTCTCAGAAATTATTAGTGCATTTTTTTGACTGTTTTATTGCTTCATGCTGTATTTTATTTTCAAATGATGTTGGAATAAAATGAGGAAGATTGAATCGGTAAATATAAGAAAAGAAATGAGTTTTCCTACGATAATTTATTAACATTTATGTTTTTCGGAATAAAGATATAAAATAATTTTATTCACACATATTCTTTAGAAAATATAATATTTATCCAATATTTATACTTACATAAATATTTATTCTAGGTTCAAACGTATATTTTTATTATGACATAAGTTCTGAAGTAAAGAGAAGAATTCTTGCTGCTAATTGCTGCTTATATGGACTGGGAAATTTCATAAAATCGAAACTGATCAAAAACTCTACAAATATTTCACTATACAAAACCATGATAAGACCTTTTCTCACTTATGGATGTGAAACCTGGACTCAGTCAAATCAAATTGCAATATTTGAACGAAAAGTCCTAAGAAAGACTTTCGGTGCTGTAAATGAGAATGGAGTTTTGAGGCAAATACACAATTTCGAGCTCTACAGATTTTTTAATGAAGCTGACATCGTCAATTATACTAAAACATGTCGCTTGAGATTTGCGGACAATATCTGTTGAATGGACCCCTCGTCTTTGACTTCAAGAATTTTTAATTATAGTCCCATTGCAAACAGATCTAGGGGTCAGCCCAAACTAAGAAGGACTGATTGTGTAGAGGAGGATTTTAAAGTGCTCAAATTGACAAATTGGAAAACTGTCGCCTCCCGGAGAACACAATGGAGGAGTGTTTTGAGGAAAGCCTTGGCCCACCCCGGGTTGCCGTGCTGAAGAAGAAGAAATATTTCACAATAGTATGTTATAGAATTTCACAGAGAAGGTTTCCGCATCAGAGTGCAGAATGTAAAACAAATCCATTAATTCAATGTTTTATGATTGAGCTTATTAGTAATAATAAACTGAAACAAACCTATAAAGCTCTTTTTTAAAATAACAAAGAATTTAGCTTCGTTATGATAGGTGGCACTAACTTCTTCTAGTATATTTTAATATTTGTCAGTAAAATGAAAAGAAGAATCAGATTAGTATTTTCCATTATGGAATTTTTATATTTTTTAGAGGTGACAGCGAACTAATGGTAAGCCAATTTATCTAAAATAAACAGAGTGGGCCGTAATTATTTATCACAAGAAAGGAAAATTGAAAATATTAGAAACAATCATCCCTACAGGTGAGTTTTCAGGAATGCAATCCTCATCACTCGTTCTAACAACAATGTGAAGGGATTAGAATCTTAAACGTACCAGCATATTTTCACTGCTATGCCTAGGCATAAATATCACATTTTTACTTTCTCGGTGCATTTCTGACGAGTCAGATATTTGAAAAATTTCCATATTCAATCGACATATGAATGTGGACACATACATTTACAGCACTATATGTCTTCTAGATATAAAAAATATTAAAGGTGTTCAAATGACTTACAATAATCTTCTTCTTGATTGACTATATAGCCCAGAATGGGGCTTAGTCTGAATCTCTCCACACAGGCAGAATCTCTCTTCAGACAACTCTGTGTCCAGTTTTCCCTTTGTTATCTTGTTGGTTATCTTGAAACATTTTAGCTTGAATTATAAGTTGGTTATCTTGAAACATTTTAGCTTGAATTACAAGTTGGTTATCTTGAAACATTTTAGCACATCATCCAGCCATCTCCCCAGACAATTCTGTGTCCACTTTTACCTTTGTTATCTTGAAACATTTTAGCTTGAATCATAAGTTGGTTATCTTGAAACATTTTAGCTTGAATCATAAGTTGGTTATCTTGAAACATTTTAGCTTGAATCATAAGTTGGTTATCTTGAAACATTTTAGCTTGAATCATAAGTTGGTTATCTTGAAACATTTTAGCACATCATCCAGCCATCTTCTTTTTAGTCTTCCCCTTAGTCTGTTGCACAGGCTTCTAGCCTAAGATTTTGCCACATGATTATTTGCTTGTCTCTCGATGTGGCTGAGACAAGATAATTGTAGTTACCTACAAATATTAAAAATCCTTATGAAAAATTCCTTACTAATAAATTATTTAGATTATGAAATAATTTTTTTACCGCATTGCGTGCATTCTTTAACAAAACATATGCATCAAAATGATTTGAATCTTTATGGATTCAATATTCAGAGATATGAATTTCAAAAGTAATTTTTTTATTCTAAGCTTTCCAAATTCAATACTTCCTCCTTAGCTTTTAATATCTCAAATATTTCACAATATATATGATTATTAGTAAAATTAGCATTAAGTGCATATTGTTAATTATTCTGTAAGTTAAGGACGATGTGAATAAAGCAGCAAAACAATGCGGAATACGATTATTTTATCAGTTCATACACATATATTACAAAATTTAGATGCACTATGAAACCTGCCTGAGACTATATACCTGGGAAACACTGTTCAAGTTTTTAAAGTAAAAAAAAGTTTGAAAAGTTGAGTTTTATATTTTTAATCCAAATATTTCCTATCATTAGCTTAAATATTGCTGCCAAATGAAATTTTGAAAAAACTGTTCACTTTTGTGAACAATAATATTAATGCAGTTGTTCTATTATGTAAAAATATAGACTAGCTATTCAAAGTAAAAGAAAATTAATCTAGTCAGAAAAATGTCTTATAATCAAAAACTAAAAAAGTTATTTTTTATAATGTATAACTGATTTGAAACAGAAAAATTCGCTTAAAACTATGCGTTGAGGTGAGTTGTATGTGTATACAAATCGAAGTTTTTATGATATGCCAGTTGACTTTAAAAAATATAAATACCCATGAAATTTTGAAAAAATGTAAAACAAAATAGACTATAAAAATATTTGTCCCTAAAAAAATAGTTCCTTACCCAAAAATTGAGGAAATATTAAAATTTGAAAAAAAAAATTCCTTTAAAACTATAACAAACACTTTGATATTTAATTGGTTTATATTTCATAACTAACTTTCACACTGAAATTGCAAGGTACGCATAAAATTTGTCGGCATCTCATTGTCGGTTTGTGAATGATGGGTCCAATCAATGCTCAATAATAGTGAAATCGGAGAGATTTTTTTCGGATCATCTTTCCATATCCTATGCCAATAACTCCCCCTCTTTAGCTCTCAGTAATTCCTAAGTTCATCAATTTTTAATATAGTTTTAAAGTTTTAGTTTGTTTTGAAACTATTGATAAAAATTTATATTTTAATACTTTTCAAACAATTATGAATCAAAATAATATTATCTGTAATTTATTATTATTACTTTTTTTTCCAATGGCAGATGGTAGACAGTTACAACTGCAACAGAGTCTATTAATCTATTGTTTCCTGATACCCAAAGAATCGGCCAGAAACAGCGACCTCTTGCCCCGGGTGCACCACAAGGGTTGGGCCACCATCGCACCCTCACACATACCATAAAGACCCGTTTATAGGGTAAGCATCATTCATACTTCATTCACACACAAGGAAAGGACAAAGACAGGATAGAGAGAGAGAGAAAATACATCTATGCCCGAACCGCGATTCTCAACTAGGACCTCCCTATCCGCAGTCAGGCACTCTGACCACTAGAGATGGCGGTCGGCGCAATTTATTATTATATCATCAAAACTTGATGTAAATAATTAAAATATCAAACATTTTTGCTTAAACATAAACTTTAAATAGTTTTTATTCGTTATTTACATAATTTTGTTATGTTCCCCTCCTCATTTGCTTATGTTTTGTATTGCATAAGCAAATGAGGAGGGGGGGGTGAATGATAAATACCTCACAGAATAGATTGAAGAATTTTTTTAATTTTCATTAATGTGATTGTCAATATATGCTGGATTCTTGCTTACACATGTATTTTATAAATTTGATTTTAATGAGTATTTTTATTATTTTTTATATTAATTTGTATTTATGTTTTAAGAATTCTAAAGTAAATGTGATTAAATTAGAAATAAAGGTAGTCAAATTATGATATATTGAAGGACCAACTTTTATATATTGTTATCCTGTTTTGTTACTTAAATTGTAAATAAATATATTTATCAAAAGCTTTCATTTATTCACCACATAATAAGATTATAAGATTTCCTTATATGTCAACATTTATGTACAGTAACAGATTGTGTCAGAAAGATCATAAAAATATTTGATTTTTAATGACATATTTTAGATCAGTTTTAAAGTACACAGGCGTTAAACATCTATAAAAAATATTAATGTTTTTGTTAAAGTTTTAACACACCAAACTTTGGTAAATACTAACGATCGATTTAATGCATTTCTGATAATTTCTATTTGTTCTTACTTCTGACTACTGACTTTAGCCCTTGTGTGCAAATAAATAACCATCAGTGCAACATACAAATTTAAACCCGTAACAACAACTTAAAATTTCCTTAATTAACCCCGTTAACTTAATCAAGAATTTATGAAATATGTCTTTAAAATGTGTAAAAGGCCAAATTAAAAAGTTTTCACTTAGTTATAACCAAAAGCAAGTGTGACCGAAGCATCCAAACTTTTGGTATTTTTTTCGAGGTACGGTGTCAAATATCGTGGCAGCATACAAACAGCGCAGCAAGAGAGAAGGTCGATAAAGCAAGATAGTAGAGGGAAACTGCGTAAAAGAAACCGAGGGATATTAAAACTGATTGGAAGGGCTTAAAAGTGAACAACAGCATTAAAAGTGATTGCAAAGCTCAATCAGCATCTGGATTCTTCCCTGTTAATGATTACTGTTAGAAGGTACTTTCATTAGCAAGACTTTTATTGCAAAGCAGTAATTTTCAAACTACTTGTCTCATATATTAAGACCAAACGTCTTCTACTGTGGTAACACTCAAACAGTACTCTATCAAATGATAAATCAAAAGAATTATTATGGTCTTCCATGTGAGAAATTCAAAAAAAAAAATCTTCCAAAAGAATGTTTTCTACACTTTTCCCTACAACAGCGCTTTTGGAGGACATTTGCACAAGCATATGACCATGATTGTCTTTTTCCAACTGTTAAGGATGGAGGTAGCTCTGTCATGATATGGGCAGCTATGTTGTGTTTTCTGATGGGGCCCAATCATAACACTGAAGAGTCACTATTACATAAGAAGTGGAGAGAGAAATTTCAACTGACTACTTCCATCCTATGATACAAATTTTGCATCGGGCAAGAAATTGATTTCTCCTGGATGATTATGTATGCCTATCCATGCAGTGAGACGTGTCCAATAATTTTTTGATGAACACGAGAAGGAAGTTAAGCATCAGCCTTGGCCCCCTCACAGTCAGCCGATTTTAATATAATTTAACTGTAATGTTTATTTTTTGATAATTTAATACTGAATAGATATCCGTCATCGGAATCTCTCCCCGAACTTTCGCAACATATTCATGTGAAGAATGATACAACATTCCTCTCAACGCTATTTAGTTCTAACGGAATCTCACCCAGAACTTTCACAATACATTCATGAAGAATGGTACAACATTCCTCTCAACGCTATTTAATTCTAATGGAATCTCTCCCAGAACTTTCACAATATATTCATGAAGAATGGTACAATATTCCGCTCAACGCTATTTAGTTCTAACGGAATCTCTCCCAGAACTTTCACAATATATTCATGAAAAATGGTACAATATTCCTCTCAACGCCTAGTTCTTTTATAAACCAATTACTAGACGAATCCAAGCTGTATTACATGTCACAGGTATTCTACACCATACCAACAAATGTTTCTTTATGAATCTAGGAGTTTCAGTTATTTTGATCATTTGTACTTTCTATATATATTTTTTTTTTGTAATATACCTATGGATATTTACTCAAATGAATAATTCAATCCAAAATTGGCAAATTAAATACTGAAAGTTGAGCCTATTTAGAATACTCTTTGTTGATAACAGCTTCTTAAATTAAGTTCGAAAAATGCAGTAACCTATAATTATACTTTGTAAATACCATAAAATGGAAATTTACAAAGTATAATTATATGTTTCTTTTTGTAAAAATCATTCACAAAGCCTATTTTTCAGTATAACATAATACAAAATATTTATTCATGAATTCAATTCCACACATACCTTACATTAAAATTCCGGTGCCCCAAATTGCTCATGCTTATTCACACAAAAACATTCAAGAATTAATAAAATCTTTCTATGAAACCATTTTATAGTATTTCTATTTATTCACGTCATTTATTATAGAATGTATGTATTCATTATCACCGAATTGTTCCTAATTCTCTGTATCTGTATTTATTTTCATGTCTATTACGTACAAAGTACAGAAAAATTACCATTAAGATTAATTCTACTATCGATGTTTCTGATACGAAAATGTAAGATTATGCAAAAATTTTAAAAGAAGCTTTTTAATTTAAATAAGCAATTATTCGTCTACGTTTGTTTAGATTCATGTTTTAGATTACGGTTTTGAAACATTATCATTCTTAATTTTTTTCATTTCTTATCATTATCATTTTTTATAAGTCAGTAGATACGATTTGAAAACGGTTACCAAACCGCATCACGTACGCTTTATTATAAAGCAATTAACCGATCATCGGTTTTCTTGATAAAGTAATCATTACCATTTCAAAGCCTCTGATTAGAAGACCTATTTAATTTTCCTTTGTTTCCTAGGAGAAAAGCCAATGCGCTATTTCCCCTTCCTTACCAACTTCATTAACCATTTCCACCATCCATTTCTACTTCAGTTAAGGCTCTCGCTGCGAAAAGTGATTATTTCCACTTCAAATGAGATTAATACCTGGGCCGAAAAACCACAAGATTGAAACAGAATAGTAAAAACGGAGAGGGTGTGGGAATGTGGAAAAAAAAAACTCGAAAAAAAAATATACTCCAAGTTCCTGGAGAAGGAGAAAATTGGGAGGAAAAAAAATTATTTCCAATTATTCTTGTTACCCTCACTCTAATCCGTTCTTGGTAATTTTTTTTCTTCATTTTCTCTGTGTGCTCCCAAGAATATTTTCGAGATTTTTTTTTATTTACTTCTTTTTTCCCCTCTCAACCCAGTCTGACGGGGACATAATTTCGTTACACTAAGGCTTAATCAAGATTCTTAGTGTAACCTTAAGTTCTTTACCTTCTAAAAGGTAGGTACTAAATTTATGCCGTGTTAAGAGAAAGGAAGCTGTAAAAAATTACGTTCGGGTACAGGAAAAAAAAACTAACTGCAACCTTAACCATAGTCCATGATGACATTGATATTCTAACCATGGTTTCTTACCTCATATTACTATTTTTTGTTGATGTTATTTAATTATTTCATGTGCTCGGTAGTTTTTTAAATGTTTCTTTTTTATGTGATAGAAAAAAAGTAATGAATGTTTTTTTTTCTTACTTTAAAAAAATACTTAGGTCATCTGATCGAGAATTAGTAACACAAGTATGTTAGTAACACGTAATTTTACTATGCATCATATTTCTCCTTTGTAAAATTTAAATTTGGTTTAAATTTAAACTTACAATAACATTAAGCAAATTTAATAAAATTTTCCTACATGTATAATAATAACTAAATTGTAAAAGTTGCTTTGAATTATACTTACTTTACAATGTCCTAATACAAAAAAGTAATAAAATAAAACTAAATAATCTTATACTCTTCATCGTATATTTCTGACATGGAAATTTTAAATTTAGTTTTAAATTAAAATATAGAAAATAACAATCAGCCAGCTGAATATTTTCGTAGTTTAATAAAAGTAAACAACAATTGTTGATATGAATTAAAATTTTTCTCGTTATTCCATAAGCAAAAGTAAAGAAATAAACTAATTAAATAAGCACATTTTTTGTTTGATTTAAATAAAATTTTAAAATGTGCACAAAAATTCTTAGCAGTAAATTTAGTCATATGTGTTAAGCCAAAAAATAATGAATAATTGCAAAAATGAATTTCGGACTAATTTATGTATCCAAAATCCTTTCGATAAAATAATTGTTCATAAAGCAATTTATTTCAAGGATTTTGTTCATATTTAAGGATTTAAATTTGTTTATAATTGATGTTAATCAACAGAAAATATCTGGAATTTTTTTAAATCGCTTGATTAATAATAAAAGACCAGCTCCTGCAGAATAACAGTTGAAAGTTGAAGAATTGACTCGTACATTTTTAGAGTTTATGGCCTTATGCAAACTCAAACGATATTTCAGTATTTTATCAGTCATCAAAGGATATTCTTCACACCTCAATAGTTTAGCTCTTTTATTAACACTGGAAATTATAAATTTCACTTAAATTAAATGCATTTAGGTTTGGTTTGTTTCACACTCTACATTCATTTTTAGTACATAAAAAATCATTTATAATAAAGTATAAAGTAAAAGTTTCCGACTAAAAAAATCCAAAATACTTTAATAGTTGGATGTCATGAAGTATTTTTTTTTATTTCTTAAGAAGTCAATGCGAGAACACTCTTGAAAAAATAATTAATATTTAAGTCACATTTTCAAATCGGAACTGATGCATTGCCTTTTGTTGTCAATGGCTTTATAAGTTAAAAAGAATATTGATAAAACACAAAAAATCTAAACACTTTCTTCAAGAAGATCAAAAAAGTAAATTATTCCTACAGTTACACATCGTTCAAACTATAAAAATTGCTTTAGTTATAATTATTCAGATATATGCTTAACTCACCATTTCTCATTTTAAATTTTTTTAATGTCATAAATTTTTTTCATCAATGGATGAATGTTATTAAAACATTTTATTAGTATTATTATTTCATTTAAAATGTACTTCATTTTCGAGCTTTAAAATGGTAAAAAAAAAATCCGATTGAAAAATTAGAGATCACAGCCAAACTTGGAAAATTTAAAAATAATTTTTCAACCAAATTTTGTAATAAAAAATTTAATTTAAATCTTCCTTACCGATTTAAACTAATCACAAAGTGAAGTTTTGTTTTACCTTTCTTATTTTGCTTTTTCTTCTGTTCTATTTTCAACATGTTCAATTTTGGAAGCTATATCGTTAAAGATTTGAAAACTAATTATTTAGAACAACAAATAATTTTCATGATTTTGAAAAGTTTTATAGACAGAAAAAATTATAATTAAAAAATACTTTTTTATAACAGGTAAAAATCATGAATGGATTTTTTCTCATTGCCTATGAACTCAGGCATTCCATGGTGAACTGCGCCTTGTTTGCTGCCACTCGAAGCATCCGATTTGAAAGCAGGCATCAAATTCGTAGAAAACTCGAATATACGACGCCATCTCAATAAGATGTGTGACGTAGGTGAAACGTTATCTGATGTCATGGATATTTTAAACCAATGAGAATTGCAATAAAAATGCATAATCTTGATCTCAAGTAGTTCGAAAAAATAACTACTACTTTATGCTAAAAAAATTTAATCGTCCTCACCGATTTAAGCCAATTATAAAGTGGATGTTTTGTCTTGTATTTTTTTCATTTTGATTTTACTTCTGTTCTAATTTCAATGTGTTTATGCCTTAAATTAATGAAAAACGGCTTCTCAAACCAATGCTTTGGTGGATATATGAAATTGTTTTATTAACAAAATGAAGTTCAGCAATAATTTTAATTTTGATTCCAATGAGTTGAAGCCATAGAGAACACTCGATGTGGGCGCTATGTCCAAATCAGTTCGACTATTGTTAAAGGCATTTGGCTCAAATCGATCCGAAACGACTTTTTTAATCATTATTTCGAATATTAGTAACAATCAATGTTTTGCATATGAAATGTTACTCAAATCAAAAATCAAAAAAGAGAATTAGAGAAGCTTTTACTGATTTCAAGAGAACGTGAAATGACTGAAGAGATGGTGAGCAGGAGAGCTAGGAAAGAAAACTTGAATTGGTCAAAGACACAAATTGGAAAAGATAACAATTTTAGGAATTTTTGGAAGCAATATTTGTAAAGATTTGAAAATTTTAAAACTAATTATATTAAACAACATGTAATTTTCAGCCCTTCGAAGAATGTGATTTGAAGGCAGGCAGCAAATTCGTCAAAAAATCTGATTAACGAAGTCGTCTCAATACCATGTCGTAATTAATTATGAGTGATGAAGATAAAACGTTATCTGATGTCATGGATTTATAAAACCAATGAGAGTTGTAATAAAGTGTTTGAGTCATGATCTCAACTGGAACGAAAGAAGCAACCACTTCATGGCTAAAAAAATTAAAAGAATAATAGTTAATTGATAATATTAACAAATGTTCATTTAGAATATAATGAAAATAAACCCAAGTTAGCCGACCGCCCTCTCTAGTGATCAAAGTGCCTGACTGCGGATAGGGATGTACTGGGATAAAATTCCAAGAATTCTACATAACTAGTCAAAATGATCGCTTATGACCAAAAATAGAATTTTTCTTTATTTATTTAATTGAGAAAAAATTTTCATTTTAACACAATTAAATTCACTTCAATTTCTTAAGAGTTATCTTTAATTCTTTAATGTCAGTTTAGATTTTTGAAGGGAAGGAAAGGAAATTCACTCGGTTTGAATCGAATTCCACTTAATATTTTTGAGAGTGCATTTTATTGCATAATACTTCAAACATTTTCTTAAAATTAAGAAACGAAATTTTTACATCCCACTAAATTTATTATTGAAACGGAATCGGAAGCATCAGATTTATACTAAAGAAAAGGGAAAGTTAAGCTATATTTTCAAATTCAATTCATATTATCTAATACATTTTGAATTACTAAACATCAAAAGCATTCAAAAGATTCTTCAAATATATTCTACATTTCATGCGAAAAATTGAATTTAACAATAGTAAATAACGAATGGAAATGAAACGATTCGTTCTCTAACCAACTTTCCTTTACAAATTAAATAGGATTTCAGTTTCTCGTTTTCACACAGCTTGCGTTCTTAAGACTGATATAACGCGACCCAATTTACATCAAAATAAATCATACATTTTCACTTGCTCTTAATTTATGAAACTGATAGATTATATGGCAAAATTTCTGTGGTAAGTTGGATTTTATAATGCATTCTAAAATACTGCGATATTAAAAGGGACAATTACTTTAAAATATGAGCTCTCTAAATATATATTTGTTGAATACTTTATAAAGTAGTTTAGTAAATGTTGAGTTTCTATATTTGTTTTCGCCAATTATTTCATTGGGTTTAATTCGCAATATTCTCAAATATAAATGTCAATCCTATTTGTTGATTTTAGAAATGATGTCCAAGAAAGAGATTATGATGTGTGTTTTATTATTTAATTTTTCTCCAATGTTTACTGTTCTTCGGTAAGGCATAAATTAGTTTATGAATTAGAGAAATCATAAATTTTCTGATAAATGTTATTATTATCTTATGAATTATGTAAATAACACTGAATTTATGAATCAGAATTACCTTAAGCGATCGTCATTCATGTAAAGTATAAGCTTATGGATTAACTTTGTTTTATTAGTTAATGATGCTTAACTAAAAAATGTGAAGTATTAGCATATCATTCATTCAGGCTTGTTAGCATTTATATAAAAGATTGATATCTGACATGAATTTAATTTTATATTTTCCTAGAATTTAATAGCAAATTTACTATTAGAATGGATTAATCAAATAAAACCTGATCATATATTTTGTTTGTTAACCCATTCTTAGGTAATATTTTAAAGATATGATAAAGGTATTGTTCTGGTAATTCTGAATCTGTCCTAAACAACCCAAGTCTATCGTGTCTTTAAGTTTAGAAATATAGAGCAAACTTTGAGATCGAGTTAAGCTTAATCTATGAAATATTGTTCAAAAAGTGCTTCTATAACGACTTTAATAAATTGTTTTAATTGTCATATCCCGCAGTATTGTTTTACTATATTTAAGTAAACTCATAAAAATGCGAGTGCGAAGTGTTAATTTTAAAGCCAGGTTTACGGCAGTATAAGGACTTTATTATTATTGTGTAAGTAATTGCAGAAAAATATAATTTATCAACTTTTTCACGATGATTATTAGAAAAATATAACAAGGTTCTATTACTGACTTCATTTTCAAACGTATTATTTGGAAAAGACATCTGAATAACAGATTGGATATGAAATATCATTGTATAAAATTTACTGAAAGTTTGAAAAGATACTAAAATTTATTGAAACCTTAAGAAGATTTTAAAATAACAATTTTTACGGATTCTTTCTTGTAATGCTTACTAAAATTTTAAAAAGATGTAAAAAAAAAAAAAAAAATCACTGAAAATTTGAAGTTTTATGTTGAAACTTTGAGATGATTCAAAAATCATCTGAAACTTAAAGAAGATTCTTAAATCACATTAGAGGGGGGGGGGGAGAACTCAATGAGAACAAAGAAGTGGATATTTACTCAATTCAAATTATACCATTAGATTACTTAAATTATGAGTATTGAACGATATCATCAAATAATTTATTTTCCGATAATTGTTCTCAACTCTTCTCTCTCTCGAGATAAAAATTAAAAACAAATTCTATTAGTTTATCGTACTATACTTTTTACTTGCGAACGCTAATTTAACCTGGATTATGGTTTAAAGGGGATTTAGAATCATTATATGCTCTGACGCTCAAAGATGGAATATTATCGAAAAGAAGCACAAATATATAAAAGAAAGATTTAAAAATAAAATTATTATGAGGCAATGATACTAAAATATTAAATATTTAAATACTCTCTCTATTCCTTTATAATTAAATATCGGAATAAATAACATACATAGAAAATTTCTTTAATTTCTGTAATATTACTTAATTTATTTTTAATTTCATTTTACTCATTGCTAAAAGGAAATTTAAAAAAAATACTCTCTTAAAATATTTTTAAATTAAAAGAAATAATTATTTCAAAGATATCCTTTTGAAAATAGATTTTAGAAATTAATTGTATAAATTTGTATGCAATTGATTATAAAAAGGGCGTTTTTCTCCGACATGTTGCCTTGAGGGTGGAGATTATGAAAAGAGTAAGTTAACAATGGAAAAAGAAGGGATGCTGTCAAAAGCAGTGGGGTAGGGAGGAACAAAGCCTCGGCAGGCGCCAGGATCTTTTCAAATGGAGAGGAAAAGAGATAATTTGCGTTGTTAATAATGTGACAGTTTCTCATATAACAAATCAAAATCGCTTTCACTCGGAAAGTGATCCAGTTGGCGAATAATCTCTATAGAAATGTCGCCAAATATGTAGTATCAGAAATGTGAGTTATAAGTTATCGTGTTTCAAAATTAACTGTTAATAAAGAAATATAAATTAAATATATAATTGCTTAGATTTCTTAGTTTATTTTTATTGAGTAAAAGCTAACTTAACTTAGATTATTGATTGTATAACCTTAATAAAATTTCAAAATAATTTTGAATTTGAATATGTATACAAGTTATTCTCAACAAGGAATTTGTCATCTTTTAAATGGTGATATATACCAAAAACAGGTGACTCTCAAATCTTTGTGCGGCTCTTCATTGAGTTAAACAAGAAATAATGAATAATAAAATATATTTTTATTATTCATTATTCCTTGTTTATATATATATATATATATATATATTATTCCTTGTTTATATATCCCCTTATATTTTATTATTCCTCCAAATGAATAATAAAATATATTTTTGTTAATGTTAACAGCTTAACTGAAGATTTTTAATTAATTGATAACACTCTTTCTATCCAATTATAAAGATATATTTTTTATCCAGATATTTTTTTACAATTTTCTTGGATAATAAGTAATAAGATATAAAGTAATAAGATGGATAATGGAGTAATAAGATATATTTTTTCAATGTTTTTATTTATTAAAGATATTCTTTAGAAAGATATTCTGGAAATATTTCATTCCTTACCGTTTTCAGTCTATTTGGTAGTTGGAACACTTAGATAAGAACAGTTCTTGAAATCATTCCTTACCGTTTTCAGTCTATTTGGTAGTTGGAACACTTAGATAAGAAAAGTTCTTGAAATCAAAATACGGTCCTCAGTTAACCAGATATAAAATATTAAAATACTAATAATTTTGCACAGTTTTCCGTGACCTACTGGTAGGATATCACCCTTTTTGAGTGAAAGGTCTTGAATTCGATGTCATCCACTGTTGAACAACGGAAGAGGATTGTTTCATTTTCCTTCTACATAAACGTTTGTCAGAGTGGGTGCTTGGGATATTTCCGAATTTTCTCCCTTGAGACAAGGAAGTATAGCCCATTATAAATAAAAAATACTATCAGAATACAGTTAAGCTGTGCAGTTGAAATTCCTTACGGCAGCTTTAAGCCGTTTATCGGCCCACAATGCGATGTCAAAATTTTAAGATAAATTTCAGATTTTGGACCAAAAATTTTAAATATTACATTTTAATCGTACAGGAATTTTCGTAGATGAATTTTCGTTTTATTTCATTAAAATATTGAAAAAGAGCATACGTTTTACAGGCACTTAAAAGTTGAATCACCTGTATCATCACTTATTTTTCTAGTTGCTTAATAATAAGCAGATCAAATTTCAGTCCGACAGTTTTCAAGTTCCATTCCTAAAACATGAAAGTTTGTAAGATTTGGTATTCACACTCTAAACATTGGGTTCCAATTAAGTAAGCCTTTGTTTGTAAAACGTCATAGAGTCATAAAAATCATAGAGTGACAATTACTCAAATTAATAGTCAATTTGTTAAATGAAATAAAGTTGATTCGATTATTTGTAATTTCGAGAAGAAAAATACACGGCAGACATTTCCACTTGTTCTTTGCTCTTCACCTTTTTTTATACTTATATAGAATATATTCTATAATTTTAAATTTTTATTTTATATCACTTGTGATATAAAAAAAGCTAAGATTATTTTTTAAACAACCAAATATCAAGTATTTGGTCCAAAAATTTAGCTGAAATAGCTAAGTAACATATTCTATTCCATTTCTAACGTAAATTCTCCGATTTTCCTGGAAAGAAAGACAACTGCAACAAGCAAGTATTTCTGCTGAGAGTGGCAACAGCTTGTTCTAGAGAGACAAGAAACTGGGCAGGAACAAAAGATAAAGGTCTCTCCGTATTTTGTTACCGGCAAATTAAATAATGTGAGGCAAAATTAATTAACAGAGAAAATGTTTTTAAAGAAAGTAGTTTCTTCTTTTCCCCCGAAAGAAGTTCTTTGTCCTGGAGAAGAAAAGGTTGAGTAGTACCGATGCTGCATGGGAGGCACATCCCGTAGCTCGGCGATCGATTTTTAGGGCATCAATGAAATTTTTGAAAAGCGATTGTTTTCGAGTGAAATTATAATTTTTATATCGAATTTCAGACAGAGCAGATTAAATGCAGACAAAAGTGGACTCTCCGCGAAGAAATGTTCTTCAATAAAATGTTTTACAAAACCAACAAAAGCTTTAACTTGATTGAGACTTGGCTGAAAGAAAGAACTGGGTATTAGAGGATAATGCTCTCTGGATAATTTAAGAAAAGCGTGGCTGCGTCTTTTAAATGCCAGCCTCTCATGCTTTATGGGACAAAATTAATTAAATAGATTTAACTCACACTTCTTTCAGATTTTTGTTCTTTTTTAAGGCGTGGCGCAGGAAGCACCACAAAGAATGATGTTTTACTGTAAACGCGTTTTAAATCTAAGCAAGTAAATTCGAGAAAGAGTTTTCAGTTACATAGTTCATTTAATTTGTTTCTAACAAAGAAAATTTCATTATTTATTAAAAATGTGGAGGAAACTATTCCCGGCTCGCTTTTATAAACTGTTGTAACTAGTTTGAACCGGTTTTAAGAGTTATTTCAGAATATAGTTTCAACAAAGTAAACTGATTAGTGAGTTTTAAATTTTTTTGCAGTTACTGAATTATAATTTTGTTATTTTAATTTGTCTTTGTAAACATGTACATGTTCAGAAGAAAAATACATTTACTAATTAATTCAACGACTATTATTGGATAAAGTGAGCCTTGGCTGTGCTAAAACAAGTTCAGACTTTTTTTTAGTGCCAGTTATGATGTAAATA
Source organism: Latrodectus elegans (assembly GCA_030067965.1). Lineage (NCBI taxonomy): Eukaryota > Metazoa > Arthropoda > Arachnida > Araneae > Theridiidae > Latrodectus > Latrodectus elegans. The sequence continues at coordinate 78,138,481 of CM057814.1, read as the reverse complement.
TTAAAAGCTGAATTTACTAAAATATACACAAACATTAATGAAAGGAATTAACTTTTTAAATATTTAATTTGCTATGAAAATATAAACAAAATGAGCTATTAAATTCATTTAGCAAGCATAAAAGTAATTCCCTTTTTAATTAATCATGTAAAGGTATTATGGTAAAATGTGTTTATTAATAAAAATTAAGCATTTTTATTATTAATTATAGTTTTATCTTTAAATTAATTCACTTAGACAATTAAATCTCTTAAGACATAAAGTCTGTCAATAAATATATTCAAATAAATAATGTTATAAAGACTGATGTTATTTCACTTGGAGAAAATATATATAGCGACCGTGTCCTATTTTACTTGCCTAAACCATCGTTTGTGAACACGATGGCTCTTTGGTTGTGTCGGGAATAAAACCCGCTACATTCCGGCAACAAAAACCAAATCATTTCTAATTTGAATATCATGACCCTGAAGCATGTTAATATGCATTCTACATTTCCAGAAATGTGTGATATACAAAATAAATCAACATTTTTTCCATTATTATTTCTCTTATAAAAATATAAAATCACTAACAATTAAGTTCAAATTCTTATGTGTACAAGTTTATAAGAAGCTATATATATGTATATATATATATTAGAGCGATGTTATATACAATGCATGAGAGCGCTTTTTCAATAACTTCAATAGATTAATTTCATTGACTTAATACACATTTCAGATTGTAGATAAATTTTTTAGTCGTTAATTTTCGGGAGATAAGTTTAGTTTTCTAGGAGATGAATTTTCAACAGATAATGTTAACATTAGTAGTTAAATTTTTTTTCAATCTATAACATTTCTTTTAAAAGATCAGATCTTTTAAGAAATTACGTAAAACATGTACCTTCCCATAACGAAATATATTTGTAATATAAAGCAGTGAGTGACTATTTGTAAAATACATTTAATCGAAATCATTAGAATTTCTGATGTCAGAAGCATTTTAACATACAAGGTGTAATATTTCTTTAATTTTATTTAATATATAAATTGAATAATCTCTTAATTTTTAAATGTGCAATTTCCCCCTTAAAAATTATGATCAATATCAGTTGAAGATCTGTCAAAATATATAAAACAAATATGATTAAAACTATGTGATTTTTGTGGATGAATAATATTTAGTTAAAATTAAACCAAATTTGTATTAGTGCATTGGCAAAAATATTTTGTAATATACAAAAATATATTTGGTTGCTCTAAAATTTTCATTTCTTCAAATAAAATAAATCAGAATTAAAGTGAAATAAGTTCAAATATCTTTGCTTGTGTCTCATATTCTTAATATATTTATCAACGTTAATTGCGAATAGAAGAAGTCGGCAACATATGTCCGTCTGTCAGATTTGGCACGCGATACAATTTTTAATGGCACTTTACACCATTATAAGCAATATTCTACTTCATTATGCTGTATTAAGTAGATCAATGCAGGTATAAGATTCACATTAAAGTTGAAATTTTTTATTAAACTATACAGAAGAAAAAATTATATTTTATTATTTATTTTACTTTTAATAAATATGTGTAAGACAAATACAATACATATAAAAAATATTTATGTTTAGTGAATTTAATAATTAATTTTCTTGTGTTATTCGATTTATATTGTTTTTGTGTTAATAATTATATTTATAAATGGTGTATAATTATTGTATTAAAATTTAAAATTAAACTATTCTTTACTTCTATCCTCTAATTCTACATATACAGCCAAAAAAAATAAAAATGAAATATTTTCTATCAAATGGCACCCAGAATTATATTGATAGATTTGCTTGGTTTCAGCTACAAAGCTGTAAGAGTTAGTCTTATAGGAGACTTTAACACCCAGTATGTAAAGTATTTCATTGATGTATAATAAATGAATGTATACTTTTATATTATCTTTTCAATATCATATATATTATAAAAAAATTCTTGTCTATTATTTTAATCAAATCATTGAGTTTGAATTTTATCAGTGATCAACATATGCTTTTAATTGTTAATTAATTCATCACTTATGTATACTTATGATCTATTGAATTCTTAAGCAAATACATTCCTCAAATGAAATATAATTAGGATTTATATCCTTTAATTCTTTAACACATTATTAATTTTTAATTTAAAGTATGTTAATGTTTCGACTTTGGTTTCATACCTTCATTGTTTTTCCTAATATTCAAGAATTTGCAATGAATAAAAAATTCTTTTTATACATGTCAAATTATTTTAAAACATTTAATTACAAAAATATTATTTTTTGAGCATTTGACCGTCTTTAATTTACTGACATGCAGTCCTTAATTTAACGTAATCATTAATCGTTTTTAATTTATTAATATCTCTAAATTTATGCCATACATTTTTTTATGTTTTTATTTATTCTAATTTGATTACTCTAATATTTCACTATATTATAAAGTTATTATCATCTAAATGGTCGTTACAGTGGCAACTTTTGTGACTTTCGATAAATTTTTATTAAATAATTTAATATTATGATTACCTGATAATTATTTTTGATGAATATGCTTTGCGTATCCATTTGATTTATTACTCAAAAATGAAAAAAATTATTTTTCAAAGCGAAGATGGAATATTTATCAGTTTCTTCTAATGATTTTCTAAAACATTGTTAATAATCTAAATTATGAAGAGTACATTAATTTTAATCAAATTATTTTTTGATGTACTTTTATAATTAATAATTATATCCAAAATTAATAACCGGTTTTCTGACAGTATAACTCAATCAATCGGAATTAATTATTCTTTTGTATAATTACAACAGTCAACTGCAACCGTAACGATTGCATTCCACCACGTAATTACGAAGAGTGTTGACAGTCTGTCATTTTTCAATCACGATTAATTATCCGTTAGTTAAATTCATTAATCTTTGCCTTTATTTTTGAGAAAACATTCTTTTTTACCAAAGAAGAAAAGCGATACCGCGCCAAATCATGCCAAATCAGTGGATCGTGGCCTATTGGCTGCGAAAGCACTCCTTGGGACCGCGGGGCTCTCACTCTCCTCCTTCAATTATTTTCTAGATCAGTTCACTCTATTAGATGATTAATGCCCAGGGCAGCAGCCACGGGTAATTAGGCCCCCGTGCTCTTGCGGTGTCCTCTACCCTGTCACGCCCCTCACCCCCGGATACTCCAGGAGCAACTCCCAAAAATTATGGTGGATTCGAGAAGCAGCTCCAGAATTAATAAGGCAAGGAGCAGAGAGTCCTTTGGCTGCTCCCAGAAAATTAGGTGCGATGTTTTAAATGCCTTATAAACTTCCGAACTTATCCCTTCACTAAAACTGATTATCTGTTAGAGTTTGAGAAATATTAAATCGCAGTATTTAATTAATCACTAAGTTATATTCCCTTCCCTTTTTAGCTCTAAGTTCAGCTAAGTAATTTGCACAGAAAACTTATAAAGGGAGGATGTATTACAATATATCGATATAACTCTCATTATAGTAATAAAAATTACTATTTTAAGTAAGTCAATACATAAAATATTTACATATAGCGTATCTGCGATAAGGTATCTGAAACTCAATCACATAACTCTTGTAGAAAAAAAAGAGTTACTTTAATGAAGGGGAAAATAAAATAAGAAGTAAAAAGTTTAATTAAAATTCTTATAAAAGCAACTGTAACAATTTATTAAGATTCTTTATTCGCTGATTTAAAGTAATTTCTATACTATCGTGATTGACATTGTCACAGAGGCTTCACTAGTTTAGTCAAAATTCAACAAAAACATACCACAATTGTCTTTATTATGTCAATTACATGAAACCCATAAGGAAAAACTGTCGTGAAATTAGGAGAAGTAATTAATCACCTGTTTAAATACAACAAGTCTACTCGTTATGTTTCAAAAGTGAGACGCATTATCTTATAAATAAGCTGTGTGTATCCCATAACTTCAGCAATAAACTGCATTTTAAATGCTGAAATACATTACTGGAAATTAAAATTATAACTCAGGAAAGTAATTCAAATAACAGTGATATTTATTAGATGCACACATTGTTTTAGTCACCTGTGATAGAGCCGAATTCTGTGCTAGGTTCAGGGACGGAGGCTGTTGCACACACCTCATTAAAGAAATTAAATAATTAAATTTTCAGAAAATTTGGAAGCATAAGTTTCGTGATATCAAATATTCATGGTATTCACTACTTACCCAATATTGGGAAGGATATATCGCAAAATCTTAGAAAAATTCTCAGTACATAAATGAGATTTGTAAAAATGTGAAGTCGTGTGCAGTTTGTCGTCATTAAAATTGAAATATGTTATGTTAATTTTGTTGTTATTCTTGTTGTATTTTATTTGATTAGTCATTATTCTAAACCAGATCCGTGAAACCATGAACTTATAAGAAGTTAAAACAAAAAAAGAAGACCTTGAAACAAAAGACCTGTGTTTTTCAAATCCAAAGCAGGAAAGTGGATGATCAGGGGTACCATGTACGATATTATATTTCCTACATATGAGAAAGAGATTTTGTTTTCTTGGTGAAATCTAAGACATTTCAAGTACTCACTTATGAGTCTTGATAAAACTGTCTGATTTACTACTCTTAAAAGGGACTGCACCTTCTTGCTGCTTGCCACTATATCAGTCATGAGTCTGGGAAGAATACTAGGATGAATGAATGGTAGATTTGGCTTTTGAGCAGAAATCCAAAAAGTCAGGGTACTAGATGTTAAGACCATTGAGGTGCCCTCCTTTGCCAAGATATTACCCACTTCATTTCCAATAAATCCAGTGTTATAAAGGATCTATTATAGCTGTACATTATGGCAAGATGAGAGCCTATGTAACAGGGCTAGTAGAAGCTCTGTCACCAATACGAGACCTGTCTGATTGATTGAATGTGGTGTAGTGGTACTGGGAAAAATGGGTAAGGTGTATCGAAAGTTTTCTCATGTTATTGTCGCCAGGCATGAAGGCTATTTCATAGAGCCCAGCTAAAACTAGTTGGTGAAGTTAGAACAAAGTCAATCTTTTTCCTTTGAGTGCTCCGTCTCCTGGAGTTCAGAGACTGTAACGTTCAACTTTTCCCATGAAACAAATATGCACCTTTTTTTCTTCCGAATTTTATGGGCTAGTTATTCTTTTAAACAATTTGATGTTACAAATAATTATTTTCCACCAATTTGTAAAAGAGATATCTGTAAAAAATACAGATCTTTGCATGAAATAATGTATCTGATCTGTTTCAAATTGGAAATGCTATTTTTTAAAGCTATTCACCTTATACAAATAAACAATACCTCCCTAAATGTCATGTAAAACTAGTTTTATTGGGAAATTTGATCTTTTTAAATAAGTTTTAAATTATTATACCAAATTTTATATTGTTTCTTATAAAATTAGTGTAAATTTCTGAGAATATAAATCTATCGTACCCTTATTTAACTTTTATTGGAAGTTTTTTTTTAATCAAAAAGACAGTTAACTTCTAAAATTCTAAAAATAGTTTCAAGCAATATTCCAAACAGCTTCACATTTTATAAAAAAAAATATAAATTATTCATATATAATTACGTTTCTTAAAATTGAGAGAATAAAAATAACAAATCTTTGTCAATTTATAATAAAAGACTACTCAAAATAATGAAAAATGAGTTTTAAATTAAGAAATTCTATTTACATTTCAATCAACCTTATGTGCGTGTTCTATCACTTTTAACAACTTAGCCATAATATAACGTGAAATATCGAAATTTTTGCATACGAAACTAACTCTAAATAAATTTTTTCTAGGTACAAATCAGTTATTGAACCAAAAATATTTGCAGCAACTAAAATAAATAACCGAATTTTAATTTGAGAAAATTTTAGAATGATCTTGTAGAACTGGCATGAAATTTTACAATTTAAAGAAAAGATATTCTTAAATTCAAAATGACTTTTCATGCTTAATTTTACATTATATACTTTAAATTATGAATAGACATCATAATTTTTTGATACAATGTATGAATGAAATTTTTACTTATTAGGTAGCATAACATTAAAACATAGGATTAAGCTGAAAGTTTGCTTCACTGCTCAAGACACCCTCATCTGAAATTTCCATCTCCTTCTCCACAATTTGATACAGAAGTCTTCGATAGTAAAACGTTCTCAATAAAAATTTAAATTGTACGAAAATTTTAGGAATACCACGTGGATTCTTAAAACTTTTTGAATTTGTCACTGTCTCCACGTATCCCCTAGGCTATTCCTATTCAACTACTTGCCTCGACTTCTTGCCCATTCTATTTCTTAACCACGTTTCTTAGGTAATCCCAAAGTTTCATTTCTTTATGTTACCTGGTCTCTAGCATCAAGAACTTGGGGAACAAAGTTTTTTAAAGTTTGGGTTTTGTATTCTTCTGCAGGGTATAGCATATTCATTATGTTCCTTGGCACTTACTGAATGTTTCAACCCTAAAGTATCACAACCCACAAGAATCTGTATAAAAAAAAAAAAACCACAAAAAAGGAAGTTTTGAAAAGAAAGTTTGCTAAAATCGTATACATGTCATTTCCCAAGTTGCGAATTCTAATTGCGTGGAAAGAGGGCAAGTTTGGTTTTCGTTAAAAAGTCTAATTGCAGACTTTCTCTAAGGGGCCAGAGGAGCCTTAGGGAGATTTAAATATCTTTTCTGAAAAGAAAAACTTAACTGTCGATTCCCTTTTCTCCGAAAGTACCAAGATCTCTTTATTTTTTTGCCATCAATTAAGCTCATAAATGACTTATCGATAAATTATGATTTAAGTAGGAAAAATTGCAATTTAAATCAGTACCTGATTTATTAGTAAAATAAATTTTTCTCTAAAAAAATTGTATTTTTCTTAGAGTTTTGTTTTGAATTAGCTCATTATTACATATTACACGAAGTCTTTTTATTAGTTGCCTTAATTTGAATGAGGTGCTTTTTCATGATAATTAAGAAATATTGTGTAGCAATAAAATGAGAAAATTTTAATTACAAATTGTTTTGTAAAATATCAAATAAATTTAAAATAATATGTAAAAGATATCACAAGTGTGAAATCGGGATTTAAAAAATAATTTACTACATTTAAGTTATAGTTGTAAGTATTTCTTATGTAAATATATTTATTATACTTTATTTTTAAGAATTTTTCATATCGAAAAGGGGGTAGACTAGGATGGTTGCCTTGATACTAAAGAGGAGCAGGAAGAGCATACATAGCAGTGTAGGTGAGCCTCGGACTGTACCTTTAGGCTTATGGGTTTGAAATCTCTCCCATCACCAAGTGCCTCGTAGTTTTGAACAGTCAGGTGACAAGGTCACACCTGAGCTGCCACCCTCGACTCTACAACCACGCCACTCCAGCGGAAAGACTTTGGACGTCACATATTAAAGTGGACGCGTCTCTAACCCACGTAGAGATCCAGCAGCCTAGTGAGGAAGTTTAATTGGTCGCCATCCCAATCGCTGCCCACGGTAAATGATGCTTCACTTGAACTTCTCGGTTTAACGAGGGCACATCCCCAACGCACGGAACTCCAGCAACCAAGTGAAGGAGAATATGGTCACTCCCAACGTGGCAAATTATGCTTCACTTTGCTGATCTTAACGGAAAGCGGCGTGAAACTTGCTCTGATCATGAGGAACATTGGGACATCGCAGATTGTAAATTCTAAAAAAGTGAGAAGACAAGAGCAGTTCTGGACCATTTAAGTAAAGGTGTTGCAGTCTGTTTACCAAAAATGTCCACGTGTGAAGGAATTTACTGCAAATGAATTTTATGAAAAGATCGGAAAGACTTTTCAGTCAGTTTGCCTAAAATAGCCAACGTGATATTGCCTACCACGTCTTGCCGGTTTGAAAGATATTGAATGGCACTCCGACTATCATTCAAAATCCAAATCGTCGAATATTAATAATAATATAGCTAATTAATCTACTATGTTTTTATATACATATTATAACTCAGACGGTTTATTCTTTTCTAAAATAATTTACTTTGATTTTATTAATAGATTTTACTGTCGAGAAATATAAAGTGGTTCCTGTCGTATGTGAATAAATGTATTTCATAAAATATAGTGAATCCTGCTGTGAATGAAAAGACACGGTCATTTTCAAGACTTTACTCATCTTACTAATATTTTTTGCGTTCTCGCATTACATTACGGATATCTTTATGCAAACCTATTTTGACCTTAAGATTTACAACTTCAACAATGTTCACTTCTTGAAGAATTCACTAAAATAAAGATACACGTTTGCTCATATAAATGCATACCATATAAAAAGCATCCTTAAGAAATGTATATATATATATATATATATATATATATATATATATATATATATATATAAGGTAAAAGCAGAATAGACTAAGAAACTAAATTAAACTATAGGTATAAGCTATAATCCTACAAAAATTATACTTATAGCTTGCAGCATACAAAAATAAATAAAATTATATGCATAAAAATGAAATAATATGTTTTATTTTATTTTCTTACATTTTATTTATTCATTTTTTGTGATATGAAAATTTAATTTGGATTAAAATCAATAGTGTCTGTTTAATGATAAAGACCAAGAACTTTAATGAATCATAAATCAACTTTTCCGATGAATTCTCTACACTTCAATGTGCACCGCTTTCCAATTAAAGCATAGATTTTTTTTTTACTGTAGTATATTTTAATTATCTAAATATTTTGCTAAAAGTTAATGGAAAAGTTTGTGAAATGATTTCCGTAATTTGTAAAAATATATTAACAACCTGATAAATACTTTGAATGGAAAGAAAGAAAATTTTTATTCTTTAGATGATTTTTAAATAGATATTATCGACATACATTTTGACTGTAATATAATTTCTCATAATTTTGTTGAATTCCAAAATATTTCTTTGCGTAAACAAGCTCACGTTAAAATCACTGCTTATTTCCATCATCTTAAGTCAAAATATTAGTTACTATCCGCCTATACCCTCGCAATCGAACATGGAAGAGATTGCTTAAGCACTTTATGTTAGAAATAAATTTACACTTTTAAATAAGTTTTGTCAATGAGCGATAATTACTTAATTTGTAAAATGTAAATAAAATGTCTTATTATTTTTCAGTAGTATCAAAATTCAAACCTTTATAAATAATACAAACGCAAATATTTAGGACGATGCGCAGAACATCCTCTAGTATACCTAAAATATGATAATTTTCAAAAACGGAATAAAATCAGCAAATTGTGTTTCAACCCTAGACCTTTCATAGGCTTTTTTTAAAGATTACATGCCTTGTGTTTTTTTTTTTTTTTTTTTTTTTTGTTAATATTTTGCTGTTTTTCCTTCTTTTCTAATGTTATCTTGTTCTGGTTATTACTTTAAATGTTTTGTGCTTTTTATTATATTCGTTCTTCTGCGGTACTTGAGCTATTTTGTGTTTTCGATTGATTTTTCCAATAAATCTATATGTAGCAATTATTTACGACAATAATTGCGAATTTTTTTCTCCGTTGATGATTGTTGTATAATGGATTGTACCAAATATTAATATTTCTGAGAAATTATTTTTCATGGTCTAGAAAAAGAAGAAACAAATTTAAAAATTGAATTTCTGATTGCATTGAATTCATTAAAAATCTGAATTACTTTCATTGAATGAAATACTGAAAAAACAGCCCCACATCACTATAAATATTTTTCAATGACTTCTTGTTGATTTCTTCAGTCTTTTAACTGAATTATAGGAATTTATGAATTAATGTATTTTAAAATAATTTCAAACTCTCTTGTTGACACAGATTTGATACAGAAAAAATTTTGGCATTGTTTTTTATATTGTGACAGTGTTTTTTTTTTTTTTTTTTTTTTCCTATTATGATTATTATCATTATTGCAAAGTATACTTTTGTAGCTCTATACTAGAATGCTTTTAGCTCATATTGAAAAACACAACATCAGTTAATAAACTTTAATAAATTGATACAAGCACTTTGATAGATCTTATACAAATTAATAAAATCTCCACTTCTTTAAGGGGAGAGCCTGGCAGAATTCATTCGCCTAGTACCTATGGTAGAATAGGCGTCTCATCAGATGCATTGATGAAACTGGTTGACAAAAGATACTATAAATAGATAGATAGATAAAAGATACTATAAATAGATATATAGATAGATAAGCTTTGCCTGTTAAATTATCGGAACCACATTGAAACTACTACATTGACTAATACAACTACTACATTGAATAAATCGAATATGATGTTTAATGCTGAGGTTCCATCTCATAAGGTTAAAATATTTTGGATCGATTCATGAAATTCACGATGCATTCGACTTTGTTGGAAGGATCTACAGATAGCTCAAACAGCCAGGAGGATAAAGCTCTAATACAAAATTTTGTAGAAGGAGTTTCCGTATCTGCTTGTAATGGGGACATTCGAGTAATATGTGATCTGTAATGTCAGCCACACGTACATTTGTTTGTATTGGATAAATTGAATCGGACCAAAAACGCATTAGCTGGAAATGACCTAGTTCTAAACCAAGAGATCCAGACATCTACCGTACGGGCTCTTGGAAGGAGAGACGTGTTGCCTAGGTTAAAAAGACTGTTGACACACAAAATTTTATCGTCAGAAATGCTTGTAAAAAAAAGAAATAAATAAGAGAATTATTTGTTATGTAATGATTTATAAAAATAACTTTTAAAATTATATAAAATTATTACTACAATTATATTTCAAAAGTAATTCCTTTAAAGTAAAGTCTTTGCTTTTTGTTCAGCGATTGGAATCAACGGTTTTATGAGTGACAAAAACAAAAACAATCTTCCATTTTAGCTCTAGTTGTCTAAATATTGGATATTTTTGACGATGTTCCTTAAAAATTCTTTTTATCTCTGAAAACGTTAAAATGTAAAATAGTAAAAGTTTTTATAGCTTAAAAGATCTTCAAAAAACTTTTATTAGAAACTCTTAAGGTAATTGTCTGTATCAATACAAATTTAATTCTTATCTAACTATTCCATTCACGCATTAAAACTGATAAATGTATGATATCAAATAAAATCTTTGGATCCAGGAAGAGTAATTTTCGCATGTATTGAAAATAAGAGGGCCAAAAATAATTACCCTCACTGTTTTTCACACTTCTGATGGATAAAATGAGTAAATAATGTGTTTCGAACATTTATTATATTAATAATTTTTATGTATCATATAAATCTAGTGAGTGTAAAGTTAAAATAATATTAATGAAATTGTCGTCCAAATTTTTATTATTGTCAAATAACATGCATGTATGAATCTGTTGCAGTTCGTTTAAAGAAATATTTGTGTTTATTATAATGAAATAACCCTTATAGTATTATCAGTTGTATTTCTTGTTCAGAAATATTTCTGTTTTATCATTGTTTACATGTTTCTAATACCATAAATATGGAAAAACTAAAAAATTATCTTTAAAATGCTCATAACCACGATAAAACATTATGGTAAAAATGATAATTGATATATGCGTGACATATTTCATTAAACCGGGTTAAATTTTAAGATTTCATCCTAAAATTTGTTATTAATAACTATTCATAAAATATTTGAAACGCGAATACTTTTATGGAAAAATAAAAGTAACAACAATGTTGGCAACAAAAAATATACTGTTCCTATTTCAAAATTAATTTAAAGATTTACCCTTCTCAAAGTGGGCCATAAAAATGAGCAAATGTTCAGCAGTTATATTAGCTTTCTGGTATTTTATGATCTTTTCATACTTAATTTCCTAATCCATAGCGGCAGTGACGTAGAAAACTTCCCAGAATTAAAATGGAGCGATTTTGGAATAATCTAGATAATGCACATATTCTGTAGTCTTTTACCAAAATCTATATTAAAAGCAATCTTCCAAGAGAGCAAAAGGAAGGACAGTTGTTAAATGCTGAAATTCCTTTGGAATTTAAAATGACGTTGTATCAGCAGTTTTTAGATTTCCTTCACTATAAACATAAATTTGAAATCGAGTGGCTTTGGAATGTATATTTTTTTCTCTCTTTTTTTTTACAAGGTATACTTTTTCTAAGAAAGGAAGAATTTAAGAAGTTACGATCTTGACGAAATATTTGATCGCTTTTCTTGGCAACGTCGAGGAAATTTTTATGACTGCAATATTCGGTGGGAGCTTTAAAGGTTTAGAAGGAAACCGACCAATTGATTACAATCTTCCTCTTCCACCATCCTGTGCATATCGCCCTCTATCAATATGCGCAGATACTTAAATCGAGTTTCAAATTTCGGTTTGCTAAACGGGGAGATAAAAATATAGTGGTGCACCATTTTCTAAAAGGAAGTTGAGTGGAAATGTTTTTCTGCTGCTCTTGTTGGTGGACGCATTTTTATGGTTCGCCCTATTTTGCAAGATAAATTCCTCTCCGTTTTTAGCTATAAAAAACAAGATGAGCTGCTTCAAAAAAATAGCTTTAAGAAATCATTTGGTAAAACCCTTTTAATTAAAAAATGTAAAGCTTTCAAAAGGGAAAGCTTTATTGGCGCATAAGTGGAATTATCAAATAGGACGGTTCTTTAAAAATCTATTCAGAAAACTATGTTATAGAATCAAGGGTATTAACTCTTGTTGCATTCATTTTAAAAGTTGAAATGATGAATAAATTTCAGAAAAAGAAACACTAAAATATGGAATGAGATTTATTAAGATAACAGCATCGATTTTTCATTGAAAACGCAAACTTTGCAACTGCATTCCTATAATGAAAGCTTGCGTATAAATTGTTGAATGCCTTTAAAAATAGAGAATATAGGTTGATATTTATGGGGGAAAATCTTTTGAAACTGTTCTCATGTACAAATATTGCCCAAAAAAGAAAACTAAATCCACTTCTGAGAACAACACAATGAATCGATGAAGATATTGCGATAAGTTAGAAGCACTGATGAGAGTACAATGAAAAGCATTAAATTTAAAAGAGAAAACGCGCCGATTTTGGGTTCATCTTTAATTGTAGATTTTGAGATGATTGAAAATATAAATTGCTGCAACTTTTATAAACTGAAAATTATCTACATCTTAGTAATATTTACTGTGAACTTTAATTTTGGAAATGAAAAAGCAATTGTTTCCCGCTTCCTCAAACAAACAATTTCTTAGACATTTAATTTATATCTTTTAAAAGAGTGATTCAAACAATGATTTAGAGGGAAAGGTACACCTTTAAAAGCAAATTGATATTTTTCCAACCTACTTAATAAATATTTCGAGCCTTATTAAAGTTTTCACACGTTATGAACTTATTCCTATTGTTGTTCGAAGAATTTCATGCTGAAATTCAATATACAATGCAGCAAATCCATTCAGATAATAGAAAATAATTTCCTTTTGTTTCATTAATATTAAATTCTTAACAAAAGTTTAGAGGGAAAAAATAACCAATAGAATTTCTTTAACTTTATTCAGAAAAATAGAATAAATACTAGCAAAAGTGATATGAATTTAAGGAAATACTGAGTTATTAAACAGATTATTATTCTTTTAACTTTATTATTATTATTCTTGGCAAAACGCCAATATAAAAGATATATAGCATACATTACAAAACAGTATGTAATGTATGCTATATATCTTTATTATATTAATATATGTTTATTGTAATTATACTTCAGAATATTAGAGTGAGAGAGAGAAGTTTCACTAAGAACGTATACATTCGACATATTTTATCTTGTAGTTATAAATTTATTTGTTTAAAATAATAAAGTAATAAATGAATAATATAAAATGTAGTTATTAAAAAGCTTTAAATGTCCCAAATTTTATAAATCGTTTTACATTTTAATGTTCATAATTTGTGATAATTATTTATTTTAAGGAAAAAATTAATAATTTTGATTATTTGGCTGGCAGTCTCGATACTTTAATACTTCTACATTAATTTTTCATCGCATTTATTCTTTTTTTTTTTATGCGTTCGTCGTAACCAAATTTGTTCACTTATTTAAATTCGCTAATCTGATTGGTTAAATAAAAAAATGTTTAAAAGAATGCTTAAAATGTGATTGTTTAAAAGTAATAAAACATTTAATGGGGAAAATATATCTGCAATAATGACATGGCTAATGCGTCAATGGCATTTGAGAAATTCACATTTGAGGAACATATTATTTGGAATAATTTTACTTATTGATAAAAACATCGTTTTTGAAAACTAATTATTTAAAACTAAGTTTGATATTAATTTGAATGAATGATTAATATATAAATGGTGCTTAAACATGTTGATTTTTTAGATCTAACAATTTACCATTATGGTGGCGTGTAAGTTAGCAGGAGATTGTTTGTTTGCTTTGTTTGTTGCTTAACAGTCATTTTTGCACACGAGGGTTAATTAGACCGGGACCTATGGTTTAAAGTGTGGATTCAGAACCACTACAAACATCAATGTTCAAAATGATATTCGAACCCACGAGCTGTTGAACCGAAGGCAATAGCGCTAATCATTCGGCTGCCAGCTCGGCATAAGTTATAAGGAGAAAATACTTGGTTTTCCATATGAATTTCAATATTTTAATGAAATGGAATGGAAACAAATAAATAATTTTAAAGTATCCTCCCAGATATTTTTAATAACGCCCAATACGTGAATCTTTTGAAAATTCAGAATTCTAGATTTATATCTGTTGAAGGAGATACTAAATATACTTAGACGTTATTTCTTACTTGAAAATTTTATTCATTAAATTACGTAAAACTATGAATTAAAGCTGTGGCTTTACATTTATCGATAGTATAATGTGAATTTTAAATTCACTTTGATTATTTTTACACCCCTTCCCCAATTACTTTTTACCCGATGTTATCAGACGATCGATCCTTATCAAAAGATTTGGGGACTTCATTGCCACCCATAATCGGTTTTCAACGCCTGTCACCCCGGTTCCCATCTATGATTTTAATCCCATTCCCCATGTCGAACATTCCAACCGCCCGACGATCAGCAGGCCCATGGGACATGTCTGCAGCTTAAGGGGTGAGCGGACGATAAACTCACCATGTTTGCACACTGTCCTCTCCATTTCCCCCGTGGTCTTGCCAGAGTGATATCTGCCATTGTTATTATTAGGAAAGCAATGAAAAGACCACTTTTATGCCTAAAACTCGATACTGAAATGGCGATGCAATTAACTAGATTCAAATTCTAACCTACTTTGATTGAATAATAGCAATTTATTACGAAACAAACATCAAGTTTAGAATCTATTCTTTTTAGAATATTTAGATATTCACTAATTTATTAACTCATAAATTTATGTGTGTGTGTGTTGTGTATGTATTGGTGTACATGTGTGTTGTGTATGTATTGGTGTACATGTGTGTTGTGTATGTATTGGTGTACATGTGTGTTGTGTATGTATTGGTGTACATGTGTGTTGTGTATGTATTGGTGTACATGTGTGTTGTGTATGTATTGGTGTACATGTGTGTTGTGTATGTATTGGTGTACATGTGTGTTGTGTATGTATTGGTGTACATGTGTGTTGTGTATGTATTGGTGTACATGTGTGTTGTGTATGTAATGGTGTACATGTGTGTTGTGTATGTAATGGTGTACATGTGTGTTGTGTATGTATTGGTGTACATGTGTGTTGTGTATGTATTGGTGTACATGTGTGTCGTGTATGTAATGGTGTACATGTGTGTCGTGTATGTAATGGTGTACATGTGTGTCGTGTATGTATTGGTGTACATGTGTGTTGTGTATGTATTGGTGTACATGTGTGTTGTGTATGTATTGGTGTACATGTGTGTTGTGTATGTATTGGTGTACATGTGTGTTGTGTATGTATTGGTGTACATGTGTATTGTGTGTGTTTATGTCATAATTCGGTCTTCATTTAACAAAATGAGGCCACAAATTTTGAATATACCATTTATTATACTATAAGTAAAAAATTCCACGGAATTACTAAAATAATAACTTTTACTTTCACATAGTGTATTTACCTACTTATCATCTATTTCTAAGGAAAAATTATCTTTTAAAAATATGTAGAGTAAATTATTTATAATCGATATTAATGTGATTGGCTGTAATGTTCGTTATTCACAGACTGTCGTTATAAAAAAGGAACATTTACGTTTTAACAAAGATTTAAAAAAAAATTAGTCTTAATATATTTGCCGGAGACAATTTGTTCAATATAGGTATGCAGTCAACGGAATTTGACTTAATAGCTAAGACATAAAAATATTTTATAACCTAATATTTAATAAATAAATAAAAATACTTTATAACCTAATAATGTTTTATAACCTACTTTCGCATGAAAATATTTTATAACCTAAGATGAAGATGGAAATGGAAAATATGGAAAAAACAATCACAATATGAACAAAAAATGTCAATGCATACAGAAAATATTTCCTATCTATTATGCTGCAGATAAAGATAGAAAACTTTGGCTCATATTACATTCATAAAATTAAGATGTCAACTTTGAGGTATATCATAGAAGTATAGGGCCCTAGCGGCTAATTTTAATGTCCTCAAAATCAAGAATTGGAAAATTTTATTATCATTTTAGCAAGTATTATCACATGAATGACAAGACTTACCTTGGTAATAAAGTTACATTCTTCACAATTAAATGTCTAAGATAGATCCCAGGCGCTGTTAATCTAATGGCGATGGATGCCCTCGATATCTCTCATTTGCTGAGATCATTTGGTTAGATATCACAAATTTAATATCACTCTGAAATTTAATATCACTTATCTATCACTATCACACATCAATTTTAAAATTTAATTTCACTTAGTGTTTTCAAACCTTGACAAAGGTGAACACCATAGTCTGATTTTGTTGTTGCATCAGCGAACTTCCCTGTAACTAGCCCAGAGTTGAGCTCTATCATTTAGTGGAAGTCTTCTTAATTTAGAAGTAGGGAAAAGGCAGAATACCCTATAACACTTGGTCTGACCTGCCACCCCCGGAGGTATCATTTCACTTAGAGAACATTGCGATCACATTTTTAAAGTGCCTCAGCGACCTTTAGTAAATACGGCGGATCCTTAGTTACATCGAGATTTGAGCTCACTACCTCCGATAATGAGAATGATGCTCTAACCAACCAGGTCACCATGCCCCTACCATAGCTTAGTAGAAAAACATCGCTGTTCAAAGCATAAGGTCTAGGTCTCAATCCCAGCAATTATTGAAGAAAAGGCGTATACAGTATTTGATCAATTAATATTGTACAAGTCTTTAAATGCGCCAAACATTGCACATGTTTCAGAATAATTTCTCCAAGTCTAGCGCATATGCTAGAAGGCACAGTGACAACATATCGCATGTAAATGTATAATTCACTAATGTAACGTCCTATTAATTTCAAATGTTCTATGTAAGATACAGTATGGTCAGTACCACCGTATGTCAATGCCTTGTCATAGAAAATGCTCAGAAAGTAAAATAGCAATAGTAGTTGGCAAATTATTATCTTTATTCATACACTCTTTGACTTAAACCTTTGAGGATATAACGATATTCCAATAAAAGCATGATTGCAGCGACTTTTTGGCGTTGCAATTTTTTTTTTCACGAAAAGTACTATACAATTAAAGCAATTGAAAAATGCAATTTTGGTAAGAATAAAAATATTACTTCAGTTTTTGCATCTTTAAAGAATTTTATAATTGATTGCCTATACGCAATTCTTTGTGAATCATAATAATTATCAAAATAATAATGGGAAGTCAAAATATGATAAGTATAGGGGTATCATAAATTTCGTATTATTTCAATTTTTGTCCAATGGAAATTGACTTGCTATAAAATATGAAGCCGCATAATTTGTAAAATATTATGCGTACATAGTACGTATATACATATATTAAAGGTACATAGTATAACTAACCTTAACGTGCCTCAAGACCTTTGAAAGACTGCTTAAAGCATTTAATAAGATTATCTGTGAAGACTGCCGCCCACCCTGTCCAGTGGTCAGAGTACCTGACTACTGTTAGGGAGGTCCTGGGTTCAAATCCCAGTTCGGGCATGGATGTATTTTCTCTCTCTGTCTATCTTGTCTTTGTCTTTTCTTTGTATGAATGGGTTGAGAAGGTTTGCCTACCCTATGAACGGGTTTCTATCGCATGTGTGTACTGAGGAAATCGGATTCCACACCAAAAATTATGGTTCAGTTGAAAAAGTGGAGCAGCGCATTCAATAATGCTAACCTCACTGATATAAGACAACAACAACATCTGTGAAGACTTTTCATGCAAAAGAATTGCATCAAATTTGGCCAAAGAAGAAAAACTGAAAACTCATATTCTCCTTGCTAACTGATGTACTAATACAAAACATAAATTTCTACATCTTCTGGTATTCAATCTTTACCCAACTTCTACTTCTTTCTCAAGCTTTTATACCACAAGGATCCAAAAATGAATGGTACTAGACGCATGCATTGTATACTTACAGAAATAAAAGCCCCATCACTGTAATATAAATTAAAACTTAATACACAAAGGATAAAATGTTTGTCTTTAGCATCTACAACCCTTTGCCTTTCTGGTAAACTTCTCAAGTATTGTGGACTTTTCTTAAATGTTTTAAAAAAAAGACGCTGGAAAAATCCAAAAATACCAGCAAGTATCAACTTTCCAAGGGTCTATAACTGACATAAAGTTAGAAGAGAGATCCTTTAACTTTGTTAAACAATGACAGCATTCGAGACTTGGTATTCCCTTCCGAAGAACAGGATTTAATTGTGATGAGTCCTTTAATATTTATGATGATTCATTTCTGCAATTTATTTAAGAATTATCCATACATCGCATCGTATCTTAGTGGTTTAAAAAGTGTTTTTTTTTTAAGGTTAAAAAGTCTTTCTTACAATCCCAACGTTTGGTAAACAGAAAATGCATATCACGTTTGTACTTTATGCATGAACTCCTGTCGGGTGTTTTATCAGGAGTTTCTCTTGCAATTTAAAAACGCAATTCACTGACAATGGAAAGTTAACCTCGAAGGTAAAAACGTGGTGGATGTTTGAAAGTCTCTCAATAGATTTCGGATATTAAGCTGTTGTCTACGTGTTTCAAATGATTATTTTAATCATAAAAGCTTCTTCTGAGGTAGAGAATTTATATCAGCATTGTTGTGTTTTATTAAAGATTTATAATAATTTCCACATCTCATATCGCCTTATTTTGTCAGGATAAAATGGTCTGAATAAGAGACATAAATTTACTATTCACCCTGCGCCTAATTTAGTCTAATTGGGTAACGGGTCAAAAAATTCGTTGGATGTCCCCCTCTGCTTCACAACAAAAATATTTCTATTAAATTTAACAAATGATTTATTCGAATGACAGTGTAAAATAAATTTTTCGTTCGATTTGGGGCCCTTCTGACATGGGAGCCTATTGCAATAACCCCGTATGACCTAACCTTAGTCAGGTTCTGTATAGCGCATTGTCTGGAAACATTTAACAAATATTTTGTACACTTAACATTAAAATTACAAATTAAAATTTCATAAAATGTTTTGTTCTATGTGAGAAATTCAAATTAAAATTCAACAAAGCTTTACCTATTTCGCAGTTTTGTTTAAGGTAACAAATATTTTTAGCGTACATATGTAAAATCTATACTAGAATTAAAGAATTGTTTTGTACAAGAAACAGTTTCAGTTTATTACAATAGTACAACTTAATACTTCAAACTTATCAGTGATTAATAAAAAATGAGCACATTTACAGTGCTCTTGTGCAATTGCTAGCAATAAATACGTTTTCAGAAAAACTCGAAACTAAAAGATTAATTTATTTCACATAATGTAATGAATTGAAAATCGAAAATATTTCACAAGAAAAATAGAAAATTTGACAAAGTTATATTGCATTTTAATCTTGCATTTTTAACCTTGTCTTTGCTCAAGTCAAAAGCTGTTTTCTTTCAATTACGTACTTCTCTAAATTAAATTGTTTTATTCTTTCTGTACTCTTTATTAAGCTCTCTGGTAGCTTGAAGTATTTATTTACAGGAATATAATTAACAATAAAATTCGATTCTCACTTCTTGTAAATAAATCTAATAGAGCCAAACTAGTTATTGGAAACGGAAACTGCGAACATTTTATTATTTGTCGTCCACATTGCACTTGCTCTGTACAATCAAATTTTCATCAGAGTATTAATTTACTGATTTCTTTCGGCGCGAGACAAACGCAGAAGAGCAGCGATTAATGAATAAGCAATGGAAGGATTGCCGCCGCCTCTCTTCGGAATTTTTAAGTAAGGGAAAAATTTTGTCCCAATCTATATATATATAGATTGGGATCGCTGGAGTTCCAAGGTAAGAGAATTAAATATTAAAGGGCAAAATCAAAGATAAAAGGGAGGGGGAGACTGAAATGAGTTGGGGGGGATGGAAAGAGAAAGAAATATATTTCACAGACAATGAGAAGTATCTCTTTGATGAAATTAAACAGCTCTGTCAAACAAGTCGATTCGAATTAGCGAAGGGGGATGCTTAGAATAGCAATCAGGGAGTGAGCTGCCATTCGATACAATATCGAGAATTGTGAAAGAGACCCCCTGCTTTTATCCTATTAGCATGATAAGGACTTCTTTAATAGGACGTTGAAGGGAGGGAGCAAGGCTGGGAATCGTTTGGTGTATTTTTATTTTATTTTATTATTATTCTCGCCTTTCCGTTAGGGATACGGAAGCTCCTTCGCTTTTTCCGTTTGACGCCAAGTGCTTTTTCCTGGACACATTTCCTTGCAGAGCTATAAATCATCTTTTGGGGGGTGGTCGGTTCATGCCAAACCACCCCCTGTGAGGTCCCGCCACCCACCTTAACAATACAAAAAGAGGGATTGTCCAACAGATTTAAAAGGGAAATCGACACACTTAAAATGTATGTCACTGTGTAAAAAGTAGACTTTTTGAATGTGTTAGAGATTCATATGAACCAGGGAATATTAATTCTCTTTCTGTAAGTACACTCGCACCAACAGTCAAGCGCAGTGAAAATACTTTGATATCTTATCAATCACTGTAGGAAATAAAAAACAGTTCTATTTACCTAACACCAGAGACGGTAATAAAATGATTTATCTTTTGGATTACATATAATCAAAGAACTCCTTTTTCCTAGAAAATTACACAAAAAATAGGCAACAATATTAAAATACAGAGATTGAATCCTTCGCTTTTTGATGTTCAGTTCATGAAAAGGTTCAGATAAAGAAATTGTAGTGTAAATAATCCAGTTCATGGTCTCAAAATAAAGGAAAAAAAAACACACACACACAAATTTATCAAATTCTTTTTAAGAATAAAAATCAAATGTGTAATTTTTAACATCTCCATTGGTGGGAAGTATATTTTTCATTTGGAATCTACTGCTTACACTGTATATTTAAAAATTATATTTTTAGCAAATTTAAAAAATGAGTTTCTATACTTTATATGACTCTAGAAAGACTTACCTAAGGTACAAGGTTCATTAATCTTCCACTGTCTATCGGTAAATATAAGCATTACTTGATGAATATGTATTTGGATGATAATCGTATATCATAATGATAATCGTATAGCATAATGATAATCGTGTAGATGCTTAAAAATATAGACGTTATGCAAAAATAATATATAGTGATATATATTTACAAGTAGCAACAAAATTTAATGGCTACTGTTCATTTTAGATGCATTTTATCAAGTGATACTGAATACTATTTACTAGTTATGGATTAATTTGAGGTAAAAGAAATGGAATCACTGGATACAACAAAAAAATATAGAAGAAATCCATAAGAAGAAAGGAAGTAATCTAATAAAACAATCATTTAAAAAGAATGCTTTTTCGAAGACAAGCCATTTTATATACATTAACAATTTTATTTACAAACTTTCCTTGAACTTTCGAAAAATAATCACATTCATCGGTCTATTTTTCCTAAAATAAACTTTCATTTAGCTTTAAATCCCATATATACTTTTAAAAAAGAAATTGATTATTTCCTTATAGATATTCATATATAAAATTAGATTTTTTATTGTTTTTATTTGTACTTCTGACATAGCACCTTAACTAATGCTGCGATGGCCAATATTCGTCATAGAAAAAGTAAAAAACCGAATTTCTCAGAAAATTAAAGCAAAAAATTAAAAACTTTCCACTTAAAATAAATACGTGTTCTCTCTTTAAGATAACTGAAATTAAAGTATATATTTAAAAATTACTAAACTCCAAACATAAAATGTGCAAAATATAATTCTGATTCGCTCATAAGATAATTTTGGTAGGCATTTTTTCCTTGTTTGTTAAATGAAGAGTGATCCTTAACATTATTTAAATTTATCTCAAAATATATTTACAATATATACCCTAAATGAAACTATTAATATTAAAAATATCGATATTATAGTAATATCGTATATACTGGAAAGCGTAACATTGATTTTCTGTCTAGCTATATATATATATATAGATAGATAGATAGATAGATAGATAGATATGTATATAGATATAGATATCCATAGATAGATAGAGTATAATGTATTCCTGATAAACTTCAGATTAATAACAATATCATGTTAATGAATATCAGATTAAAATTCTATTATATTTCAGGTAAGTTTCAGATTAATCATAGTATTAAACTAGTAATTCTAAAATTTCTGCAAATATCAACTACGATGACATGTTTTTAATAAATCAGTAAGATTCTGGAGATATTTCTGTAAAAAAAGATCAATATGTATTTCATCCTATGCCTATAATTAATGGCATAATTTTATAATATATATTAGATTATATATTAACATGCAAGCATAATGTCTACTGAGAAAATATATTTCTAGTATTTTTCATACGAGTATTGATACAAGCTATTATATTTCATAATTTCATTTCCGAAGAAGTTTTAAATTTTCTATAATTTTTTGAAATTATAATAATGTTTTAAATTATATTTAATTTTTTGTTTTCTTAAGAAAAAATGCATAGATAGATTTAAAACATAAAATTTAAACATTACATCAAGATTGTTCAAGTAATTGAATATTTAATTAAGAATACTATCTTTCTGAAAAAAAGGAAAACTTCAAAATAATTTTTAAATATAATGTATTAATATATTAAAAAAAAATTTTACGAGAATTACAAAATATTAATTTACCATAAAATTAAAAATATGGATAAATAAGAAAATAAAAAACTTTCATGGTTTTGAATTTTGAGTTTAGATTAATAATTTTAAGAAAGAGAAAAAGTGACTTAAACATTTTTTTTTCTTTTTAATATAACAATGCATACTATACATTGAAACATAAGTTCCATACCTGTATTCAATGCTCAGAATTAGTCATTTCACATTCTGAGTTAAAAAGTTGTCAATTAAATGTATATATGAATCGTCAGCAGGTATTTATTTATACGTCAGCTTAATCTATTTTTGAGCCTAAGATTTCTTTCCTGATCGACTCCTACACCTAGAATATTATGTAATTTTTCCCTAACTTTCTAATAAACCATTATAATGATAGGAATATCATAATAATTAAAAAATCTGTTTTTCAAAATCTTTAATATAATTTCCGCGCTTTTACACGCACTATATAAATATACATTTTTTATTATGTATCAATGCAATCAATCAATAGAATTAGAACTTTTTTGCACATATCATAAATTAAGAAAACGAAATTTATTCTATTAAATGTGAAAAATCAAAGTTCGAAAGAAAATATTAAAATTAACTAAAAATTCTTTTCTCCTGGCTTTTATTTGTGATAATTTATCAATTAGTTCTTCTTAATTAACATTAATCAACATAGTTTGTTCTGTTTAGTATACCGACAGAAGTTAATTTCGTTCGACTTTATAAGTTTCATAAATAGTTTTGTATGCATTTTAATTTCAGCAATTGCATTCGAAACAAGCAAAATTAAAAAGTAAACGTAATGCAATTTCCGTATTTAGAAATATAGATACAGTTTTTGTAACCATTGTAAAAGTCGTAACTTTTCAGATGAGAACGATAAGTTTTGCCTTTTAAGAAGAAACAGAAATTGTAATTGTTCTTCATCCAATATTGCATATATGTTTTCGTGGCACCATTTTTATAAAAATGTAGTATCTTTAGCTTCAATTGATACATTGTCATTTCAATTTTTGCGGGAAATATTCTAAAAGTTGCATTAAGGTCGTTGCAACTTCTGCTTAGCAATTTTAGTTCAAAAGATAAGTGTGTTGTCAAATATTACGTTACAGAAACTTTTGTTTAAATTTTTCTTGACCCTGATTGCATAAACGTTTTAGTAATCAGGATGGTGATTTTTATCACACATCAAATTCTTTCAGTTTGGGGACATTTCATTAAGATTTAAGTTTTTTGTTTTTTATTTTTTTTTATTTTTGACGCGTTCGATGCCTTTGCTTCAGTTTCCGAAAACATTAATAAATAATTTTTTAAATATTAACGAATTAAAAATAAACTGTCAAATATACTTGATACAAATAAGCTTGGCCAGTAGAGTCTTCTAACGGTATATTCTGCTTGCATATTTTGAACAGAATTTTATCCAAAAATAACTGTTAAAAATAAATTCGAAATTATTGATTTTGTTTGCTATTTCTTAAAACTCCAATTTTGCAGAGCATTTATGAGTTACACTAATTACAGCATTTATTATGTCGTTAAACTCAGCGCGAATTGCCAACACTGCATCAAATTTCCAACATCACCTAGCAAGAGAAAAGTTTTTCTTACAAAAAATATTTATTATTTGCTGAAAAACTTTTGCTTAAAGAATTCCTTCTCTGAGTAAACTGTAAAATTTGTATAAATGTTCTCTTATGATTTAAAATCCTTGTTGATTGTAAACATGGTTGACTAGGACTACTTATTATCACATATAACGAACGTAAAAGACAAGATATGAGATATTCGATAATGTTTCTTGGTACTATTTTGGAGCCCATCGAATGTTTCAGACATTTGCGACCCATAATCACAGCTTTATCCATTACAGCTGCAAGTATCTAATCCTAATAGTTAAAGAATTATTTAAAAAATGAAGTTTTGTGTAGTTTTTTTTTTACCTAAATACTTTTTTTTTAAAAAAAGACATTTTACTTTTTTCTTCTTTCGTTACACTTTTTTCTAACTTGCTTAAAAGTATTCCGGATTTTTATCCATTACATTTAAAAGCAATAATAGTTCGTGAGAATGTATTTATTAAAAACATGATTTAAATAAAATCCAACTACTTTTTGATGGTTATATTCTTTTCCATGTACATATGGGAAATGTTATAAAGTTGTTTGTTTTCATGCAATTGAAAAAAATACACTATCAGTGTACAACTATTAAAATTTCTACTCAGTCACTAAACATGCAATAAATTCAACGATTCTGTGCCAGCAGAGAGAAAAGATACTATTTCTTTCGTTTCCATTTAATGCATTTTAAGAAAGGAAAAAAAATACCCTTACATAAAACTAATTTTTCCTCTATTCAAACACGTTTATTAGCAAATTTAACGGATTTAATACTATTTCGAGAAAACCTTAACTCACAATCATATTTTCTTCCCACCCCCCACCCCACCAGAATTTAGAGTCGTTGTTCTTCCGGCTGGTTAATAATGGAAGAGAGAAGAAGAGAAAGCGCGTAACAAAACTAAAACTCGTTACAACGGCAAAAGCAGAAGACCACGATACTTGAAAGGGAATAAATGAAAAGTTCTGACTCCCATTTTCCATTTGTGCTGCCACTACCGTATTCCAAAATAAAGAAGAAAAACAAAACAAAGCCTCTCTACCCTGATTGATAATGTGTTGGCAAAACGAAGTAAGCGATCAGAAATAGAAGGCACGTGGAACATAAGATGTGGAAGAAGAAGAAAGGAAAAAAAAATGGCGCAAATAGAACAAATCATAAAAGGGCGGGAAAGGCGCAAATGCATTTCCAACTGCAGCGCCCAATTATGTTGTTAGGGCGACCACCCGCTAAGGAGGTTAGGCCTAAAAGCCACTCTCTCTTCCTGACTTATGTTTATGACTGTAAACATTAAACGTGTTTAGTTGCGGCCCTAAAGGAATTATCGCAGTATCCTCCTCACTAATTCAATACCTCCATTAGCGCAGAAGCGACGCACTAAGTATATATATTAATAACCAGCGCAGCAGCATCTGCCTTGCCGCGTTCCATGTATGGGACACAGTAATCAGATTGCAGGCATACACCAATATGTCATATTCTCAGTCGGCGCCCGGATCAAATATTAATGTCAGCGTGGCTTCCTCGCGTTCGGCCGCCTTGCCGCTGTTTCATTATTTACCGTACCTCGCGGCCCGTTTGAAGTAGAGAGACAGAGAAGAGAGCCTAAACGCCCGCTCGCCTTTAATGCCATTAAGATCGTAGATACCACCACCAGGTGGCGCATCAGGAGTTTTAAAAGTTATCATCCGCGAGGATAATTCCGAATGTGGAAGAGCTTTTTGATTCTGCTTTTTTATTTTTTAAGATTTCTGAGACGGGGTTTCTTTTTGTAATTCATCCTTGTTTTCGTGTTGCTTTTCGATTTTTTCAGTTATTCAAGACACGAGCCAAAGCGAGAAAGGATATTTAGCGCGGAAGTTTCACTCCGTGTTCTGTGGAGATTTGTTTTAGAGTGTGAGATGTTTCTTTTAGATGTGGTGTGCGAGACACTTATAGCGCTTGACTCGATGAAGGATTCATTGCGTAGAGTTGTTTTTAAAAAGGAAACGGTTCTATGAAAGTGTTTGTTGTTGATTACGATTGTATCAAAGCAATAACTTTTGCGAGTGGATGAAAATGTTTTTGAGAATATTATTTTTCAAAAAAGGGGGAAAGCATGGTGATAGAATATTATACCTCAGGAAATTTCGGTATGAATCTAAAAATTTCCAAAGCCTAGAAAAAAACTCAAATTCGAATTTTATTGTTCTGTTAGAATTTATTAAAGTATATTCAAATATAACAATAATCCAAAAACTAATGACAACATATTAAAATTTAAATTCATAATTTAATTATAGAAAGATATAAACTAAAGCGCTTGTAACTAGTTTTAAACATAATTGATGAAGATTCGAATTCCTTGCAAAATTACTAATAGTCACGATATAATTCATTCAAATAACGCTACTTTCCCTTTCGGTACTCTCATAGCTTCAAGAAAAAACTGTAGTTATTTTCTTCTCTTTTTTTTTTTTTTTTTTTTTTTTTTTTTTTAGATTATCATCCATACATTACTTTGGGGAGTATTTTGAATTTTTTTTTTCTCTTCAGGAATGTGTTTTTGCCTGTTCTAATATGTCACTGCTCAAAAAGGCATTAAAACGTGGTTCAAAATTTAATACCTCTATATTTAATAACTTCATAATTAAAGAGTTTTCAAACATTATACACCTTGTTTTTACGCAATTTATTCATGAAAAGTATTGTTTTGAGAAGCTATGTTTGATTTTGAGATGCTGTATATATTTTATTTTGTAATGTGTACACACTCCTTTATATATATAATAGAACTATACTTCATATTCTCACCTTTAAACAGAAGCATCTATCGGAAACGATTTAATTCTTTGAGGTTTTGAGAGCCTGATATAAAAGATATCCACTGTAGCCCTCTGTTTTCACTGCATTAATTTAATTTTTGACTCTTCAGTTCGTATCTAGATTAGAGAGCTTAAATTATATATTGTAATATATTAAATTTCTAAGTGCTTACATTTTGAAACTGAAACTTAAATTAAAAGTGTTTCTTTTTTTTATTTTTTTATTTTTTATTTTTATTTTATTTATTTATTTATTTTTATTTTGATGTGCCGTGTGCAAAATATACTCAAAGTATATTTTACTTCTGTTTCCACATTACGTTAATTTAATGTTTGTATTTTTAATTCATAACTACGGATGAACAATATACTCTTTAAATCTATGCACACAGATTTTTAAGTGTAGATTTTTACATGTACACAGATTTTTATGGGTAGATTGATTTTTTACGTGCATTTAAATTTTTTTTTCAATGATTAAATTTTTAGGTACAAATTAGATTTTTCTCTTAGTAAAATCTAAATTATGTAATCAAGTAGTAAGTGATGAACAAACTATAAATTTATTAGTAATAATACGCAATTATTCATATATTATATTTTAGATATATAATTATTCAAATAGAACGCAGCGAAAAGAGGACACATGTGTTTTAAGTTGTTGTTGTTACTTATCTCAGGCTTTCTAGCTGGGCTAGACAACCCCCATAAAACCAAAAATATTGTTTTAAGTATTTTTATTATAAAATTAATTACGCTTTTCAATATTATATTTTTATTTAAAGTTCTGTTCAAAATCTAGGAAGTTTCAAAATTATTTTTTTTTTATTTTTACGCTTTACGTTTAAATATGAAATTAACTGAATTGGAGTGCCTCATATTAACCTGATGGGTTCAAAATGTTAGAAACAAAGACGTAAATCTTAACTTTTTATTCTTTTACTTCCATATTATCTTTCTATACATTGCTTTTCTGTGTTTCTAATTATTTTGATTTGGTGATTTGACTCCTTCAGTATTACAATAAAGATATAGACTTGTTATATCAATTCATGCACTTATGTTTTTTGGGTAAAACAAACAAAATAGTTCTCAGAGAAGCTTTCTATAAGAGATATCCAAGCTTCATGCATTATTACCTTCCGCTTTCATAAAGAATGTTTATTCACATTCTATAAGAGATTTTGCTAAGAATTTATTCCAAAGAAACACCAAAAAAAAAGAGGATATTTTTTCAAATGTTTTTTTTTTGGGGGGGGAGGACACGGACGTAATTTGAGAAAAACAAATGCTTCCTTGCATTTTTTAATCCCAATTTCTTTATATAATTCATTTTTAACTTATAATATAACTTCAAACTTATAAAAAAATTTAGAATTTACGAAACTTATTCAGTTTAGTGCCTATTGAATCTCTAATTCATCTCCAGTTCACAGACGTCTCCTTCATATGTGTGCATATTGCATCTTTAATTCATAGCTGTGATAAATGTGTAAGTCCCATTGACTTATAGTCAAAATGAGGCATTTAAAAATGAAATTTCGAATCCCAATTGTGGTCTCCCAATTCAAGAAATTCAATTCCTCAGTTAAAAATTTACTGAGTATTTTAAGTACTTAATGAGAACACACCCAATTTCACTAAATTCAGCAATGTTTTTCATTAACAATATTACTCAAAAATTTTAAACAATTAACACATTTTCATTACTCTAACATTTTACATTTTACTTTAATTTTTAGTGAGCAACGGCTTCTAAGGACATACAATAATTCCGCATTCAAACGTTTGAACGCAGTATTTTAATTTTTAGGTAACGAATCTGAAAATATATGTTAGCAATGTAAATATTAAGATACTCCTACCGTTTTAAAGCACAGTATTCTGTGGAAACATTTTTTTGAACTATTTCAAACCATAGTTTGATTGATGTTTGAGTTAGTTTAACATTGCATAACTAATATTGGTATCGTGTTAATATTGAAATAATTGTTGATAATAAATTTTTTTAGTTACAGCTTCCCATAATACACAACTATATTATATATTTATAACTTTTCCTCTTGGAATCAGATTTTTAGTTTTTTCCTTTTATGCGAAACACTTCAAAACAAAATAAATTTATCATATTGTGGAAAATGCATTGGTTTGTTTAAAAATAGCATATCTCTCTATCGTGACTTCTTGGCACACGCAATCAAATTCGATGGAGACATAAAATTTAAAGTATTCCACAAGCAAAGCATCAACACTCACAATAAGAATCACCCTCAAACAATTAAAATCAAAGCCGGCTCGACTAAAATATTCTGAGATAATTGAAATTAATTGACTGATATTATGAACTTCCCAATAATTATATCTGTTGTATCCCTAATTATATCTGTTGTATCTTGTTTAATTTGTATATCATAATATTACCTAATTCGTAATAAATACATCATTTAATGTATTTATTACAGTTTCGACAATAAGAAAACTATATAAGGTCTAAAAAAAACTTTTGAGAATAACGAGATTCTAATTTGCAAAATATATAATTATGTAAAGAATTCGTTGAATAAATAAAATTTTCTTTATGAAACTAATTTCTTCAGTAATTTGAGTAATCCTTATCTATTATTACCTGTAATTTAATATACAAAAATTTTATAAAATTTTCATTGCATAAGACGTGATTTTAAATTTAGATGTGTTGTTGTTGTTACTAATGACACTTGGACAGGCCAAGCTCGCTAGGCCTTGGCTACGCGAATTTAAGTCAATTAGGAGCGTCTTTCGTTTAAAAAGAGCACCATGAATGTGAAAGTGCGACTATTGCTCTTCAAATCCTCCGATAGATGGCAACACCCGAGGATCTGTTCACTTAATTTTGGCATTGATCTGAAGGGAAAGTAAGTTTCTCCAGACCATTGCCCCCATGGTAACTGCTCCATGACCGACCACAGGACTTTCAATTCCACAGATTTAACGAGCAAGTATATCGCATGTACTCGATGGGTCTTTGGCGACATTGGGAATCGAACACCATTCTTCCGGATAGAAGGCCGATGCCCTAACCACTAGGCTATCACAGCCAAATTTAAATGTGAATAATTTAACTTATACGACAGTATTATATAATTTTAAATAGATATTCACTAATTTACAAAAATAAATGAGTATGCAAGTCTCGTTTACTTTTGCAATTAAACTATAGGCTTAAATACTTACTTGTTTACCAGAGTGCTTAGCAGTTGAATAAACAGCTCTGTAATAACCACCACTTGCTACCTTTCGTGCGGATTTCTCATAAAAAGTGTGCCATTTTTATACGTCACAAAGAAGGAAACATGAAAACCTTCGAAGCACCCACTCCGATTAATGTGCATACAGAAAATTAAATCACAACTCACAGCTCTCATTGTTTAATAGTGGCTGGGATCAAACCTTAGATCTTCCATTTCGTAGAACACTGTTTTAACATTCGTTTACAGGGATCCTGTTGATCTTAAATATCAACGATGACGCTAAAATTATGAATTCGACTTTAATTTCAAGGGCTTTAAGCATTATTAACTTGGATTTGTAGGCATTTAAAATTTACTTGAGTAGTCTTGATGGTAACCATACTTGTAAATTAGATACTTTAGTTACTTGATGTCATTTGTAATGACATTTCTAGAGTAAAAAAAGGCTCTTGGATGCATGAATTGAAAACTAAAAGGATATACTAAAAGGTGTATTACTTTTCAACTTAGGTATCCGCCTACATTAAAGGCAACTTTTCCTTAAAATTTTAATTTTCTTTTATCTTGTTCTTAAATAAAATATGATACAACACCACTGAATAACCCAAAATTTTAATTACATGTATTTTATGCAAAATGGGTTATTTTCTAGCAAATTTTGATAAAATTTTAACAAAAAAAAACGGCTAACATTTTACAGTAATCTTGTAATGCATTAATTTTTATTTAATTGGATCATAAGATTTTTATATGACACTTTATTGAATTGAAATGTATTATATGTTCTTTGAAATAAAATAAAATCTAAGAAAACTATTCAGCGATAAAGAAGATATAGTTCAAAATATACAGCAATGTGGGTATTTTACGAAATTCTACTGAACATTATCTCTAAAAATAGCTAGAAATAAAAAAGTTCTTCACGTATATTCAAAATTTTGCTTCATCTATCAGATAATAGTACTTAAAACAAGTAGGCCGAGACATACAAGCACTTTCGTCATCGCTTTTGATATAGTATTAACAGGGGTTTAGATATTTTATAAAAAAAATAAATAAATAAATAAATTGAGTAAATCACCTTTACAACGATCTTCAATCGTTTGAGATAGCGATGGTATTGCTGATTCTCTCGGAATGCATAAACCAAATAACGGCCTCATACATGCGGCTGCTAATCACTACATAATAAGAAAACATAAATTTAAAAAAAATAGTGAAAAAATAATAAAATAAAATACCATTTTTCTTTTCCACTTCTGGTTTAAAAATGCAAACTTCTATTTCATTTTTTTTTTTCAAAAGATGCGCTGTATTTTCAAATTCCTGTAATTGAATTTCTATTTGACAAACAATAAAACAAAAAAAAAATATTTTGGAAACAGAAAAGTTTTCGGTACTAAATTTACAACTATGAAAAAAATTGACACATGTAGTCGAAAATCAACTTTTCTTCGTAAAGTGGATACCTAAATATTAAGAAAAATATAATTTCGATATCAATACCATTCGTATTTGGTATTTTATATTTTTCCTATTTTATCTTTTCAAACCACCATACAAAGCGATATAAAAGGTATCTCATCTTAAATGTTGTCTCCCACCGAATTTATTCATTTATCAAAGTTCACATCAGCTAAATATTATACTTTCAATTGCAAAGCTTGGGATTGATCATATTCATATAGTTTAGATTTAAGGGGCATCGGGAGTGTTTTACTATTCATAAAACTATGAATTCGATACTAATATCGGTTGCGTTTTATTATTCTGCATTTTCCTCTTCAAATTGACATATATAGAGACCATTAAATTATCTTACCTTACTGTTTTTGCATTACTTTTTTCCCCAATATGCCTTTTTACATGATGTCTTATAATATTTACCAAAAAGCATTTGTTAAGTATCAAAATTTAAATTTGGAAGCTTTAGGGTATAAGAATTTATTAAAATGCTATTTTTTACTATCATTTCTTCTAGAGTTGTTAGACCATAAAATTAAATATTAGAAATGCACCTAAAAAAAATTTGCAGCGTTATTTTTTTATAGGATTTTTAGCGTTATATTTTCGATTCAAACGGTTTCCCCCCACATTCCACTTCATATCACACCCACGATACTAAATTTTAAAAAAAAAATGGAATCATTACAAAATAAAACAATAAGAAAACTAACTAATTCACCCTGGTATTATAGAAACAAACAAATCAGAAAAGAATTCAACACCCCCACACTAAGGGAATTTTTCGCAAAAATAATGAATAACATGTATAAAAAAAAAAAAAAAAAACCCATTCAACAAAAAATTCAACAATAATTGAACTTCCGTCTTACGACGCATATCTCCCCATCAATATTATTCAGACCCCGATCATTACTCAGATTCTGCCCTAACCCCCCTCATGCGCAACTAAATAGCACAAGTGCAATAACATGACTAACATACTAACACAATTTGTGTATAGTTTTATTATTCAGATTAATATTTAAAGAAAAAATACATAAAATAATATACATATATATATAAAGAAAAACTATATATATATATATATATATATATATATATATATGTATATATATATAGTTATAACTTTATATATATATATATGGAAAAAAAGAGGAATTAGGAAATTTCTATTAACACTTAACATTACTTACATCCTAACTAAAAAAAAAAAAGAGCTTCAAATTGGCAAAAATTCAAAAAGGGCCAACAGCCAATCACAGGCCAGGATTCTGCAACTTTTTCTCAATTTTTTAATTTCTATTTTCCCTAACTTAATATTAGCGCACTTATGCAAAATTTAATATTCCAACACTTTGTAAACTTTTATAACTAATAAAACTTAAAATTAACTTCTATGGATTCAAATAAATTATTTATACTCTAGCAAAAACTAAGCACCAGAGAATAACTCTGCTCTTGAAAAATAAGCCCCACCCCCAATATGAAGAAATCACTTTATTTAATAGAGCCAGGCAGAAAACAGCTATAGCTATTGAATACAACTGTTAGAACCGAGGGTGAGGATCTTTAGATCCTCAAGAAACCTCAAGAAAACGACAAGGCCAGCCGAAATTGAGGTATATCCTCCTTTCTCTAGTCTCCTCTAAAAAGTAGGTGACATTGGCCTAATAGGACAGGATATCCTTCGAGTAATGTATAATAAGTGCTTCATTGTCGCTCGAATCCGTGAAGAGCTCTCTAGCAATCGGTTAGTGTTTTGTTTTTTAGCTCAAGTCGATTTCCATCTTTATCTTGGATGTTTGTCGTGGCACTAAATCGGTTTTAACTGAAAGTCCTTGTCCAGTTATTCCTCTGCACAGAAAAGTGTTAGTAAAGCGACAGCCGACATTAAGCCCATCAAAATGTAAGAACCACACAAAATGTGCAAATAATAGACTTTTACCTTCATATCGGTTGATTAAATTAACAAAGCAAAATAAATCCTTAATATAAATAACAATGTAAAAATGATAAAAACAATTTTTTTATTTAAAAAAAAGAAATTTATTCAAATATATTAATTTGGCTCTATTCCAAAAAAAAAAGATTAAAAGAAATAATTTAGTCACATTTTAATGCTTCAATACTTCAGTTTATCTCTAATAAAAATAAATATAAGTCAGAATTTTCATAATTGGCAAAACATATTTAATATGTAAATTTCAGTTTTTTGTTCAGCTATTGAAAGAAAACAAGCATCCGTCGTCTATTAACTAAAATAATTCATAAAATTACCGGGTTCTTAAAATTTTAGTTTTTATCTTATTTCCTTTTCTTTTATTAGTTTGAGCAGCATAAAATTAAATAATCAAAGAAACGATGGCTTGAACAAAAAATAATAATTCTTGCAATTTTACTGGAGGAAAAAAAAATTATTGTTATTCTTTCTAATATATCTTTCAAATGAAATTCGCAGTTAAAGAAAATTGAAAAACTTAATCTTCAAACAAATTCTTAGCTTGAATAATTCTGTAATATTCTAATTATATAAAATTAAATAAAATGAAATCATTCCACGATTTCCTCCGCTTATTATTATTCCTTTTCTAAACGGTATTTATAATTTTATGCTCGAAAAAAAAAAAAAAAAAAAAAGAAAGAAAAAGAAATTAGTTGTGTAGTTAAAAAAATATAATAAACCATTTCTTTGATGGTATAGTAATAAAAAGAGAAAGAAAAATATTTTCATAAGAAATGGCTTTTTCTCAATTAAACTCATCATAGATAATTACTTTAATTAACTTCGCTGTAGAGCTAGATGATTATAGTCAAATAATGTAACGTTTCCTTTAGATTATCTTAAGAAAAATGAGGTAAAGGAGAAAAAAAGAAAAATAAATTTATCTTTTCCAAAAGAGAAAAGAAAAACTTATCTCCCGCGAGCGCTAATATAAAAAAAATTAAAAAAAAGGGGGGGAGCGAGTTTTCGACGTAATTAAGTTAAAAAATCTGCTCCACATTCTGTTAAGGAACGAAAATTAATTTCTGTTATAGGTGATGAGTTAAAGTGTTCACAAAGAATGACAAGATAAGTAAAGTAAAAAAAAAATGGCGAAAAATAATCGGTACAGAAAAGTAGAGATTATCTTCTAATTACATGTTTCTAATAAAAACCTTCGGCAGACAGCGTAAAAAAATAACGCTAAAAAACACACAAATAACGCTGGATAAAAAAGCAATTAAAAACTGCTACAGGAAGCCTATTGAATGAAGGAGGAATTTTTCAATTTCCCATTGATCCTAATTTTGTGATTTCGGAAGAACGGTTTTCTTAAGATTTTTTCTTTACTCTATTTTTTTTTATCATTTTTAATCTTTTTTATATTTTTTCTGTGCTTGCAAGGCTCAGAAAAAGAAATGATTTGGGCATCCAAGTTTTGTAAGTTTCGTTAGTTGTTTTGCGGGAGAGCGGAAGATCAAGTTCGCTTCCGCCGATTAGAGAAAAGGCACTACATTCCTCCGCCGATTAGAGTAGGATCAAGTCACCTCGGATGGAGAGGAGGGAGTAAATAAAACGGAAGACTGAGAAAAAAAAGAATAAAGTTGAGCACAGAGGAGGGCATATATAGATATATGCGCCATTCGAGATCTTCATCCAACGAAATGGAAGGGCATTAAGATGCGATTACAAAAGCAGATACCGGATTTGGAACTAAATGGACTTTTGAAACCTCCCGACAGGGGGCGGCACTGTTCCCCCTATCTAGACGTTCTACTTGATGACGTCGCTTGTCTCTTTTTCATCGCCTTCTACTTTAGCGTTAACTACGGACCATCAAGCAATTTAATTCGGAAATAAGATGCGACCAATCAAATTTTTTATTTTATTTTTTCTAGAAAAAAAATGTAACAAAAAATGTGTATTTATTTTTTCAAACAGCACATTTATTTTTTTCTTTTAATGTATTTTTTATGTAGAAAAGAAATTCCTACAAAATCATTTTCGGGAGTTATAATGTTCAAAGATTCCAAGAAATTTCCGAAAGAATCTCCTTTAAATTACTTGGTGATATTTATTTCTAATCACTTCTAGAGATGCTGTTTTGAGAAGAAAAAGTTTTGGCGAAGTTTATTTCACTGTTTCTTTATGAGTTCGATTAAAGTATTTAAATCTGTTTTTGGAGCTAAATTCTTCGCCTTTAAATGATGAGAAATAATTCAGGAAAATGCACCAAGACTAAATATTTTTATGGAACTTAAAGTCTCCTTTAATTGTTTTCCTATTTAGTTATGATTTTCACGCTAACTGCTTAAATGAGACTTCAATATTTTTGTTGCTAACAAAAAAAATAATTACATTTTTTGTTTAACTTTCAAATAGGCTTTAATAAATTTCCATGTAAAGAAAATCGTTAATCGTGTGTTGTTATTTCAATCACAATTAATATTAATTTATGGTTTGTTTGTCGCTCAACGGTCATTTTTTGCACATGAGGGCTAATTTTAGCAGGGCTTACGGCTTAAAGTGGATTACGAACCACTACAAACATCCATGCCCAAGGTGGGATTCGAACCCACGAACTATTAAACCGATGGCAACAGTGCTAACCATACAGCTGCCATCACGGCTTATAATATAATGATTGTGTATTTTAAATAAATAAATGCTATACACAACTTAATAAATATAATGATTTTTGGAAATTTTATGCATAAAGCTTCGTATTGCTGAATGCTGAATTAATTGTGGAACCGATTAATTAGTTTTTGGATTACCAATTTTCAATTTTTTTTTTTTTTTTTTTTTTTTTTTTTTTTTAACATAAACAATTGCTAGTTCGTTGAATATTTTTCTCACCTATTTAATACTTAATATTCAACACTTTCTTTTTTTTTATCCTGACTTAACGTTGACTCCAAAACATAACAGACAACCAAAACTTAGAATGAGAATAAATATAAACAAAGGTATGAAAATATTGATAATGATAGCTTAAAGTACGAAAAATTATTAAATAAAAATGTATGTATGAAAAACTAACAATTTTCAGCGATTCTAATTGAAATTTCAATACAGTTCACCCCTATTTGTAAGCAAAATTTTATTGTAGCTTGCACAATTCATTTATAAGTAGTACTATCATTATTACAAACTATTCTTTTTTATCTTTCGAAAAATAACAATTTCCTCATAACAAAAAGCATATAATTGAAGAAGAAAATATGATAAAAAAAATCAATACAAAATATAACATATTTGATAACCTTGTCAGTAGAATTCTAAGAAATATCTTTAAATATTATCTTAAAATAGATTTAAAATTGAACCGCAGACAACAATGTATTAAAATCATATATTCATAACAGGACTGCGGTGGCCTGTTCGGTTAAGGCGTCACTCTCATTATCGGAAGGCAGTAAGTTTGAATCCTGGCCTAACCGAAGATGCGTCGTGTTGGCTATAAAGGTGACTTGAACACGTTAACTTTGGATATGGTTGCATTGTCTTCTAAGGGAAATAATACCTCAGGGAGTGGCAGATTAAGTATTGAGAGTCAGTTGCTTGGTCATTGCCTTAAAATCACAGACTCCTCTAGGCTGAGTCTATCTAAGTGGTTGAGCCTAACTCAGGGCTAGGTACAGGGAAGCATGCAAGTGCAACAACAACATATTATTACATATATGCAGATACAACATTGCATTCACATTCTCATGAAAATTTTATGGATTTCTTTCCAAGATTAATTTATGAATTTGTTTTTACAAGTCAGTATATAATCTTGTTTAAATATTACATTTTTAATAGAAGTATCAAAAAAGTTTTAAATGGTGATTCCAGAACTAAAATCTAGCATGTATACATAGTTGTCAACTTGTATAATTTAAACTTATAATGTACGGTTTTTTGAATATAAGATCTCATGGCCGAAAGGTAATATTATACGAACTGTCAAATTAGTCTGAATTTATAAGGTTTCCTCTTGTCAATAATTTGAGCTGGGTTGTTCAGTAATTAGATGTATCTCGCATACATATAAAGAACTTTAAGGAAGAAATGAAACTGATTTATACTGTATGATTTCTTTTTAAAAAACAAAATAACTTTTTTCTGGTATTGGTTTGAAAAGAATCAATATCTCTAATTTAAATTTCATTTTCACATCCACTTTTAATTTAGTTTGATTGTTATCGTTCTCGTGTGCCAGCTAGGCTTGCAAATTGGAGTGTGCTGCTCCACTTATCCAACTGAACCGTATTTGGTGAGGAGTCCGACTTCTTCAGTACACATACATGCCATAGAGACCCGTTTATAGGATAGGCAACCATTCACACCTCATTCACACACAAGGAAAGGACAAAGACAGGATAGATAGAGAGAGAAAGCACATCCATGCCCGAACCAGGATTCGAAGCCAGGACCTCCCTATCCGCAGACAGGCACGCTAACCACTAGACAAGTTGGCTGGCAATTTAATTTGATTCTAACTACAATACATGTGCTGAGTAATAAATTTAGGTTTTTATTAAAGGTTAATAAAATACAATACATATTTTTAAAAAGTGAAAATGTGTATTTATAAATTGGAAATGCAGTTAATCTCATCGTCTTTTAGCTTTCAAATTCCTAAAATTTTATTTTGTTAATAAATGTAAAAAGTAAAACAGGTCAGTAAAGTTAAAGTGTACAATAAAGTGCAATGTACTGAATATGATGACTCCCCTTCACTGTATGTGCTGAAAGTGCTCTCCCTCCACCACTATGTGAGCACGCTTGCTGAGATATACATATTGTCAGTCGTTGTGTTGCCATTGATGAATCCCGAATTCTGTTCTTGAATTCTTCAATCGTGTGAGGACTTGTTTCGAATACTCTTCCCTTTAACAATCCCCACAAGAAAAAAATTTTAAATGGATAAGACAAGTGACCGAGGAGACCTTTAGCTTTTGCTGATCATCTTATTTGGGGTAAATACGTCATATACAAAAGACAATCACGAAATGATTTGTGACATGCTCCCCCTCCCGCTAAAAGTAACATAACTGAATCATCTCTTCTGGAAAGTTTGAATAAGATTCCTCCAGAATTCCCGAATCGAATTCACTGTTCATTGTCGACTCAAAGTATATGGTCCTCACAAATTGAGATTTTGTGTTGCTAGAAGCATAATATCAGCAAATAATTATAAAAAACGCAATATATGCTGTATTACAAGAAGCCGGTTTTACGTGCTGGACATTGTATATCTAAATATAAATTGCTTGACAACTAATATTTTTTTAACATTTTTTCGTAATAGTATGTGTTTATTGATGACGCGTTGTAACGAGTTTGTCTCGTTCAAATTGTATTATCTGTAAATCGATATCAGGGACTGAAAAAACAGTGCGGCTTTAAAATTCAAAATATTGTCAGTTATATATATTTAAATTTCTAATGAAATGGTTCCCTTGATATAATATGATTAGTTTCACATGCATAAGAATGCATGCACATTTGTAGAAATTGAAATCAATAATCTGTTAAATTCGGCGCTATAGTAATTATTCGCTAAGAATCCTATTTATTCAGCCAATTTGGATTTTGACAATATGCATTGTACCCTTTAACAGTACGAGACGTTTTTATATCAAGAAGTTTTTTCACATTGTCTTTCAAAAGTTACATTCTTGTTCCTAAGGCTTAAAACAATAAATCTAAACATTTTTCAAGAAAGTACCCAACCGATATGTCAATACAAAAACCATTTCTAACTTACTCCACAATGTCGGGTTTAAAATATTTAATCACAAACTCTGACTTCTAAAGGTATCATCTTAACTCCATGATCTGATAGCCCTCTATTAGGTATTTGAATAGCAAATTTCTAGCATTTCGACCAAAATTATATTTTAACTTGTTACAATTTCGCTTAAGTTCTACAAGAGATCATATCTGCAGACTGTTTCACACACGCAGTGTACGTTAAAAAGTTAAATATATAAGTACGCATTCTCATACGGAAACTCTTTTCCTATTGGCCTAATTTTATTTTAGTTTTTGTCTTCAAAAGTCACGAATCAAAAACATCTTCTGTTGAAATTAAAAAAATTCCTTCCCCATACTTTAAAATTATCAGATTACATCTGAAAATCCAGAGAAATTGTATTCACACACAAATAGCAATGCAATTTGTTTTGGCTCATGAAACCATTAAAATAAAGATTGTTACTTAAATAATATTTTAAAATATTGCTAACTCTCTTTTCAAATCTTCCAAATGCTCTATTATTAATTTTCTGGTAACAAAAGCAAATAAAAGTAAATGTTTTTGTCTTTCGCTTTTAAAATTCGCTGCTGGTAGCCGAGCTAACAACCGAATGGTTAGCGCTCTTGCCTTTGGTTCAACAGTTCGTGGGTTCGAATCCCACCTTGGGCATGGATGTTTGTAGTGGTTCGGAATCCACTTTAATTCGTAAGTCTTGGTCTAATTAGCCCTCGTGTGCAAAAAATGACCGTTGAACGAAAAACCAAAAAAAAAAAAAAAAAGTCTCCGCTGGTAAAAGCATTTTCTTGTCGGTGAAGAGTATAATGGTTTTAAATCCAAAATTTTCTAAATACCCTCTTTTTGGTCTCTACTTCTATTACAATAGTCGCTGATAAGCTAAAGCCTTCTCAAGAACTTTCTTTCATTTTGATTTACTTTTTGCAGTTGATATCCAACTAATCTTATGCTCTTAAAGACTACCTCTACACAGTCCGTTCATCTCAACCTGGGCCTACCCTTTTTCTAGTAACCGAATGTTTATGATTAAAAACTTTAAATGCAAATGATAAGGGGTCGGCGCGCACTCTGCATATATGTCCCGCAACTTTAAGAAGACCAATCTTAATAAATTTGACGATATTTATAGCTTTAAATAGTTTGTACAGTTTAAAGTTATGTCGACGTCCCCAAACTTCATTTTCCTCCACAACACCGAAGATTTTTCTGAGAATCGTGCTGATTTAAGACATTTAATAATTTTTGATAAAGCATTCATTTGCTAATGTAGATTGGTTTAACCGTTATCTAAATTGCAACCAGTAATTTTCGAGTTTGATATATGGACCATCAAAAGTACAGAATACCAAATTTAGAACTAAGGTGTTCAACAACATTTGAATTACTTACATAGTCGAATCAGTTCCATGCATATGACTGGAACAATATATGGCTTCATAAATTCTAAAATAAACTAATGAAAAAAACTTGTTTTTGTTAATTCCTGAATAACAGTGTCCTATATTAGTTATATGTGTTTCTTAGCATCCATTTCTTTATGCAAGTAACAACACACAAATGCAAAAATCAATCACTTTTATGAGAAGTTATTTTATATCTTAAGCCATAATAGTAAACTGTAATAAAATAGACTCGAATTTCAATTTAAATTTAATAACATTGACATAGATTCCGCAAAGTAATTTAAAATAAAATGAGCTTAGATCTGCATAATACTCACCAATGAGAAAAAGTTCATCAATAAAAATTCTCATTTAGTAATTTTGTCTCAATCACATTTTCCTATTTTCATTCATTGAGAGGTTTCCGCTAATTGCGATCGAAGAGACGAAAAAGCGAATTCAAAAACTCATAAACGGCAATAAAAAAAAAAAAAACGATTCGAAAAAAAAATTTTTTTTTATTCAAAATATAAGTGACAGTACGTAAGCCGGCAATGTATTTAATCAAATGCGAAAGTTTTAAATTAGTCAGCAGCCTCCGAATTACGCTGTTAACTGGATAGCTCCGGTTTAGAAAAATATTTGTTCCTTAAAAATATAAAAAAGAATTAAAAACCGGTTAAACTTTCAAAAAGTAGAGGAGGGAAAAAATTGCGTTTTCCGTTCCCTATAAGGGATTTTTTCCCCTTTTACATCTTCCATCCTCCGTTGAGCTTTCCACTAATGGAAAGTTGCCGCTGTAAAAACCGTTCGGATTCGGTGAAGAGGAATTCCAGCACCATTAATAGAGGGCGTAAGGCACTTCAATTAATTCCAGAGTTTTTTAATGACCCTCGTTTGGGAGGACAGGGAATTCACCAAAAGAAAAAAGCGAGAATGGGGAAAAAAATTTGATGGAAAGTCTCCATTACATTCTAATTTCCGAAAAGTCTCCAAAAAAGGGAAGAAGATGATGGGGAAAAGAGAAAAAAAAACTAATCAAGAAGCGGTGAGGAAAACTTCCAGGCGTAAAAGTAATTTAGACAGTTATTTAATATCGAAGCAGTTCTCATCCTCGCTTTTATAGCAAGGTTTTTCATCCAACACGACAACTTGTTTTTGTTGAGAAAGACGGCGGTGCTTAAAAAACATGGCGTCGAAAACAGAGAAGAAAGAGCGAAAAAAAAAAAAATTTGGCTTAACACAAGAAGTAATTTTAAAGTGGAAGTTAAAGTAAATCGCGACACGCTAATGGCGCCCTCTAGTGACAGAGACGTTTTAATGAGACTTTTCGTTATTTTCCTTAGCGTTGCTCGAGCGTGAAGCGTTACCAAATTAGTGTTCGCTCGGATAATCATTGTTAAGTGATATCCTTAATCTGGGTTATTAATTCTTACATTAGGGCTTAAATTTGAGAACTAATGCGGGACAACGTAGCACCGCTTTTTCGCGCGCTAATTAATTGCAACTTCCTTTTCACCCCAACTACATCGTCCTAAGTGGCTCTGCTAGAAGCGAACACTCAGGAGGGAAAAAAAGGCTACAGTCATGATGGGATATTATTCCTCACAAATTATTCTCCACTTTTCTCTTAACAAGTTTCATTGTGGTGGTTATTAAGAAAAAGGCTGAAACTGTTAGAAGAATATTTCATCGCTCCTTTTTAACGCTTCTTTTACATCACTAGCGGCTCTTGGGCTTGTTAAAAATAATCCTTCTGCCTTGAAAGCTGGCATGAAGGAAAAGAAGCACTGGTAAAAGAAAAAAAATTGGCGTTGATTCATTTTCAACAAGTGACGCGCTAGACTGTGCATTTGTGTTCTTACATTATGTTCCTAAAAAGTTATGCATCCCGCTTATAAATTTGTGTAATTACAATTTACTGTATTTCTTATGGATTTAGTCAGATTTGATATTTCAGAAGGAAAACTATTTTTGCAATTTTTCAAGTGATATGAATTTTTCCATGTTGAAGACGCAATTCATTAGGACTTGGTTCATTAAACAAAATTAAATGAAACTTTGAATCTCAAAAAGTAGTCAACAAAAAAGTGTATTATTGTGAGGGTAGATTAATAACCGTGAAAATTGCTGTAACTTTATCAAGTTTATTATCACGATGCAATAATTTATAATTTCGAACATTCTCAGTTTAACAGCAGCATACATATGATCTCACCTAGATTTCTAAACAATTTCATTCACATGATTTTGTAATGATGCAAATTTAAATAATTTTCAAATCAAATTCTTTTAATTTTTTTTTATCTTTTTGGCTAATATTAAATTTACTTTTACAAAAAAATTAACATTTTTCAGCGAAAAATATAGCTGATTCTTATGTTAACATTCATTAAAGAGAACACGTTGTTATACTTCTAATTGTTTTATTAGATAATCACTTCTTCATTTTTATTTTCATATCAGAAAAATAAGCAGATAATCTTTCTTCGCATTGAATTTTATTTTTTTCTCTATGAATGAAACGAGCACTTGTAAGTATTTAATTAGATAATCAGTTCTTCATTTTTAACTACAAATCAGAAGAATAAGCGGGCATACCTTGATCTCATTGAATTTTTTTATTTTTCTCCCCCATAAATAAAAACAATAATGAACAAAAAACTGAAAATCAAAAGTCGTTCAATATAATTTTTACAATGCTCAGTAAAATATAAAATAAAAAAAAATATGACAAATCTAAAAAATAGAATTTCCAGATAACATTTTTTTTACCATATGGACAACTATTCATTAATAATTTTTCATTTATTTGTACGCATAAAGATTAAACGTAAAAGATCATTATCTGAAAATATTATCTGAAGCTAAAATTTTATTCATACAAATAACATTTTATTTATGGGTACTGTGTCTACAAATAACCTTTTTCAAGATGCACTTCTAGCAAATAACATTTATTTATACATATGCATGGAATATCTGCAAATAACATTTCGTTCGACAGT
This sequence comes from Latrodectus elegans, assembly GCA_030067965.1. Taxonomy (NCBI): domain Eukaryota; kingdom Metazoa; phylum Arthropoda; class Arachnida; order Araneae; family Theridiidae; genus Latrodectus; species Latrodectus elegans. The sequence goes on along the minus strand of CM057814.1, from coordinate 78,094,001 downwards.
AAGTACTGTATTAGGAAACATTTTATTCGTAGTTACATTTTCTGCAAGTAATACTTACAGAAAATCTATCTGCGAATAAAATGTTGCAGTAATACTTGCAGAAAATTTACGATTCTTTGTTACAGATTCTATTTAGAACATTTCTTAATTTAAAATAACTGTTTAGATTTAATGCGGGCATTAAATTTAGATATATTTTTAAAAAATAGTAATTTTATTGGATATTGATTAATTTATTTTTTTAAAATCTTAATATGAAATGATAGCAAAATTATTTTAATTGAGAATAAGAAAAAAAATTTTTTCGAATTAAAAAATATAATACTAGATGACCATGCACAAAATACTACAAATGCTTCGAATTTTAAATCTTTCTCAGATTTCAATTCTTTTTTTAATTTCATCAGTTTATATTACTAAAATAATTCAAAAATATCATTTAAGCTTGAAAAAAAAAACTAATTATCCCTTAATTTAACACGTGTAACAAAATCATATTATTTTAAAAAAATACTTCATGTAAAATATAAAAAAAAATTATTTTACTATTCATACGAATTTGCATTTTGCATTACAAAATATACTGTGAGTGGATACTTCCGGATACGCGATCGAATCACTTCCGCAACCGTACTCCTCAGCGGTGCGAAGTTTGATGAATCGGATGAATGGAAGCAAACAAATTGAGCTATGATACCGTAATGGCTTCGTGGAGAGTGTATTAAGGCCTTCCCCTTCTACCCCATTGACTCTCCGCGGGGGCACGTGCCGGGACGCTCGCGCCCCTCTCAGCTGGGGGCCGGTGCTTGACGGGCACGTTCTTCCCCTCTCTCTCCGCACGCGTTAATTATATTAAATAATCTCTGGCGTAAAGCCGATGAGCGTGCTGCTTCGTTTTGATGGAGTCTCTTTTGTCCGCAGCTCTGAAGGGGACGGCAAAACAAGTGCTACGAAAATAAAGATTGAGGCACTTTTGACCCATAACGTGAAAGTCGGAATCAATGAAAGACATATCGGGTGACTTTGGAATTGTCGCTTTGTTTCTTTCCCCTTGCACATAAAAAATATGAAATGAATAAATTGTAGAATTTATATTACTCTGTTGTACTACTAATTAACCAACAATAATTCATTTGTAGAATTCTTTGAGCTGTTGCAGAATTTTCAATGATACACTATAAAAACGTTACATCTGAGGCCAGTTATTGAAAGCAAAAACACATCGCGGCCAATTAATATTCATTAAATGTAACTTAAAATGATAGCAAAGTTTTGCAATGAAAAATCGTTTAGTCATGGAAAAAAAAATTTTTGGTATCCATCATATAATAACCGTACAAATATTACAGAGATTCATGGTATTGAACAGTCGTCAAAGAAAATATATGATCTATAAAATTGTAAAATGTATTCAAATGTTTTTCTTTTGGATAACTTAAATTCAAACATTTCTTAAATTATATCTTTGAGGAAAAAATACACTCACCACATATAATTTAGACTTTTAAAATACTTACGCGTATTAAATTTTAAGTGTAGTTTTTGAAAAAAAAATAAAATAATATATTTTTTATTCTTTTAAATATATATTAAATATATATTTTATATACATAAAATATATATTAAATATATATTTTATGTATATAATCGTTTAAATATATATATATAACTAGAGTCTTTAAAATAATTCAAATAATCAGGTTGAAAATATTATATATTTGAATGAGAAATGGCTACAAGATTACACGGGAAATCTCTCATCGATTTCATGCTCCACTTGAATTTCACAAAAGTGATTAAACACTTGAAAAATTTTTGGGTAGTGTTGAATTTACGAACTACTGTAATATTACCTTTCACAATGAAAATTTTTTTTAATATATGTATTATATTCTTAAGAAAGCAGAAGAAATTTCGAATAGCTGTTGAAATTGATTCTTCGAAAATCAAAGCTAAAGAATTCCCACGCAAATATTATCAGATTCTTAAAAATTGATAAAAATAATGGAAAATTCTAAGAGAAATCCAGAAATACATTCTGTGAACTTTTCTTAGAATCTTTGTCTTGAATGCCGACAGGCTGATTGGTTAAACTATTAGTTATCATGTGTGTGTGTGTGTGTGTGTGTGTGTGTGTGTGTGTGTGTTGTGTGTGTATGTGTGTGTTGTGTGTATGTGTGTGTTGTGTGTATGTGTGTGTTGTGTGTATGTGTGTGTTGTGTGTATGTGTGTGTATGTGTGTGTGTGTGTGTGTGTGTGTGTGTGTGCATGTGTGTGTGTGTGCATGTGTGTGTGTGTGCATGTGTGTGTGTGTGTGTGTGTGTTCGTGTTCTCTCTTCTTCAGTAAAAGTGCACAGTATTCCCATTTTTTTTCTCTCAATAATCAAATATCATAGAATTTGAAACCTATCAGACATTACCTAATCAAAATGAAAAAAAACTAGTCACACTCTAATTCTTCTCTTATTTCTCCTAAAAATACATCATAGCATTAAAATATTCTTATATATTAATGAACTATTATAATGCTACGTTTAATAAAAAATTGATTAAAACATTCTGCATTTAAATAAAGAGTATTAAAGGTTAAAATTTTTCCAATAAATTTTATCCAGTATATAAAAATCTTACTATGTATATATATATATATATATATATATATATATATATATATATATATATATATATATATATATATATATATATATATATATATACATGAACAAATATAAAAGTAAAATTAAAATATTTCCATTACTTACCTAATTAATTTCATTTTTCCTAGAATTTGTTAATTAGTGGATTTTTTAGCCTGTGTGTGGATTGAGTAATTATATTTTATTCCTAAATTACTAAAAAATTTAAAAATGAAACATCGGGATGCATGACATTAAAATTTCGTGACACAATATACTGTTTTAATGATGATTAGTTTAATAACTAACTATTCAATGACAGTTCCGTCAAGTAGGAAAAAGTTTTCCAATATGTGCGAATTTTTACAGTAATGAATTTTATTTAATAATATTTTATAAGAGTTTCTAGAAATAAACAACATCGAAAATCAAAAAAGTGTCAGATAATGTGCATCGAAAACTATTCCACATTTTATAATATATATATATAATTATAAAATTTATAAAAAAAAATCGGGGTTTGATTGTGCTGTATTGAATATAGGAATATCATTAACAGTTTAATATATTATTTTTCAAATTAAAAGTAAATTAAATTCTTAATTATACATTAATTTATTTTAATGTTTTGAAAATTACTATTAAAATTAAAAAATTAAAGGCTTTTGCTTGTCAATTAATAATTACAATCATGTGAAATCACAATATATTAATATTTACTCTGATCATTTTGAAAATAAAAAAAAATTTGGTAATAAAACAGCTTTTTTATTAGTTATTCCAATGCTAGATTTATACCAAAAGAAATATTAAAGTATGTTTACTCAAATAGCAGTCTTTTGCATGAATAAAAATATCAAATAAGTTTTCATATATATATATACACTTATTTTTCTTCTGACCAATTAGAAGAGCCAAAATTTTTTAAATACATTAGTATATTGATCAAGAATCAATTTAAGAATTTAGCTGCAAGGCGGTTACAGATACATTTTCTTATTTCACTTAGCAGTAACCTAATCTAGTATTATAATGAAAACCTTATCTACAGAAATCTTTTTCGTCCTTCTTTTTATTGACGCAATCTTAAATGAGTAGATGTGCAAACATAAATGAGTAATATAATGATGTAAGGGTACGAAAACGATTCTTGTGGCTTTGTTCCAAGCTCAATTGCCGAATCATCAGCTTTGATATCAACAAATACTGAAGCCCAAGGATCATGTTCTATGTTATACGATTGTAAGGAATATTCGATACAACTCCAAAATTTAAAACAATTTTTGGATTGATAAATTAATATATTTTCTTTTGTAAAACATTTAGATTACAAATAAAATACATATTCAAATTAGAAATACTATAATGATATGTAGATATGCAATGCTATTAAGAAATATCAAAACTTGGAAATACAGTTGGATTAATAATAGTAATTGACATAGACAATAATTTAAGACTATAATAATTTAATCAAATAATCACGAGAAAATATATCAAATTATTTGTAACTAAGCATTTAGGGTCGACTGCTAATACCGTAAACTCTCCGGAACAGCAAATTCTGTGTTCAATCCAAGCCTTTGCCAAACAATAACAAATGAAACTTTATAGTTGAGATTTCTGTGGGCACATTTGTTAGAATAAACATTAGGATAGTTTTCTAATTTATTAGGATTTGTAATAATTTTTTCCCTGAGACTTATGAAAATAGAAAGTTATTTGTAAAAAGTTCTTCCAATATTTGGATATCTTTATTGTGGAACTTCACGGATTGGACCATAATATTCCCCACAATTGGCATCATTTGGCTTGTAGATCAAATTAAGGAATTAATTTAAGGTTTTAATATTCTCCATTGTGATTTTAAGTTCATGAACTTAGTTTTAGATATGTTCCTGAAAATAAATAGCATTAAAAACCAAATTTATATTATTTTAAACTTTTAATATTTTAAATATTAAATATATTGCTTATAAAGTTCGTAGTTAAATTTCGAAATAAATTGAAATTCATAAAATATCTTCCAAAAATTATTTAATTTTTTTAGGAAAAGAAGTAATAATTCATAAAATTCTGTTACTAACAGATTTAAACAGTGATATCATTTCCTTAAATCTTAGAGGAAATATCAGTTATTACCAAGACCAAGCACTATGTATGAAAGAATTGTATGAAACAACAATAGAGTTTTGTAGACAATAGTAAAATTACAGTTAACCTAATTCAATAAAATCCATATTTATTATTCTTCAATAAGTGATGAGAAGACAGTAACTAAATCTCTTCGAATCAAAATTTAATATAGTAATTTTTATTTTAGTTATCGTTTACTATAAATTTCTAGAGGGTGGAAAGAAAACTTTGTTAAAAATTCTGACTTTGAATTTGAATTCAAAAATTTTTCACATTTTAATTTGGGTTCTTTCCATATAAATTGTTTGTCAGTGCGACTGCCACATTCTGCTAATATGTAAAACACTTTAAACTAAAAAAACTATTTAAAAAAAATGATAAAAATGATAAACGTTGCGAAATAGTACTGAAGCTTTTTTGAATAGTTCACTAAAACAATTACTTGAAAAAATTACCTTGAGGGCCATTGAGATTCCATGAAACAAACTGTACTATTACTTAAAAAATGCATAACTTATACTAAGTAAAATAATAACGAATTATTTCAAAAATTTATTTGCTGTAATCCTACTATGTTGAGAAAGCAAAAGGTAAGTTAAAATTGTGTTTTAACAATTTACTGAAATAAATTTTTTAAAAAAAATGTAATTTATATTTAAACATTATTTTTGCGTATAAGAGTAAAATTTTATCATAATATTTACGCTTACATTATCATTACTTGATGGGTTTTACTGAGTACTAAACTTTGATTTATATTTTCTATAAATAATTACTGTATAACAATTCAAAATAACCGCTAGAAAAATCAGGTGGATGGAGCCTCCCAGAGAGTGGATAACTCCGTAAATGAGATATTGCCATGGAAGAAATCGATTAAAAAGCAGCTATTAAATATCAAAAATAAAATAGAAATTATTAAATAAATATGAAAAAATTTAAAGAGACTGGAAAAATTAATTAATGAACAAAAGATATATTTTCCCTTTTTATAATATATTATTAATAGAGATTATTTTAAAAAAATATTAAATATTCAATTCATTGAAAATTTACACATTACTTCGATAAAATAGGTGGAGAAAGATAGAGAAGACACGTTTTGAATTCGCATATATAGCGCCATCTATGGGTGTATTTTAACATTACTAAATCCGTTTTATACAGGATTGTTTTTGAGTAAATACTATAATATAAGCAAATAATGAAAAACTTTTTTTAATAGTTAATAATTTACTAGTTAATACTCACAAGTTAATAGAATTTATAAAAATACTTGTTTAATAAATCACTAGCATTTTTTATAAATGTTATAAACTTATGAATAACAAATTAATGTCAAATAATTTTAAATTATAACGGAATAAACAATATTTCATGTGAGTTCTAAAATTTGATATCATAAAAAATATTTAAAACAAAATATTCCAGGTTTCTTTTGATATTTGTTTGAATATTTGTTTTGATTTTTTTGCTGATAGAATTATAATACTAAATTAAGTAAAATTCCATAACTAAAATTGATTTTTAATCCTGTATTATTACCATACGCGTATAATGAATCATTTCTGGTCTCAAAATTAATTTTTTAAATTAAAATAAACAAGATTATTTAATTAAATTAATGAAAAAAATTCGGTAATATCTAAAAGTATGAGAGTTAAAAACTATAGATCAATAAATATGATAAGATTTAAAATTTTAAAAGAAACTTGAAATGTGGGACAAAACAATTCAAACAAGCAATTAAAAATATTAGATTATCATATTATTAAATATTATTGTAATGTATTTTTTAGTTCTTAATTGAATATCTAAAAAATAAATAAAAATTCACTACTAAACCCAACTATTTTAATTCAAAATATTTGAATATAATTTTCTATAAAATATCCTATTATACTCACTTTCTTTTTAAGAAATGTAACTAAACTGATTTTGTTTAAAAAAATGCGAAAACTTAATTGTTTCTAATAAACTTTAAGAGCAATTTTTTGTAAATGCTCTTTTCAAACAATTATAATATCAATTCACATAAATTTTTTAATGAGAATTAATATTTCTTTTTTATAGAATTTTTATTTAATGGAAAATGTATATATAGTTAGATTTCAAAGTACTTATTTTTAAATTATTTAAAAACATTACAATCATTGCAATCAATATTTATTAAGTGATCATAAACATAATAGGTTGTTAAAAATTTGAGACTTATTGTGGTTTATATTATATTCCACTTATAATATAAGGGAGAATAGAAAGGCTCAATAATAAAATTATTATCTTTAACGTATAAAATTTTTTTACTTAAAAAATCAAAGGAAATTTTATGATTTTTTCAAAAATTCATAGCGACATTTTTTTTTTAAGAAATATGAGTAAATATTTTCTTCACTGATAAATCTCAGAAAAAATAAGAAATGTTTAGTAATTGATAAGAATTAATTAAGACACAGGTATATATATCTTTTTATATTTTTATAGTAACTTTATAATAAAATATGCTATAAATTCTCTTCGCAAAAAGCGAAATTAATTTAATATTCAAATCCCTGAATTACTAAGGACTATTATATTGACTTACGCTGTTTTATATTTTAAAAATGTTATTGATCCATTTTACATATTGTAAAAGTTTTGCTCATAAAATTTAGGGAAATTGAAATATCAACACACTAAAAAATCCTCAGATTAAATTATTGTCTAAATATTTATAAATATTTACGCTTTTTAATTAATTAATTAATTTTATTTTATTTATTTATTTATTTATTTTGAAAATAAAGAAATATTTCGATTATTGCCAAGCAAACATTGCCACGAATTTCAAATATAGTAAAGCAAAACAAAACTTGATTCTTCAGTAAATCAAAGTGCTGATGATTTAAATATTAATTGTTATCAGTAGAGGAATGAAAAATAATTTATCGATTTTATCGTAAAGTAACACCTGCAGATAACTTCAACCTCAAATGAGAGTGTAATACTTACCAAGAGTGCAAAATATTGTATTTAATAGGAATTTTAGACCAGATCTTCAGCAAGAAAAATTATAAAACGTTGGTTTTTTAAAAATCGAATATAGTGTATAAAGATGATAATATCTGATTTTTTGAAATGTTGCTTTAAGCACTGCAGAAGCTAGATTCTTATAAATTATCCAAAATAACTGCTTTTTAAATCAATTATATTTTATTTGTTAGAAACTTGCTGTTAGGAATAGTTATAAATTTAACAGTATTTACATTAAAAAATCCGGTTATAGTATTTTTATGATGAGATAGCTCTCTCTCTCTCTCTCTCTTTCTCTCTAAAGACAGAAAAATTTTGAAGAAAAATCAAAACAAAGATAGTTTGGAGCATGATTAAAAATTATAAATTCTCTTTTACAGTTAAAATGTAGATTTTCTATTATTTACAGTCATTTAAAAAATAGTTTTCCATATATCGAAATTTTAAAATCGAGTTCATTTTGTTTTAAAATTTTTGTAAAATAATAAATAAATTTGATGTTAATTATTGTTTAAAAATGATATCATTTTAAGTTAGTGATTTAATTAATAATTAGAAATGAAATAAACTTTATAGTAAATTGAATTTTAATAGATAAAATATTTATTTGTAAGTGGTATTGTTTTAATTCTAAGGAATATACTTGGTCCCTTCGAAAATTTAATTAGGACAATAAATGAAATGTGTAATCTTCTCTGCTTTTTCATTCCATTTTCTGCAAACTATTTCGTCTAATTATGTTTTTTTTTATTCGACTAATTTAAAATAAGTATTTTGAACTGTAATTTGATAATTGCAAGATAATAACAATAATAATAAATAGTTATATTACAAAAATAAATAAAAGTAGATGAAATATATATTAATAATAAAATTTATTTTTAATTAAAGTTATTAATTACGTATCTTTTAACTATATAATATTAAAAATATGCAAAAAAGATTAAATCTGATTTAATTTTAATATTTATTCTTAGTTATAAAATGGTAAAAAAAAATTAAATATTTATATATTTGTAGATTGATTTTATTTTTAGAGCTTGTATAAAATTCGGATTGAACCTTTGAGTAACTATTATTTTCATATGTCATAAGTTCGAAATTTCAGCTCCCATTTCTAAATTAAGAAGAGACGTCTGTAAAAATCCATATTTCCTTCTTTAAAGTACTTCAAATATAAATTAGTGTAATTCCGTAAAATAATAATTGAATTTCTCTCACTAACCATTCTGATTCGTAAGGACAGTCTCTCAAGTACAGTTGCCAACCTTGCGGAAAGTGTCGTAAAATGATAATTGCAGAACGCGAAGCGAATTGGATAATTGAACTAAAAATTTCCCTTTTCTTTCTGTCGGAAGTAGAATTGGGAATGAGAGCGTTGGAAGAGAAAACTTATTTTAAATTCGGAACGTTTCCGAAATCTATTTATCGTCTGCGATTTTCTAAAAGCGAGCTAACCGCTAATCCATTCCAAAAGATTTTGTAAGAACGCCATTCATTCATTTATTAGAGAGAAAAGCTTCTCGCATCTGGCAACCGAAAAGATGTTTATTTTGCGGGAATGCAATTAACGCAATTATCCCGCCAACTTAACGCAATTTCGTGTCGGCTTAAATTCCTTGGCATTCCTTCCGTTCATTAGAAGGAATGGGGGAGGGAGTGAAAAGAGAGTTTATTTTTGTGCAGCCTTTAATTCCTTCTAATTCTCCCGATGTGGAATAGCAGCCAATTAGCACATTCCACTCAATTAATGCGAACGACTCGCTATAACCCACTTGGTGGGGAAAAGGGTTGGTGGCGAGTTCTCTCTCTCTTTTCTCGGACTTTATATATAAAGATCGTCTGCGGGATTAATGTCGTGACAGATATGGAGTGCGCCGGGGTTTTCCATTACCTCCCTATCCAATCTCCGCTCGCCGCCCTCAAGCCCCTCCCCGCACCCCTGGGAACGCTCACTTATTTTAAAACTCCGCAGAAGCACGACTTTACAATCCGAGTCTTGGCTTCACCAAATGTGGCGAGAAATCAGTAATTTTGGCGAGAAATTTAAATTTTAAAATGTATTTTCATATGAATTTTTTTAATATATGTCATTTTTGATGAGCAAATTTTATTTACAGTTAATTATAATTTAAATTTGACTTAAATATACCCTTCCTTTAGTTTATTTAAATTACGTTAACTTTAATTATCTGTATATAGCATACTGCTTTTGAAAAAAAAAAAAAGGTATGCTATAAAAAATGTCAGATTTCATTGGCATTGACTTTTAAGTCTGTTTAACTGTGACAAATATTTTCCATTGGCAAATTAATAACTTCCGTTGACAAATGATATTTTGATAAAATTCTAATAAATTATCAAGTCTGTTTTTTAACTTTCATTTTAAATAAAGATTTTTTTAAAGCTTTTATGCACAAATTTGAAGTTAAAACAAATTTTTCTAACGACACCTCACTTTAACTGATTTTTTATTTAGAAACTAATTATATATATATATATATATATATATATATATATATATATATATATATATATATATATATATATATATATATATATATATATATATTCTTAGAAACTCATTTTATTTTTCGTAATCAGGAAATTCTTTTATTTAAGTAATTGTTTCAGATTATAAAAATATGAATCAATTTCTAATAAAATAATTAAAGGAATAAATATTGAAATCGTTTTAAGATAATATTAATATCAAAATAATTTTTTTTTATATTTTAATCTATAAGAATTTCAACTACTTTTTTTAATACTTATTAAGAAGTTTGTTAAAAGTAAAATATAATTCAATACTTTAAATTTATTTTAAGGAAATAAAGAAATTTATTATTATGAAATATTTCATGAATGTGTTTTCTTTATTTTGAATTCCTGGGTTTTTGAGCTCATATTAGGGAAAAATACTTGAAAACGTTTCTAAAGACATCTTAAACAGTAATTTAAAAAATAAATAATGCAAAAAGGCATTTTATAGTTAAGAAAAATTTTCTTTTTTTTAAATGGATTAGACGTATATAATTTATTGTTAATTTCATGTCTTTTAAAATTTTACAAAAAAATAAAACGGAAAAAAATCCCATGTGACTTCAGAAATAAGAACGTTTTTTGTTGTTATAAAAATTTTTTTGTATAATATTTCTGGCCTAAAAATGTCATTAGTCATATGAAAATTCTTTACATGTTAACCTCATAATAAAATTATTATAATTTTCAAAAAAATACAAAGTTTAATTAATCAAAGCATAGATATTCCTTTTATTTTATTCGCATGAAATATTATTTCTTATATTTTCAACTTTTTGAATGATTTATGTAAATATAATGCGATAAAAAATTAATTTAAAGAACGTTTTTGGAATGCTGCTCTATTGCTGTAACAAATCTTTACACTCCCCCTAAATCTATAATTAAATCTTTAATAACACAGTAAATTTTTTATTCTAATTAATCATGTCTATTGAAGCTTTGTAAGTGCAGCAATATAAAGGTGAAATGAAATTAACCCAATGGACATTGAAAATTTTTTTAAATTTTTTTCGAACTTTGAGTCTTTCAAATTGTTTTGATTTGGGAAACATTTAAAAGGGTTCTAAGCCAAGTTCTAACATAAATAGCTGTAATGTAAATAAACTCTCCTCTTCACATGCTATATTTTGTATTGAAGAATCAACCAGAAAATGTAGTGAGTGAAATTACTTTTTAGTAAAATATACTTAAGTGCAAAAGCTAAAAATCAATTAAGATTAAACACTTCAAATTAAGAAAAACAATTAGAATCAACATCTTATTAATTAATTAATCGCAAACGATAAATGAAAGAGTGAACATAAAAAGGAAATTTTAACATTTATAATTAGATAATGTAAAAATTTTATTTAAAAACATATTTTTATAAGCTTCTAAAAATGTGTCTTATACATAAACATTTAAAATAATGTGCAATTTTTAAATTATTTCTTTACTGGAAAGTGATATTATATAATTCAGTTGATAAATATAGATGCTAAGACACGACTTATAGTTAAAGTTGAAATTCTCCGAAACAGTTCGATGTTCGAAATATCTATATTCGAATATCCCACATTTTAAAATCCGATTCAAAATATTTTTCGACTATCGCTTAGGAACAACTACATAATTAATCTTTTCAAACTCCTCTAAAATCAATTTCTTTTTAGTAAAATGGTTACTGGTAATTTTTTAGACTGTTTTTAAATGAAGTAAAATAAATTTTAAGTGTTGCTAAATCCATAAAATTCAGAAGCAGCAACATAGTCAGACGTTTTGAAATTTATGAAATTTTTCTTTAGATAAAAGAAGCAGAGTTCGTCTAAGAATACAATAATGAAATTTCTGTTTAAGCAGGAATTCCAGCAATTTTGTATCCAATCAAATATATTATATTATCGTTTGGAATTCAAAATCCCACCAAACTTATGAATTTCTAAAGTTTTCGCGAAAATAGATTTCTTCTAATTAATATCTCCCCATGAAATCGTCTGTGAGGTAGTGCCTGTGTTCGCTTAAAAGGAATAGGGAAAATTGTGGTGAGAGAGAAGTGAAAGAAAGGTCGCCACCGATTTGGCGAGATCGAAAGGCCAGCAACCCCAAGTATTCACTGGATTCTCTACGCCACATCACTCACATTACACCTTGACACTTGCGAACGAAAAGTCATTAGCGGTTGATGGGATCGCTAAACTGTCTTTGCACTTTCTGAAAAGGCGCGAATTTATGTCCGCGCGCCTCTAAAATTCTGGGGGGTCCCGCCTGCGCCGCCATCGATCGGGTCCCCTTTAAGTGAAATTAATGGCCCGGGCCCTCCAGGCCGAAGGAGAGCCTGGAATTTCTCCACCACCACCGCTCGGACCCGGGGATCAAATTTAAAGCCCCTCTCTGGCCCTGGGAAACTCACTCCGTCCGTTACCGTTTCGCACTCTCCTCCGGTGTGTTCGTGCACTAGGCACAGACAGAGGGATTTTATTCCTCCGCAATAGTGGCCGGAATTAATAGCGATTGCAGAACGACCCGCACGTTAAACGGCTGCGGTTTTAAGGGTTGCCTTGTCGCCTCTTACGACCCCAGGATTGTGAACATTTGGTTTATAACCGTTGTTGCCTCACCCCCCTCAGTAAACTACGCCAGTCCCGTATTCCAATTCCCGAATTTTAGTCCCAAAACCGGGAAATAGATTTTCAGCTGCCTCTAGCCGGCAATCTCTCCGGAATTATAGCCGCTTTTATGTTGGGTTATTCACTGAAACTGATTCAGGAAAGAGTGAAAAGACTATCTATGTGGTTTTATATAAATAAAAACTCTTTCCAACAGAACTTTCAAATAAATAAGCATATACGAATTATTAGCAGAATATTAAAATAATAAAAAATATTTAATAGGAATATAAAATGGCCAAGTTTATTAATTTTATGAAAACTAAAACATAAATAAATTAAGTATTATAACATTTGAAACGATAATTTGTCAGTTTATAAAATAATTTGATTAAGGATACATATAGACAATGTAAATTTAACGATTCTCTAGAAAATATTTTTATTTATATTATTTAGAATAAATGTATATTCTTCGGAAATGTTATTTTAATTTTCGAATTAAGTTTCACAATTCAAATATTTCTTATGTATAATAGCTGATAACAAGTTTGATGTAATGAGCATATAAGCAAAATATTTTAGCAGTTTAAAATGCGAATTTATTTTATTGTAAAATAAATTATATTTATAAATACTATTACTAAAATTGGACATTTAGAGGACGTATTTTATATCACTATTTAATTATTTTGAAAACTTTTACTTGTTTTAATAATTTTATTAAAAAAGCTAGGAAAATTGTTTAAAAGTTTAAAAACTATGGCTTTGAGTTTTTTAATTGAAATTCCTTAAAAATCGCATTGAATTTTATTTTAAAACACAGATTTCATTTCAAATTAATTATTTTGTTATTGAATACTTGGCAATGTAATGATATTTTTTAATATATACACATATTTTTGTGTAAAACTTCACATTTTATATATAAATGACTGAAAAATATATATATATTTTTTTTCATATTTGTAGTAAGAAAAGAATTTTTAATGTATGTAAAACACATCTATGAAAAAATATTATTAAAAAAAATATGCTCTGAATACAATTTCAAAATCAAAGAATGAAAATTAGGATTTTAATCATAATATCATGATTTTCATTATAGCATTTTTTAATTTACATTTAAAAAATCTCATTAAATTAAATTTTAGCACTAGGAATTTATTCCTTATTTAAATCTAAGATTTTGACATTTTATTAATATTTTTGTTATATTTAATTTTATAATTACATTGTATTTTTTTTATAAAATCTAAATTAAAATTTTTGCAATTCACAACAACTTAAAAGTTAAAATATTTTATTTCCGAATATAAAATAAAAACATAAAAAAACAAATAATGAACTATTGCTACGTAATTGTAATATATTTGTGCGTTAAAAGGTTCGGTTGTTTTTTTTTTCCTTGTGCCTTATTCTGTATATTTTTTCATTTTATTATCTTTTCCTAAATACTAAGTTGAATTCTTTTTTTTTTTTTTTTTTACCTAATATTTTTTGTATGGGTTTTTGGTTTTCCTAATATTCGTTGTATATAATATGTAAAATGGGTTGCTTAGTATTTTTGTGCTTTCAAATTTATTAATATTACTTAAATTTATTTTTAAAAAGATGTTAATATTAATTTGTGCAGCATTTTATTGAATGAATTATTACGCAGGTATATTATTAATTATTACTCAGCTTCTGTGTGGTAATTCTAAATAATAGATAAAATAACAATTTTTAAATAAGATATTAATAAAATATACTCTTAATAACATTATAACTAATTTTCAGACATAATTATTAGTTTTAATAATTTTGTTCATTTTACAATGAGAAAACAAATATAATTCTAAATACATTTATTTAATTGTATGTAGGAAAAATAAAAAATTACTTAGCTATACCTGACTTCAACATTTAACTATTTTTTGCTTTAGTTAGAACATATTATCCCATTGTTTGTCTTTTAATAATTTAATTTGTATTTTATCATATTTCATCTAATTATTCTGTATAAATGCATGTCACAAAACTGAATTTTAAATTCAAAGATAGAAGAATTTTACAAAAGTTATTATTTTTGAAATTTACATCACATAAAGAAAGAGTGAAAACATTTATGTTCAGTAAATAATTTTTTTAAAGTTATTAGAAAATTGGGATTCAGAATAACTGAAAAATGACACACGTTTTAATATTTCCCTTTGAAAAATTTATAAATATTATTATCTTAAGTGTTTGTTATTATGTTTATATTAAATCACTCAAAAAATACAATATTGTTATTAATTACAGTAAGTTTTAGGCGATTGTTATAAATTCATTCAATAATTTTAAATACACACGTGATTTTTTTTTTAAATTCAAGGAAAAATAATATCTTTTGTTTCTTGAACAAAAATACTTTGTTATACCAGCATATTTAAAAAAATTCCCAAATTGCTGGTAAAGGTTATTAAAAAACTTGTCACCTTCTTTAATTTTATTTAAATATTGTTCTCGTGTGATTTTATAAACAAGTGCATTTATATTCACACAACAAAATGTTCATGAAAATTATGAAATAAAAATAACTAATGAATGTAAGACCGAAATATACAAATCGTTTTAATTATTTATTTGAAAGGTGTATAGTAATGAATTAAAATATTTTATTTATGCAATTATAATTAATTACTTTATTTGCAGTTATTAATTTCTCTTAATCTAAAACTTATACCCATTATTGTAATCTTTTTCATTCATTGTTATTTTGCTCTGTTCTTTTAATTTATAAGGTAAGATATAAAAGATTTTTTAAATTTTTATTTAAAATTTTAATTTAAATTTTTATGTCAAAAATATCATTAAAATAAGTAATTATTTTGTGAGAATGTATTTCGCTTTTATCACTAACAAAAATCGAAAAAAATATTCCCGTTTATGATTAATAATAAATGAGGAAAATTCTTACAAAATAATTACATGTTTTAATGATCTTAAAATTATTATTTATTTACATAAAATTGAAAAATTATTTTTAAAGCAATATATTATTATAGAAAATTAGATAATATTGAAATATATAAGGTGTAAAGATCAATATTAATAGTTGAATGTAATTTGTTAAATTAATTCATAATAAAAAAAATTTAAAAGGAAATATTTTTTTCATTTAAAATTTAAATAAAACAATAAAAAAGAGAACACACTTCGAATCACTGAGCAAAGGGATATATTATGAATAAATTCAAAATTAATAAAAAAAAATGAATGCCAAGATTTAATATTAAGCATTAACGAAAATATTCATCAAAGTTTAAAATTGTACCATGTTAAATTCAATATTCAATAAAATGAAAGATTTTCTACTAGCCTTGATGGTTCGGATTCTCAGAAAGAATAATAAAAAAGAAAAACCTTAGTAATTTTTATTGAAAATTATCATCAAAAGTCCTTGGATAAATGAGATTAGGAAATATTAAAATTCTAATAATATTTATGAATCTTTTCAGCTTATATAAGATAATGAATTTTACTGGAGTTACAAATAAAACTATAGTTAAAGTGTTACTAAATGATTAAAATAATTAATTAATATTTTTACTGAGAATTATTCTATTTTCAGGTGTTATCAAAATTATCCTGATAAAACATGACACTACCAATTTTATTTAACATCATCGCATATGAAAATGATGAAAAATCTCAATAGCAAATTCATCCTTAAAAACAATTAATTTAAGTAAATTAATAATTTGATGTCAATTTATAATAAAGTTTTTTTCCCCAAAAGTATGGATTGTAGAAAATTTTATAGCTCTATAAATTTATTTTCATTCATTAGAATTTTTAATTTAAGTCATATAATCTTTTCATGGTAAAATTTTCCAATGGCTTTTTACATTTTAATTAGTTAATTGCTAGCTCAGTTCCTTTATCATGATCTTCACACACTTTTTGAATATTTACGAGTCAGATTTCTTTAAAAGTGATATATTTTAAATATTTCTTCGTGAATCAATAACATTCATTTACTTAAATTTTTTATTTTATTTTAATTAAATTTATATACTATATAATTCTATTATTTTCATTTTGGGATTTTAGATTTTGGGAATTCCTCTTTTCTTGAATATCTAAATATTCTAACAATTTAATTTGAAATATTTTGAAATGAATTCACACATTAAGAAGATAAGATAATTTCGCGTGTGACATTTTTATATCGCATTTTGGTGAGAAAATTATGATGAATACACATTATAAGTTAAATCTTATTTGTAATCTTTTCTATATTTTATTATAAGTTATGATTTCCTTTACGTATTTTGAATTTTAAATTACAATTTATTTTATTTTAATAGTTATAAAATGAATATTTTTTTCCACTTATCAACAAAAGAGGTAATTTGACGATGAAGTTAAAAGAGTCTCTCAGCTTTACATTATATTTAATTTCTTTTCATTTAATTATTATATAAATGATTTCTTTCATTATCTAAAGTTGGTCTGTAGTAAAAGAAGGTACTCTGTATTCATAGTTTTCATTAATTATGTTCTACAAAGCTTTTCTAAATAAAAGTAAAATATAAGTTCCTGAGATTGCCACCAAATATCACATATTCCATGAAATTTTACTTTTATTATACTATTTCAGATTCTTTTATATCATTAGAAGTTGACAATTTGAATATTTCTAAGTAAACGAACATTGTAAGTTCCTGATATATCTACTGAAAATACTTACCTGTTTTGGAGAAAGAAATCTAGAGCCTCAGAATAAAAAAAAGAAAAACAATTGTTGCCATATATCTTGTCAAAGATCCAAAAAATGTGATTATATTTGTATTCACTTTCAAATTAAAATCAAACGTATTAAATGTAAGAAAAGTCAATTGTTTGGTAAATCTAAATTAAAAATCATCCTTTTTTAAATTTTGACAAGAAAAAACTAGGTTTACTTAACAATTTCACAAAAAATTACACAATTTTTTAAATAAAAAAAATGAAATAGCATGTTTAATAAATAATTAGTTTGAAAAATAAAATAGTTTGAAAATAAATATTGTTAAATGAAATAGTACAAATGATTATCTTCATACATTAACAAATTTTTTTAATATCCGATAAAAACAGAACAAAAAAAATCTTATTTCTGACCTCCTTAAAGTTTGTGAAATGTGCCAAAAAATTTCGTTTAAGCTTATAATTAAAACTTAGAATTGGGCAATAATGCGTAATTAAAAGTTTTAATTAACAAATTGTCCCTAATTAAAATCCAAATTTCTCTAGCTCCATAAATTACACAGAATTCTCTAATATCTCAATTCTTTGAGGTAAAAATTAAATTGAACAGTAAAATATCACAGTAATTACATGTTTTATCTTCATTTATAATTTCTTCTATTTCTCTATTCATAATTTTAATGCATCACTAGTCGCAATTTTGATGTAAATTCAAAGTATTGTAAATGCAACAAAGTTAATTTAGGATACATAAATAAAAATTTCTTATGAAATATACACACACATTCGTAAAGCTGTTATCTGTTACAAGGAAAATATAAGTTATTAAAATACTCATTTTTTTTAATTACAACAAATATAGTCTTCGATATTCTTAAGTATTCTGTTCAAGTTGAAATTTTTCTGCATAAATTCTTATTAAAGATTAAAATTTGTCCTCATGTGCAAAAAAATTGATGGTAGAGTGTTGAATACACAAATCAAACATTTTTTTAAAGTGATAATATTTGCATGTTAATTTGCTCGACAGTAAAATGTTTCACTTGTTTTCATTATTTCTGATTCAGTAATATGAAGAAATAAATGACAGTTCATCACTCAACTCATTATATCATTATTACGAAAAATTTGATAAGCAATAATGCACCATAATTTGTACATGTAGATTTTATATTTGACATGTAGGATAATTGCAATTATCAGAAAGATACAAATGTGTAATAAAACAGTAAGAATGCAAAGAAAAGGAATAACCACTATATATACATTAATAAAGCTTTCAAAAATAGACATTGTGGCAAAGTGCATTTACTTTATAACAAAGAAAATCCAACATAAGTGACTTCTGGATTGATTTATGACCAAATAAACTGAATTCAATTATTGCTGCTTCCTTCTGGAATCAGTTCAAAAACATTTTTTCTGTTAGGAATATGGCATCATCCACATACAGATGTTCTCTTTGGACAAAAGACATATTGCAGCGACTGGCAAAATTAAATCTTTCCAACTGTTATTGTACTCCAGTCATCATTCGGGTGGAACGCTGCATGCTTTTATTCACTTCCGGTGGGCCCTTTCCTCGGCTGGCCAGGAACTGCGGGCCGTTACTTGGAAAGGATTAAAGGGCATTAAGAGACCCCTTACATTTCCTCTGCAAGAGGGAAGGAGACTTGCCCATGTCCGAATCTGATTCTTTTTCCATTATTTGATTTCCTCTCACTAATGGCATAAATTTGTGGCACTCCACTCTAATGTTGAAGACTTTTCTTCAAAGCAAAATACTGGCACTTCATTCTTTTGGCATCAAGATCATTTGTACATTAACTGTTGTTTTCCATCTGGCAATAGCACTGCTGATAAGGATACTCAGACCCTATCATGAATTTGTAAAAAAATTCCAAATCTTTAAAAAGTGACACATCATTTAATCTAATATACTGTATTCATTCCAATCAAATTTCTAATCTTGAATTTTAAATAAATTTTTGCATAAATTAGAACAATTCCAACATAAATTATGTATTTTTTTGTGACCAGATGGAAAAAAATCAGTTAAAATAATACAAATGTATTATTTTAACTGATTTTTTCCATCTGGTAATAGCACTGCTGAAGGGAATAATTGAACACCATGAAACGGAAAAAAATTTTAAATCTTGAGCCTGATATATCATTTGATCTAACTTAATAAAAATTGCTATTTTGAATTCTAAATGGATTTTCGTATTCATAGAAGTGTATCACTTTTAAATCAGAATTTAAAAACTTGCTAATGATTTTCTTTCAGTAGTAATAAAAATTTGTCTTGAGCCTTAGGTAAAATGAACTTACGGAAATAAAATTTAAATATTTTTCCAAATTTGAATTCCAATGAAATTTGCTATGAAAAAAAGTTTGGAATATTTTCTTAGCATACAGCATAATTATTGATGAAAAATAGAGGTCAAAATGTTTTAACCTTATGCAAGATTCAGATAATACAATTACAAATTATTCCTTTGACTTAAATTAATGAGATCAGTCACTTTATCTTGGCTGTATTTCATAAGGGATGTATGTTTTATGTACAATTTGTAAGTAACTCTGCTAAAATTCCTGAATAATCATCGCTTAATATCTCGCAAAAATAAAGAAAACCAAATTAGAATCATAGAGATTGTGATACTCATTTATGAAAATAATTTTCATTTAAAATTGCTGTATCTTTATTAACACTATTGCCTTCAGAAATTAAATATTGTGTACTATAAACTGTACGAAATCTTTGGACTTTACTATAATAGCAACGAATAGAAAGCAAAAGTCTCAAAAGAAAAAGATATCAGATAGATATATTTATATCTAATTAAAAACATGAAACAAAAAACATTAGTATTTATCTGTCATTTCCAACAATTCTACTCATTAGAATTTTCTAAACTTACATACATATGCGTGATTATGTTGTTATATTCAAAGATAAATTGTTTTTGATAAGCGAGGATACCTTCTTCATTATGAAATGAAAAGTACTGTCATCAAACGTGTTGACACATTATGAATCGAAATTCACAAAAATTTATATATAATATCTATTATTATAAACTAACAAAATCTCTAGAATTATTTTTCATCTTATTTAAAAATATTTCAAAGAAGAAATTTTAATGTAAATGTAATGGTAACAATATACAAATAATAAGCACATTTTCTTTCAATAGTTTGCACTGATTACTTAAATCTCTACAGAATATTCATAATTGATATTTTAATTGGAAACGAAAAGATATTTAATATCCTATATTAAAACAATCATTTAGTTCTATTTATTTGCTATAGTGTATTCTTGCATTTTTTATGGCTATAGTGGCATAACATTGGACAAAGAGTACTTAAGAGATATAATTTTGAGAACAGTTATTGTATTGCATTAAAATACATGATCATTATAGTTAAAGTTCTATTTTGAAAGATTTATAAAAGAAAAATTACAGAACCATGTGATATCTTACTAGAGTAATAGTTTAAAAGCGATCAGAGAAATTTACTTTCCGCAAAAAGTTCGAGAACTGTAGAAATAAATAGCGTTCTATTTAATATATTCAAATGAAATAAGAAGTAATGACATTATAGACGTAATGATATTATAATTAAAAATATTGAGGTAAGAATTAAGGTTTTCCAAAGCACAGTAGCTCTTGATAATTACATAAGCACTTTCTCAAAATTGAAAAATGCGTTATATTACTGTGACTTCACCATTCCTTTAATAAGACAAAGTTACTATTGGAAACACAATAAAGTGGTTTCATTTACTTTCGAAAACACGTTTTGTAAGTCACGTTCAATATGTTTCAAGAGCCATTAAAAATATTTTAAATCCGTCTGAATATCTTATTTTCCTTAAAAATATTGAATACATCCCCATTCTCTAGTGACGATGATTGAGCAAGATGTGCTCACAAAGCTTGAGCATTCGAACCATTTTCATGTAGTTTTCTATATACAAGCATCGCTTATACTGTTTACACTTTAGTAATAAGCGTGAATCTATGAATTAAGATGAACTGCAGTCTTACTGCGACATGCATTAATTCATTGCAAAAATTGTCACAAATACACTCATGCTGAAATTAAGTAATCCTTGCCCAGTCATTCTTCGAGTTGCTGAACCATCAGTTAGGAATTTCCATAATCTCCTTTGTTATTGAAGTAGTTAAATATTTTATATATTTACAAATACATCTTGAAAGATGCTAATCTGTTTCCCATATAAGAGCGTTGTTCCAGAAGTTAATAATGTATTTTCATAAATCTTGAGTCTCATAAATCTGATGTTTTTAAACGATGAAAAAATCATCCATAAGATTACTTAAACCATTCAGCGTCCAAAACAGATTTGGTTTACTTTGATAATCTGATGTTAAAAATCTATTATGTTTTGTGGCACTTATAGATCAATTATACTTTTATCTTTATTTGAATTTTTCAATGAAGGAAAAAAATAAATGTCTAGGGGTCCTTTTTGCATATATAAGTTAATTCGATAGAGACCTACAGTTTAATATGAATTCCGAGATAGAAGGATCCGAACCCTCTATCTTCTGAGCCGAAAGCTAGGGTACGATACCTTCAACTGACAGATCGGTAAAATGAAAGTGGGAATTGGAATTTCATCAGAATGTGGAATATATCTTCTAGCTGACCCTTTATTAGTATATTGAATAAAATATATAGGTTTTGAATTAATGTCTGATGCAAAAATACCAATTGTTAATACCAGTTATGGTATTCTCACCTTATTATTGAGATTCTAGAACTCAAAACTTCTCTCTCATTATTTACTGACTCTGAAAAGTTTTCTGTATGCTTCACGCTTTATCTGATGTCGAATATTTGTCTTTGTCTTCAAATTGAATCCTAAACTATTTATTATGAATTTGTTTTTAAAAAAATTTATTCATCAATCTTTATTTAAGTGCTACGAAAAAATCATATGCAAAAATAATTTCCAGCATTTTTAAAAATACAATGAATTTTTGCTGAAGTGCAAACAAATTTCAGAAAAATAGGAAGACTAAAGGAATAAATGAGAAAAACGATTATTGTGTTATTAATAGTTCTACTATTTTATCTGAAAATAGGGAAAGTTTTTTCACGTTGTATACCGTCTTTATGCTTATCTTTTATTTTGAATTACGAACTGTGATTTAGAATATGCTTTGTTGATCAATGGTCACTTTTTGCATATAAGAACAATTAGATTTGGAGATACAGTTTAAAGAGAATTACGAATCATTACATATACCCACACCCAAGGTAGAATTAGAGCCCACGAACTGTTGAACCATAGGCCAGAACCTAAACCATGCGGCTGCCAATTGTAGACTTCCGTTTTACTCTTGGATTTAGTTTTTATCTGTGCACCGGTGCCCAACCTTGTGCTCACCTGCCCGATTATGTACTATGAACAAAAAATATTTTAAAGATAATCATTCATTCATATTTTTTAATTGGTAAGCATTTATAGTCATAATAGATATCTTGCAAGACGCGCATTACAAATTAGTTGAGTGCAAATTCATTCTTACACATTCGTCATATATACAGTTTAGAACTCAAAGTAATGTCAAAGTTTAAAAGAATTATCAGTGATTCAATAGTAAAAACGTTACGTAGAAGCCAAGTTAATTAAATACCGGAGATAGAAAAATTGGAGAAATTTACAATTTTTGCGTTAGTTATAAGAATTGGATAATAATATTTGGTTATCCGATCTGTATTTTCTCATGAGTATAACAGTTAACTGAACAAACTGAACGAGATCTTCAGGAAGAAAAAAGACGTTTTTTAATTAATTGGAACAGTAACTATTTTTCATATAAAATTAATTTGTGGATAAATCAGATGAAAGAAAATTTTTCATTCATTTCCAAAATTTATCAAGCCTTATTAATAACTACAAGGCAATTGTGAAACAGAGAAATACTTGGTAAATCTAAATACACCGAAAAATAATTTTAACTAGGCTTCTCTCTGATTTCCATAAAATTCCAACCAATATTATTATTCATCTCAAACCAATTTGCCGAACTTTATATTTCAGATGTATCACATACGATTGGAAATATGTTTAACAAAAATGTTAATGTTTTGGAAATGGAAATTATACATTTTCTGTCAGATTTGCAACTAAAAGCAAAGTTTCTGCAAGAGTAATATCTGGAATCTTGTTCATGAGAGAAAACATCCCCTTATGAAAGAAACTTTACTAAGACTGTTTTCCTGCTTTGGATCTACTTACCTTTGTGAAAGTGTATTTTCGAGCATGAGACATTTAAAGGCAAAATATTGGTCGAAAATTACTAATAAACACTTGTATGTCTTTGGCTTTAACTACATTTGTACCAGAGTACAATAAACTGGCTGAAGACGAGCAATGTCCGCCTTCACATCAATTTTATCAAGTATTTATTTTACAATAAATATGACTAAGTATTTACTTTACAATATATAATACTTTATAAAGAGTCGTATCACAGTTTAACTGTAAAATTCTGTGCATTACTTTCCCATTATTTACGGTTGCCAATAAATAAATATATTTTATAAGTTTTGTAATTTGTGAATTTGAAGAAGGTTTTTAATGTGTTGGTAAATTAAAAAGAATAAAATTAATATTTCAGCAGTGTATTTATATTGAAGTTTGTGATAAAAATTTTATTTCAAATTCAAAGCAGACAATTTTTAAAAAGGAAATTTTTTTTATTATTTCTCTCGAAAAATTTATAAGAAAGAAATCTATTATGAATTAACTGTCAATTTATTTTAAATGAAAAAAATACTTATCTTTACTTTCAAAAAAAGATAAATCCAGTATTTTTTGCGTATTTAAAGGTATAAAAATTCTCAAATGTATACACAAGCACCATCTATTTGTGACCGAAAACCATCTTGTATACGGCTGGCTTTCAATTTTTGAATTTAAAATGTGCTAGCGATTGGCCAAAGATTTGGCACTACTGCATTCGTATATTACTGAATCACTGAGTGTATTGCTGATTAGTATAAAAATAAAACTGGATAAAAATAAACTAATGTTAACATTGAATTTCCTCATGAAACATTACGCATTTAAATTAAATATTTACATTAAATTTAATCATTTTGTTTGAATTTACGATTGAAATGCATTACAGCAATTTAAATTCTTAATCTACAAATCTTTGAATAAATCAATAAAAGTTGAAAAACCACTAAATGTATAAATAGAAGCAATACGGAAATGAAGTATTAGGAAAAATAGAGTTTTGAATTCAGATTTTTAAGCTAATAATAGTCAACGAATATTTTTTCTATTCAGTAAAATTGGTGTGAACGAGACTTATTTAAATATTGGAAGCAGCAACCAACTGGCGGTTTCTTTAATACCTCATTTTAGACTGCACTTGAGAAACGAGTCAAAATTTGACTGTCTTCTCATAGTTAATTTTTCTATCATATATAAAGATTTAAGAAAAAAATAATATGATAGAAGTTAAATTAATCGCAAAACAGAAGATTTAAAATGTTTTTCTAAGTCCTCTTCTAAAAGCTCACAGATTTAAATTTTAAAATTTTTCGTTTGTCTACAATTTTATTAAAATAAGTTAAAATTGCATAATAAAATTTACATCTCTTTCTTAAACATTGAGGTCCTTAGTGGGCAGAAATAGGCATCAGGAAAAAAAAATGTTCTATAACAACCTAACCATACTTTTGCCTTTCCATCTACTAGTAACTAGTACACCCTGCTGATACACAAAAAATAGACTTTTCGAAAAACTAACCACTAACATTTTTGCATATCTAACGAAGTCCTTATATATATATATATATATATATATATATATATATATATATATATATATATATATATATATATATATATATATATATATATATATATATATATATATATAATATTTGTGAAGTACATATTTAAATGTGATAACTATCTTTTAGCGAAATGGGATTATATAAAACATGTAAATATCACTTTATGATATATTTATTAGCTGTGTGGAAAATTTACATTTATTTTTCAGATATTAAAAAAAATCTGTTTAACGTTTTGTACATAGAAATTTAAAAAAAAAAAATAATTAGGATAATTTTTCACAAAATTGACGATTGAGTTCTTTAATTTACTATTTATTCTATTGATATTAAAGATTGTAATGAATAGAGCTTGAATCTGAATAGTTAGCATTTTGACGTTTTAGTTCAACACTTAGTCGTTTCAATTCCTGCCTCGGGTGTGGATGTTTGTAGTAATTCGGAATCTGTTTGAAACAGTAAAACACGGTCGAATTATGTCTAGTGTGCAATTAATAACCATTGGGAGCCAACCAAATCAATTAAAGTATCATGCCACAAATTTTGAAAAAAATCATGGAATTCCTGAGACTTTTCTAATTTTCACATTCAATTATACTTCTAGAAACTGTATCTTTTCTATTATCAATGTACTCTTTATTCTCATGCCATACGAAAATGATTGTCTATAATATCTTCGGAATCTTAGCACCCCAAAAATGAGTTAGCAGCACCATTTACTCTGAAATGCGTATTACATTAATTTCAATAATAATTTTGTGTTGATCCAGAAACTACTAATTTGTGATAAATACGAAAATTATTTAATTATAATTCCGACATTGATTCATAAATCTTAATAATATTTTGAACTGTCTGTTCGTTGACTCTCTTGCGATAACTCGTTATCGGTGCTTCCGAAGTGGATTGTATCTAATTTCAGTATCATGTAATAACATATCAACTGGTTATTGAATGAGCTTTCTTTAAAGAGTATTATAAATATCAGCTTCTTGTATGAATTTTTGAACCTGATATTATATTAAATTTGTAAAATTTATCTAAGTTTTTCATATGATAAATCGAAATTACTTTATTTTAAAAAACACACACGTATACACACAAAAATTAATAAAATTTTGATTTATCCAGTTTGTAGCTAATGTAAAAAAAATTTTATTTAATGAATTAAGAAAAGTTTGTAGTTGTTTTAAATTGTAAGTTCACTTAAAATTTAGACTCAAATTACACTACTGGCCATTAAAATTGATACACCAAGAAGAAATGCAGATAACAAAATGATATTTATTGGACAAATATATTATACTAGAAAGAACAAGTGATTAAATATTCAAAACATTTGGCTGGATATATATATATATATAGATCCTGAGAAATCAGTACCCAGAATTACCACCTCTAGCAGTAATAACAACAGTTATACGCCTGGGAATTGAGTCAAACTGAGATTGGATTGCATGTACAGGTACAGATGCCCATGCAGCTTCAACACGATGCCACAGTTCATCAACCGTAGTGACTGGCGTTAGGGGAAGAACCAGTCACTACGGCAACCACTGACCAGACGTTTTCTTTTGGTGAAAGATCTGGAGAACGTGCTGGCTAGGGCAACAGCCGAACATGTTCCGTATCAAGGAAGGTCCGTATAATACCGGCAACATGCGGTCAAATTATCCTGCTGAAACGTAGGGTTTCGCAGGGCTCGAATAAAGGGTAGAGCCACGGGTCGTAACACACCAGAAATGTAACGTGCACTGTTCAAAGCACCGTCAATGCGAACAAGAGGTGACCGAGACGTGTATCCAATGGCACCCCATACCATCACGCCAGGTGATGGGCCAGTATGACGATGATGAATGCACGCTGCCAGTGTGCGTTCACCACGATGCCGCCAAACACGGATGCGACCATCATGATGCTGTACACAGAACCTGGATTCATCAGAAAAGATGACGTCTCGCCATTCATGCGAACAGGTTCGTCGTTGATCATACCATTGAAGGTGCTCTTGTCTATGACGCAGCGTCAAAGGAAGTCGCAGCCATGGTCTCCGAGCTGAGAGTCCATGCTGTTGCAAACGTCGTCGAACTGTTCGTGCAGACACATAACTTGTCTTCCAAACGACCCCGTTTCTTGACTCACGGCTCGTGACGTGGTTGCACGATCCATTACGGCCACGCGGATAATATGCCTGTCTTCTCGGCTGCTAGTGATAGGTGGCCGTTGAGATCCCGCATGGCGTTCCGTATTACCGCCCTGAACCCATCGATTCCATATTCTGCTGCGAACAGTCATTGGATCTCGACCGACGCGAGCAGCAATACTGCGATAAGATAAACCGCAATTAGGTACGCTATAATTCGATCTTTATCAAAGTCAGAAACGTGCTGGTACGCATTTCTCCTTCTTACAGGAGGCATCACAACAACTTTTCACCAGGCAACGACGTTTAAATGCAATTTGTGTAAGAGAAACCGGCTAAACAATTTCCTCATTTCAACACAATGTAGGTGTCGCTATTGGCGCCTGCTTTGTCTGAATGCGCTGAAAAGCTAATCATTTGCATATCACAGCACCTTCTTCCTTTCGTTTAAATTTCAAGTCTGTAGAATGTCGCCTTCTTGGTGTAGCAATTTTAATGGCCAGTAGTGTATTTAAACAATAGTAGCCAACTTATATTTATGATTTATTATCAAACCACAATTTCCAGTGTAAAAAGTGAGACTAATTTTGAAAAAAGTTTTTTGACTTGGAAAAATGTTGATATTTACTATTTATTTAGTTTTATTCAAAATGGCATTTTACTCCATAAGAGGAAGTCCCAATATAATCAGCTAAAAACAAATCAAATGAGGCGAAGAATGCTTTAAATTTTCCTTTAGTCACACACACACACATGAAGTTAGCAAATAATAAAGTCAGAACCCTTCTTATTCAAGTTACAATGTATTTCTGATCGGCGTCTAATTTTTAAACTCGTATAACATTCGTTACAATGAGAAAAAACAATAATTTTTCAGAAGTCGTAAAAATTAGTAAATATTGCTATATTTTAAAATTACGCTACAAGAGAGAATGCTGGAAGAAAAACGGACTGCGATGTCATTGATATATTTTCTGTACTCCTAATGGTTACACATAAAGGACAGTTTTTTAAAAGTAGAAAGAATCCCACGCATTGGCTCTTGTAACAAGCAAAGTTCCAGAATGACGTGCCTCTAGAGATGCGATCAACTTTGTAAGGAATTCAAATGAACATTAATTAATTTAAATTAATTATAAATGCCCGAACCCAAAATCTTGACACTAGTTTCATTCCATTCCTCGCAGTCGTTTTTAAATCAGCCCCGCACAAAAATTCAAGATTTTATTAATATAAATTTTCATTCATTCTTTCTATTTCGTTTTTCTTGCTGTTTTTTCGTGTTACCTCTACCCTAAATGTTTATTCTATCGTTTCCTTAAACAAGAACCTATAAAATGGACTGCTATAAATACCATTGATTGGAAATGTCAACTAAAAAACGAGTGGAAAATTTATTTAATCCACATTTTATGTTATGAAGAAGAACAGATACATCTCATTTGTCGAAAGCGAGTTTAAACAATTGTATTGATCTCAAGGTGTTGTATTGAAATCAATATATATATATATATATATCATGTTAAATATATATATATATATATATATGTATATATACATATATATATATATATATATATATAGTTTAACATGATTTATGATTGCTTTTTCAATATTATAATTATTTTATTGTTCTCATAAAAAGTTAAAATTTTCATACACTATAGGTCAATACGTTTAAGTTAATTTTTTTTTCAAATATTTATATGCTTTAATGATGTTGCATGACATACAGAGAGAATTAACACATTTTTAGAATGATTTCGCAGCCGTTTAATTAATGTTTAAAATGTAAAGATTATTTTTCTAAATGTTCGATCTGATAGCCTTTTTTTCTGGACTATAAGTCTCCATCGTGATTTCCATGATAGAAGAGCTTTTCGCAATATTTCCAGGGGTATTGCTTTCCATTCCTCTTCCACTACTTTCCAGAGTCCATCTATCGTGGTAGGTTTGCGTTTAGAAAGAGCCTATTTTAACAGACCAAAGGCACATAGGTGAAACGTCAGGAGACTTCTCAGAGATATGTTGAAAATGTATACATGCAATAGCTGTATTAGTCATCATTTTTTCAAAAAATGCAGTGATAGTTCTCGAAGTATGACTTATAGCTTTGTCTTGAAGTCTCTCTTTTTGAATGTCATTAGGATAAAGAAGTGGAATTTCTTTTGCAAATATTGCACGTAAAACCTTTTTCTGATAGTCTGATGAGTTGATTTTAACATTTCTTTCCACTCTTTTTATTTTCCCATTGTAGGAGAAATCTGCAACAATCATAAACTCTTTAGTGAAACTTTCATTACAATGACAGAAACAGGTTTGTACATTTTTTTTCTCCTCATTTTCTATAGTAAAAAGACCTTTTTTTTTTTTTGTTACAGTCATTTAGGTAAACCCATGTTTCCTCAAGGGTCACAATGTTTTTCCATTTGTCTCCTGCTAAGTGGTTTTCATACAGGATTCTACAAAATTGCTTTGCGTTGAGCCATATGTCTCGGCAAAAGCTGGTGAACATTATGTTTTTTAGGATTTTTAAGTTGTAAATACTGGTTTATTATCTTATTTATTCTTGCTACAGATGTATCTAAAGACTTTGCGATTGATTTATGTATTGCCGGATTGTCTCTTGTTACCAGCGATTTCCCTTTATAAACATTTGAAACAGTGCGTACCTTTTACAGATATTCGTTTGGAGTCTTCTATTAATGTGGAAATAATGATTGACAGTTTTTACCTGTCCGATTAATAATATTGCTTATTTTGCACATAGAGGTTTTAATACCATGCATTTCACAACGTTTTTGAATTTTGGAATAAGAATGTTTATCTTTGGAAAGCGCAAAAACATATCCTTCAGTTCACAGCATGTTTATATATGACATTTTGGAAGAAGAATAATTACGATTGAATTTGAGATGGATTATATGTTTTAGTAATGGTTTTTATTGAACCAAAAATTTAAAAATAATCTGAATTCATTGTGAACGTTGCTTATAGCTGAAAGGGCTAATTAATACACAAACACTGCTTTATATAACATGCATGTTACATCTCATATAATGAGATCTCTAAGTAGAGATTTTTGTAGAAGTTAGAAACAAATCAGTTCTTAAAGTGGAAATTCCTCAGAACAATTATCAAAATAATTAAAGAGACTCTTTATATGTACAACTTTTTTATTGGAGAAATATAATTGTTTAAAAAATAACCAACTTTGGTTTTACTTATTCTTATCTCCACTAATTTTATTTGTTAATTTATTTTCGATTATTAATAAAAACAAAATTGAGAAATTTTACGATTTCTTCCAAAAGGTTTTGCAAAAGCACTATTTATCATCACATTTGGCAGAGCAGTCCAGCGTCGGCCAGTAACTTCCTCTAAATTCTTTTCCACCACATTCAATTTTTAACACTTGTGCGCCAGTTTCTTTCCTTGATAGCCAGGAAGTCAATCTCCACTGACTCCCTCCATCTCATTTTGTTTCTATCCCTTTACCTGTTTGTTAGAAGCTTATGCAAAAGAATTTCTTTTAATGTGGAATTATCACCCGTTCTAAATATATGAGCCGCACAGTTCATCCGATTTATTTTTATGAGTTTTATAATACCTGGCTCTCTCTATAGACTTTATATAGATCAAAGTTATATCTTCTCCAAACATTGCTGACTTCTATCTCACCAAGAATGGCTCGCACAATTTTCCTTTCAAAAATGGCTATTTTATTTTCTCTAGATTTGGCATAACTGCTACTTGCTATTCGAAATATTTTGCTGCCTTCAAAAATAATACTTTGTTAATTATATGCAATGAATTTCGATAAAAATTTCATCTAGGTACCTATAAAATCCATCTAGCTAAAATGTTCAGCAAAAGTATTTACTATTTCGAATATTTCGTATCCAAAATTTTTTTCAAGAATCTCCTAAAATTTAATGTTTTATAAAATCTCCAAATATTTCAAAAATCTTGTGATTAAATTACCTTCGAATAAATCGATAGAGTTAATTTATTAATGCATCACCTTTTTTTCTCCATTTTACAATTAACTTTTCACCAAATGATGAACCAATATATTCCCACTAAAGCATTAACAAGAGTTTACTTGAGCCTGCTGATAGCATTGCCATTGATCCAATAACCGATGATGAATCCCCTAACGACTTCTTAGAGATTACGAAGAGGTTGTTTTAATCCGGTAAGCCTCAGACGCGAGCTCTGCAAGATGACAGAATGCCAGAACTTCGCCAATTAACAGAAAGTTCTAAATTATTCATTCTGTAACTGGCGCCAAACTCATATTTCACTCATTTCTCGCCCGACTGGGAAAGAAAATTACGAGACGGTTACAGTTTGCACATTTCCTATTACTTAGCCATCCTTAAGCTGCATACTTATGAACTGATAGACACGCATTAGAATAACTGACTGGGATTTCAGCAAACTAATCAAGGAACAGACTCATCAAGATTTCTTACTAAAATTAGAGTGGTCCAGAAAAGAGTGTTAAAAAAAGGGAACTGAGATAGGCAAGAAACGAACTGCTACAAACACCACTTTCTCCGAAAATGTTTTGGAATATATTGACTGATTCAACATGCGTATGATTTTAACTGATCTTATAAAATTATGGCATTCTTCAAAAGTTTAACTGCGGTAAATTGGTTGAGACAACATATCACCCTAATGCTTAGTAGAGAGCCCTTGAACCATAACATATGAGAAAATCTTTTTTTTGATAAAATTTACTAGGGATAACTAGTCTCCCCGTTTAATAACATTCTGCTGTGTAGTTTGTAGCTTTAGAAGCGGAAGTACCAGCACAAGTGCCGATTTTATTATCTGATAATGACTCAAAACTACGAACTTTTTGTGTGTAATTTTAAATCAATGCCAAATACAAAAAAAAAAATGACAAATGAGCCAATGAGACTAAAATATTCAAACACCAGTAAAAAGTTAATTCAATAATTGGAAAGTATAAAAAATTTATTGGCTAGGAAGTATCAGTTTATTAAAAAATGGGCACAGGTGCCTTATAATCTTGATTCCAAATTCTGAATTTTTTTTGGCAATGAAGAAATTTTGCCAAGATTACGTATCGTGACGAGCCCGATGACGTAAATACTAGGGTTGCCAAAATAAAATTCTCTACATAATTCTTAAAGGTCTCCATATGTATGACGTAATAAAAACGAGATTGCCATATACATAAAAAAACCACCAATCTCAGAATTTGGAATCATGGATTATACGGCATCTGTGCCAAAAAATGCTCAGACTTTATTTAGTATTCCACTATATATTTTTGTTTAAAATTATAAAATGCAAAATGGAAAAATAAGAAAAACTCAAGTATTTACGTTTGTATTTTACTTTTTCATTTTAATTTATTAACTGAAAACAAATTATGAGATACACATCGAGCTGGCACTTTCTGTTCTACAATTCAAAGTTAGGAACTCATTAGAAATTCAAGTATTTATTTATTAAAAACCATGTACTAAAGCTGCTTTCCCAAAATATAGCCAATGTAAGCAGCGGTGGAACTATTAGCGATAAGACAAATTTAATACATAATAATAAAATATTAAATTTGATCAACTTTATGGAAATGGCTGTGGTTTGTTACCAAGTATGCAGTTGAAATTCAGTGCAGACACGGTCATGAAAGCTTAAAATATAATAGAGTTACAATTTGAACACTGTGATAAAATATAACATGTTATATGTTTGAACTTGGCGAAATCTTTGCAAGTTGATGAGTTAGATTTAATGATTATTAAGAGACGTCTCTATCAAGAAGAAATATATATTTTTCTTTATTAAAAAAAGAAAAGGACTGCTAAATTATCCTTTCGCAGAAAAGCAGTTTGGCATCAATAAATTGATTTAACCCGTTTGAGATGTCTCTGAGATAAAAATCCACAGGAAAGTTTCTCCTACATCATGCGTATTACATATCCCAAGTAAATTTAAGAGGAATTGTATCAATATAAGATTTCGATATGAGAAGTTTTATATCTTAAAATTTTAACCAAGTTTTTAATCGATATTTTAATATATTAAAATATAATAGGTGATAACAGACTTTTAAGTGATAACAGACTTATAAGTCTGTTATCACTTTTCATTTGAAGTTGCGATATTCGGGGATGTAGAATTGGGACCCCTTAGTTTGTCGAAAAATTTAGATATAAAATTTCATTTATCTTAGTTTAGCTTTTGCGTAGCGTGCATCTAGTTAGTCACATCAAATAATCACCAAAGAAGTAAGGTCTACCCATTAAATCGCCTATTGAATATCTTAGCAGTGGAAGACTCAAATAATAACATTTACTCGTAAATGAGGAATTTTCAGTGATGGAGGGTGGACCGAAAATCATCGTTCACAAAGTATGTAACCCGGCAAATTTCCGTATTTTAGATGAGACTTACATTTTTCATAAATCCTAAACTGTTTTTTTTTTTTTTTTTTTTTTTTAATGAATAATACTCTATTGAATTATATATGTGAATAGTCATAAATAAAATAGATATGAGAGAGATCATCAACATTGCTAAATTTCTGTAAATGTCAGTGAAGATGCATGAATAATCAAAGGCTATATGCGCCCGATTGAATTAGTAGTCCTTTTCACATTAAACAATCTCTCTCTCAGTTCATTACTAACTTTAAAAAATCCTAATAAAGTTTTTAGTTATGTTTTAAGTATGAGAAAATTAATTAATTTAATTAATCATAATTAATTTATTCCTTAATAACAATAAAACATTTACTTTAAAAAAAAATCAGAGTGTTGTTTTTAAATCAAACGAAGAATATATTTTACCGGAAGAACGAAATTAGAAGTTAACTCCTGAAGAAAATATTTGCGACGATAAAAGTTTTGTGCTTTACCCCAAAACTCGAGTCGAAATGGGGTCGAAAGCTTTTTTCGAAACCAAGAATAGATGGAATGAAACGCACTCAAAACGAGGGAACAAATGCCGGGGCTTCTGTAACTTCTTTTTTCAACTAAAGTGGATTCCGCGCTCACAGCACAAAACCCTGCCAGAAATTTACTTATTTACGTCCTCCCCATCTTTTTAGAGGAATACAATTATGGTGTGGGAGTGGAGGAAAGTCGAGATTAAGCGTTGCCCCTGTCAGGATCCTGATGGATCAGGGCGTAAAGTGACCGTGACGTTGCACAACCATTATATGCAGTAATCCGGACGCCCTGGCAAAAAAAAAAAAAAAAAAAAAGATGGTAGCAGGAGAAACGGAAATGTGTTTTGTGTTTTTGGTCTGTGTTGTAAGGGTATCGAATAAGTGTTTTAGGATGCGATTAAGATGGGAGAGAAAACAAGTTTAGGGTTTTGCCTCCGCAATAAAATACTGGGAAAAGCATCAAATTGCCTTTGCACAAGAGGGAGAAATGGGCAAATTAAGGTTCTTACACTTGTAGGTGGAACCATTCTTTAACTTATACAAAAACAGCACATTTTGTTAGCGAGAAATTCATGAGAAAAATAAACATATTTACATATTTCTCAGGTGCTGTGAACGTTTAAAAAGCTATTTGAATGGAAGTGAATAAAATGATGAATAAGAAGAGAGTGAAACAGCGGAAAATAATTTACCATTATATTTCTGCCATAGTTCTCTTCACTGATTTTCAAAAGTATATTTAATGTCAAATTTTCTCAAGATTTTTTTTTATACAAAATGTAAATTTAAGTAACCTTTACAGCCCGAAAATGAACTACATTTTTTCCAAGGATGTATTAAAAAGTTATGTTTAGGGTCATAATTTAATTAAAGAGAGAGAGAGAGAGAGAAGATCCTTTTTTTCCAACGGTGGGCACTTATGGGACGAGCCCTATGCCACAACAAGTCCAGACACTGCTACTCATTTGCTGTTACCCAGCGGGTACCTGTGAACCAAGTTCCGGGGGCGAATAACGTTGCTCGCGCCATACCACCGTTTATAGGGTTTACCACATTCATAAATCATCACAGAAGAAAAGACAGAGAAACACAGAAAGAAAGTAACATTCATGCCTGAACCGGGATTCAAATCCTGGTGGACTCACAGTTTTAAAAAAGATCATAAATGTATTTATTTTGAGTTGTTGTAAATTATCTATTTTCTAAAACTATTGTTTTCAACATTGTAACTTCAAAATTGTTTAACCGAAATTAGATGAAATTATCTCTGGAAATAGAAATGTTCATTGGATTCAGTTGAATACCTAAAATCATAGAATTGATAAGTAAAAATAGGCATCCTAATGCTTACTGTTGGCTAAATTTTTTGCATTAACCAGTACCCTCTAAATCCAACGAATTTATGAGTCTTGACAAATTTTAGTTAAATAGTATTTCTAAATAGTGATGATAATTTTACAAAAATCACATAAAGATAATGAAGCATATTTATTTTAAAAGCTAGTGTCTTCTCTTATTAATAATCCATTAGTAAAAATTATTATGAATAATCTGCAATTTTATTCTAAACAATATAATCTCTTGTAAATCCAGATCCTATAAACTGGATCCAAATTCATCTGGGAAGAATTAAAAAAAACTAAACTTCGAATTTAGTCATTATTGTCTTCTTTTATCTAAAATTAATCAGAAATTAAGAAAAATGTGTAACAATGTCACTGCAAAATCTATTTTTCAGGTAAAAGTATCAATTACAAGAGTTTTATCTGATTTAGTATTATTTTATAGAATTTTGAAAGTTAATTTCACTAAATCCAAATTTGAATTTGTTAAACGTTTGGTCTCTTCAGATCTAAATTGGTGAGAATCCAATTCTCTGTGATTAAAAATACTTTCACCTCCTGTTTTCACTCACAATAAAGGCCAGTAAATGATATGGATAATTTTGTCACAAAAAATGTTTTTCTTTTTTCTAACGACAAGCATCGGGTGAGTAATACTCTACCATAACAAGACTAGAAAAGCTGCTACTACTGATCGTTATCCGGTTGTCACCTGTGAACCAAGTCACAGAACAACAAACCCGTTCGTAGGCTGGGCCACATTCATTCATCATCACAGAAGAAAGGATAAGGAAACACAAAGAGAAAGAAACGTCGAAATTTACACCAGGATTCAAACCCGAGACAAACAGCCTATCAGTCTGGAACGCTAACCACTCAGCCATCGGCCGACGGTGACTGAAAAGTAACGAATGTCGCTCTTAATGCAAGTGTTGCCAAGTGCTGATTATATATCTCCTTACTATATATGAATATACTTCACCTCTCTGTACTTGTATAATATTTACTAAAATTTTGATTGGTTGAATTAATTCAAAATTCATGATGTCGATATATTGGATTTCAATCAGGTTCACAGGTGTCTTCAAATATCATTACATATTAGTGATTATTTACATAGTTTTTGTTATCATGATTTAAAAAATTGCCGTTTATATAGCATTGGAATCTCTACGATTATGAATCGGTTGTTCTAAACTGATAAGTATTATAATAACTATTTTATATTAATTATATAATAATTTCATATATAAAATTTAGTTTTCAATAATGAAATTATTATTAAAAAATTTAGCAGCCATGTGAAAAAACAAATTTTTATGTAATTACTGTTATGAGAAACATCCCTTCCTTTATATCAACAATCTGTCTATCTTGATAAGTATTCTGTATCAACTGATGAAGAATATGCTATGCACATGACTTAGAGACGTGACTAACGGAGAAAATTTCAGATTTTATTTTTATTGAAATATGTACGAAAAGCTATCTGAATCAATAGCTTTCAAATTGCTGTTGTCAATTCGAAACTAAGATCAAACCCACATTATGCAACGACTGCCAAAAAATCTTTCCAAGTATAAGTTGGCAGATTGTTAATCAACATTTTGAAGTATTTTATTGACTGTTGTTATTTACAAATTCTCTAATAACAATAGCGATTTAATTTCCTAACATTTCAATAACAAGTCCCTATTAGCCATTAATTGACTGGAATTTACTCTTCATTCTAAGTTTTTCTTTAGGCTAAGATGGCTTGGCCATGTCTGGAGAAGCCGGAAAAACAGCCCCACTAGAATATCAATCGTATCCCGAAGGATCTCGTGCCCGAGGAAAACCACCAACGATGGCTCGTTGATACTGAAAATGATCTCAAGATACTGAAAGTTAGGAACTGGCTAAGTATCGCTCTGGACAGACTGGGCTTTAAAAAGTGTGCTGTAGAGGCAGCTAAGACATGTAATAGGTTGTTACGATATTAATGAAAAAGTTTTTCTCTTAATATATTAAATAATTCAACATTTCAACTTTATAAAAGTACTTCAAAGCCGATATCAATCATTTTAATTTTATTTCCCTCTTGAAAATTACTATAAAAAATGTTCTAATTTCAATTGAGTCCTGTCTAGTTTAAGTAAAAAAAGTAACATCATTTTAAACAGAATATGATTATTTAACTTATTCTATACAATCATTTAAAGTATTCTATTGATATTAGGTAACCAGAATTCACAAAATATCTGAAATCGTCTACTATATACCAAGATATGTGTTATCTTTAATAGTGGTAGCTATTCACCTTAATATTTATTTTGGTAACAATAAAATGTCCATTTTTCTTGTATAGCTGTGTAAGATTCCCGCTCTTTTGAATATGAATATAAAATAGTTTTGACTTGTTTGTTGAGGCCAAAAAGTATCCTCATATATGTTTATTTACAGAAATTCTATTATAGTATTTTTGAAATATTTTGATTCAAAATATCATCAAAAACCACAAAATTCTTCCTTCCAAAATTCAAAAACAAAAGTAACTTTCTTACACACACACACAACCCTAATAGTATTAAAGAATCTAATGTAAAGCATTTGCATTTTAATATTCTTTCATCAGAAGCAGATTGAGCTTCTTGTAGTCTGAATACCTTGACAAAAATGCAATTTACAGGATTCTTCAAATGTAATATATATATGTCGAGAGTGATATCAGTCAAATCGTAGTTTATTCATTCAGTGGAAGATTGCTTATTTCAAGCAAACATAATCACCGGTATCGTCATATATTTGGATAAGTCACACAAAATGGGTGGTAACGAATTAATTTCCCTGTATATATTAAGTCCTGGGAGTAAGATCCCCGCTGCTTATTCCCAGGCTTTAAGCTTAAGTAGGAAACTGGCTCTATAATTAGAATTTTATATACTAAACATATTCATAATTAAATAATAATAGATATATGACTTTCTTCAAGCTAGAGATTCGAAGCAGAAATAGAACAATTTTGTAAAGTGAAAAAATTTATTGAAATAGTAATCCATTTCCAAAGTTAACAGTGAAACAAAAATTTGCAGCATTATTCTAAAAAATCGTTCTTTCGCAACTCTTTCCAAAATTTTCCCTCCAATTTTTCTTTTTAAAACCTTTAACTGAAACTGTAACTTACGCGGAAGACAATCCTTCCAATCCTCGGAGGATCCACGTTAAGAAAACGCAAACGATAAAGGAATGGAACAGCATATTGCTTTTACGTCTTTTTGGTTTTTATACTTTTCCCATTTGCCGTAAACATGGTGTGTGGAGCATTTGTTTATCCCCGTATTCGAATATATTCATCTTAGTTCCATATTGCGTTTACATCAAAATGAATTCCCTTAAGTCTTTTGAATCTAAAACGCAATCTGCTTCTTTTACTCCTGAGAATGTTTCCATAAAAACCAAAATCTTCTTTCGTGAGAGGGGCTTTCGAAATATAGCACCGTCAGTGCTTTTCGATACCCAGTGATTCAAAAACAATCTACAATGCAAATCAATCCCTTTTATTTGTTTGTGCAATTATTTCTTTTCAAGCATACATATGTTACGAAATAAATTACAAATGGAATTTTAGGAAATTTTCTTCAGACATCACTATATCGAAGAGGATCTAAACATGTTCACATTACACTTAAAGAAACAAACATGAATACTATCATATTTTGACAAAATAAATCTAATATATAAATAATTAACATTCTCATGAGGTTTGACAATTCAGCAAACACAATTCACCTACTTGAAGATATTAATTTTCAACTAAATGAGAAAAAACAACTAATAACTTAATTGAATTGCATTCTACTGCATTGTGTCGCATTTTTTTGTTTCTGCCTTCTACAAAGCAATTAGTACCTTCAAGAATGTTCCATGTTTTTTAAAAATTATAAGCATACTTTCTGTTGAGGCAAATTCAATTGCAATATTTTTGTTGCTCAATGTGAATTTACTTTTATATATTATATTAAATTAATTTCATATAGATTAGCAACTTTTCTTCAAATAGCTCTTCCAATGTATTCTTATAATATAACTTAAAAACGAAAATATTTAATAATGATTTTTCTTATTAATTTAAAAGATAATAAAGAAAAATAATTTAAAATTACAAACCGGTCTTAATAAGCTATCATGAATTTTTCTTCAATTGCTATTTGGATAAACTAAGATCTATTTTCAACTAGAACTAATATCAATAAGCTCTACTTAGCGCTAACGTTTGATTAAATACATCATTGCGGAAGTTTATTACGAGAATTATTTAAAAAATATTTATTAAAAAAGCAGGTTTATATTAATTATTTTTCAAGTTGGGAGCCACTACTTCCAAAGTGTGAATAAAAAAAAAGGCAACATGTAAAATTCGGAATTTTTGCTTAATTTAAATATTTATCAACAAATTGAAGTCCTTTCTATGAGAGATTCAATGCCCTGAGATAATGTCTGTCCTCACTGTCTTATAAAAGAGAAAAACAATCAGAAAAGGCCCAAAATTGCAATCGAATTTATAAGTTTATAGAGGTTCGATTCATGTTATTAAGTGTTTTTACCGGAGAAAGACCCTTATTTTATCCCTTAATTTCTAATCGAGAAGTTTAAAACTTGCTACACAAATTCTCCAACTCACAATTAAACAGACTTCTTGACACAACAAACAGTATAATCTTTTGTGCATTAACACTCTACAATTCATTAAAAGGTTTTTGAACAGGAATAATAAGACCATAGATTTCCTACTTCACTAGATATATCATGGATATGTATTAATGTTTGAACTGTATAAATATATATAAATGCAGTACGTGTTTCTCAATAGAATATATAAAATTTCATAAATAAAGTACTGGTTATTTAAACGATAAAATGTATTCTATGCGTCTTTACATAGTACTTTTAGTTGAAAAATGTAATACATTTTTGTTGTAAAAAAAATTAACTTATAAATTTTAAATTACCAATGTTACCTACCAATGAAAAATAAAACTTAATCCT
Organism: Latrodectus elegans; assembly: GCA_030067965.1. NCBI lineage: Eukaryota > Metazoa > Arthropoda > Arachnida > Araneae > Theridiidae > Latrodectus > Latrodectus elegans. Next base: position 78,053,064 of record CM057814.1, on the reverse strand, counting down.
TTTTTTCTAAAGTACTAATACATGCGTTACATACATTAAGGACAAACAATTTTTTTTAATAATATAACTTTGCTTTCTTTCTCGGAAAAAATTACTATCTAGATCTCCTACATTGAGCAAACAATTTATATTCAATGAGGTGAAAAATGAAAGTTAAACTCAAATGGAAACTTTCATTACGATATTAACTTTATACATAATCAATGAAATCAGCAAATTATTTTTATTGGTACAATATACTTAAGAGTGTTTTACATATTCTGAAGTGAAAAATAATATTATTTGCATATTAACTGTGTTTTAAATTTTTTTCTCTGTACCATTTAGTTTTAAAGGGAAATGTATGTGTGTGTATCTCGAAAAATAACACTTAAACTTATGTAACCTCTTTGAATAAACAAATAGCAGCAATGAATAATGCGTCCTAAATTTTTTTGAGAGTTAATGCCACTGATGTGACGCATTGATGGTCATGATTTACGAATACAAAGTCTGTTATTTTACATTTTTCCATTCTTATTCAAAAAAATATCTTGCAACTTGAAAGGAAATGCTGTTAAAATTTTTGTAGTAACTAATAAATGCATTTTAAAAAGAATGAAAATAAACACGAATTTATTTTAATTATGTAAACTACTTTATTAACATAGAAAATTTTTAATAGCGATTATATTATCAAATTTATAAAACTAAGTAGAATGAGATGGGCAGGACATGTAGTAAGAATGTCCCAAGAATGAACAACATTAAAAGTTTCTAATGCAATCACCTTTTATATATACATATATAAAAATAATAAACGAGATAGGCTTAAAAAGAGAGGGAAAGACTGTGCGGACGAGGATTTTGCTACCTTAAAAGTAAAGAATTAAAAATCAGTTGCTGGGAAAATCTTTTGAAGAAGGCCTACAAATGTATGTCGTGCCATTGTTGATGATGAAACTAATTTATTAATAAAAGATAGCCTTTAATGGAATAAGGGGCTGCTATAAAAGATTAATCATACTCGTCATATCGCTTTTTACAGATTCATCATATAGTTTTATAAATAAAAATATTATGAGTGTGAAGGACATACGAAAATAATAGCAAACTCACACCACGCTGAAATAGATTTTCCAAAGAATGTTCTCTATGTAATTTATAGACAAAGGTACTTCCGCAAGAATCCTGCGACTGGTACGTGTTACATTGATATAGATGCAACTAAGGTATTTCAACAATTGGTTCCTGATTCCAAATATTTTGATAGGACAGGAAAAGACACCGAAGAGGAGGATTTCCACCTCCTTCAATGGAAGATTCAGGTTCAGTGATGCCTAAACGATGAGCTTCTGCATCGATGGATTGGACTTATTGGTGATGCTGATCTTACTTTGTTTCCTAGACCTTAAGATCACCCATTTTAAACTATTATCTCCTGTTTTTCAAGCACAAATTAAGAACTTTGCTTATATACCTTCTTTATCAAAGTATTTTAAGAGATCAAGGAACGTATATATACGATGGTAATGACTAATTGACGATATGCCATTAACATTACAAATTACGTGAGACAAATTCATTTACCATTTGGACGTGGTTTATGTGAGTTAGTGTGTTCATAGCTTGTTGATTTTGATGTTATTTTCTCACATCATTCATAGTTATAAGTGTAATACTTTTGAATATATAATGTTTTCAAAAGCAAATGAAATTATATAGTAACCTTGCATAATATTTACACCATAATTAAGATAAATATAAATGCTTAATGTAAAAAACTTGCATAAACTTTCTTCACAATCACATGTTTTGATAGTTTTCTTTTTCTTTTTTATGATTATTAAAAATGAAATATTTTAATATGAGATTTTGGGTTGGGAAATAAAGATACCTATTTCTAAAATATAAAAATGTTGCTTGAATTTTAAAACATATATCCTGATAATTTTAGTTTTATATTTCATATTTTATTTAAAAAATATGAAGTTTAAAATTTTATAATTGAATAATGTATAATAATTGAGAAAATAATGCTAATAATTGAATAATAATAATAATAAAATGTGAAAATTAAGATGAATTTATTGTTAATATTTTTAATTATTATCGATATTTTAATAATTTTCAAGATATCTAAGACCAGATTTAGAAATTTTCACTTATGAAGGTACACTTGACATTTTTTTAAGTTAATATTAGTTACTCTAACGTGAGAATCATCCTAATCATAGCTTATGAATTAGAAGTTGCAGTAATAAATAAGGATAATTTTCAGTTTCTTTTTTTTATATAAAATTTGTAGAGTTAATGACTCACAAGAATTTTAAGACTTCTCTCAATAATAGTTCAAAGAGATATCCCAAAAAGTTAATTAAATTTTTAATAAATGTCTTTTTTTATTTAACTAATATTTTTAATTATTTACTAATAATATAAAAATGATTGTATTAACATTTGAATATAAAATTAAAAATCAGAAATATTTTATAATTATTTTTCCAACTGTGAACATTAATCAGAAATTAAAATTCTTCTAAAAATTACTGAAACATTTAAATTTTTAAGTCTATAAGTGCCTAAATTTTATATATTTATTGAATGAGCTTACACTTATTAGGCAGACAGAGAGAGATAGATGTATACTTAAAATACATTCTTTTGAAAATTCCTGGATGTTCAAAAATTAATGATGAAGATATGGAAGAATGGATTACGAGTCAGACACTGAATTTCAAATTACAAATTATGGTCAAATTATTAAAAGTGTTGAGGGAAAAGATGATCTTACTGTCCAAGTTGAGGCAGACATGGGACCATCAACTCGTAAAACATTTGCCGGGTTTGAAACAGCTTTGATGGAGTTGGGGAGATGGCCTTGCATCAAAGTGATCACGTGCAAAATCTTACGGTCAAACGGATGTGCGACTCGGCTGCCCGAAAACGGATGTAGGTACTGAAACAGCTTACTCTAACTGAAATATATATTCAGCAAGCAAGGACTCTTATTTACAGCGCTGTACACATATACTATATTAATGTACAGCACTTGTAAGTACATTACCATGTAAAATTGGTTTCTTTTCATTAAATTATTTTTTTTTTAATAAAATAGTTTTTTTTTTTTCATTTTCAACATACAATAATTAATAAAAGGGACCCTTTCTTCGAAAAAATTCAATTAACCGAATTGTGTATTATTCGCATGGGATCCGATCCCAATTGAATCGGATGACTAGAGTTCTACTGTAATTGTACTTGTTTCCTTATATCCGTAACTGAAATAGCTTTCTCGGAATTCAGATTCTTCATCAAATGGAAGAGAAAAAATTCCTTTTCTCAATAGCAGCACAGAATTTAAGTAATAAAATTAATTATGAATTCTAAGATGCAGTAGGAAATATGAGACAAAGATAAATATTTCTAAGATGTATACTATATGCATGTATATACATGAATTTTACCAAGTTTAACAAGAAACAATTTTTAGACCATTTCAGAAATCAATAATTAAACATCAATTTCTCAAAAAAAAAAAAAAAAAAAAAAAAATGCCAAAAACTTCATTTTAATAGATATAGTAAAAAAATAATAAATTTGTAATGGATAATATTTAAAAAATATACAAAGTTGAAGAAACCTTGTGAATAGTGTACAATTCACACAATGGAAACATAAATTTATTTTAATTTTTATACAGTCCCAAAAACAGAGCTTTAATTTATTAACTACACATTATTTTATGATTCATTCAATAAACATACATTTTATTTTATGCCTTTATTAAAAAGAAATAATTGAATATTCCTTGAAAGATCTTACAATGAAGTTTTAAATGAATTTTCGCTTCTGATACATTTATGTAAAAGAGAATGTAGATAAAAATATGAAAAGTAATGATATTGACAAAATGAGTATATAGTTTCCTAAAGCATAATATTTTATGAAGCCTCATAAAAATTCTTAAAAGATATAAAACTACAAAGCAGAACAACATTAGAAAATTTATTTTCATAATAATAAAAGATAACTAGCTACGTTGATTTAAAGAAGCATAATATTCGCATAGTGCTTTACGGACATCATGTTGTTAACTTCATAGAATACAAAATTTTAACTGAGAATACTTTAAATGCGCTCTATAAAAATTTAAGCGACAAATTAATTTGATCACTAAATAAAACCATCGGAAACTTTATGTTTGTATACTGATTATAAATAATACTTTTAAAATACAAATTTCTATGAAAAATATTTCTTATTTTGGTTCACAGTTGTTTCAATAGTCATCTTTAAAAGGTAATGTGAAACATGTTTAACTGTTATTGTTATAAAAATAACAAAGCAAGAGAAATAGCTAACATAAGCATACATTTTTAAAACTCATAAAATAATAAATGAATGATATAAATGAATTAATACAAGGTAATGAGAATCACATTAGGCTTATTTAAAACTTCAGTTTGATAAAACTATTTAAAAAAATTACAACTCTCTGAAACATTTTATTTCAGTTTGACTTCATCCAAAACAATTTTTGTTCTTAGAATTAAATCAACACTCAAAAAATAAAGTATCTGAACATTGTAATGGATCCATTTATATCTGTGTGTGTTTACTCATCTTTCCGATTATTTATTCTCAAAGCTTTGAATTCCGTTAAATCATTTGAAGATAATCTGTATACAATTTAGTAATACCTAATATTGTCCAATTGTAATGAAAAAATCTATTTTTAAATCATTCCTTATCAAAATAATTTAATTTAAAGGATATTTCCACTGGTTTGAATGGCTTATCTATCAATTCATGTGTTCCAAATACTGCAGCAATAATCAAAAAAAATTAATTATGATTGTTCTAATTCAAAACTTAATTATCATAGCAGCAGTTATAACATATATAGAAGTGCTTAATAATATATAAATTTTTTATGTGTTCTTCATCAGTATACACAGTCGTCTCATTGATTAGACCACCTGTCAAAAGTCAGAATAACCACCTTGTGCAGTGAGGCGTACAAGAAGAGAATCAATTAGGTTCCTGAAGATTTTCACCGGGATGCTGAGCCATAAAGACTCCACTGACGTGGCCAGCTGTGCTAGATTACACACCCTGCGAACAACCCGATTGAGATGGTCACACAGATGCTTGATTGGATTTAAGTCAGATGAATTCATTGGCCAGGGGAGAACAGTGAGCTCATTCTGGTGTTCTTCGAAACACGCTCCTACACTGCTTATTATTTTGTTGTAAGATGCCAACATCCCGAGGAAAAACAATGCCCATATAGGGCTGGGCATGATCCGCAAGAACAGATGCAAACTTCTATTGAACCATTGTACCTTCCACAATGATAAGTGAACCCAGAAAAACATTCACCAGATTATAATGCTCCAGCCTGAGCCGTTTCAGCAATGGTTGCAGAGTGTTTGCATCCAGAGATTTCCCGTTGTATACATCAACGTCCATCTGTCCGAGGGAGTATAAAACGTGATTCATTGGAAAACGCTATCAGTTGCCATTCAGTGGACACCAAGTAAGTTACTCGCGTGCAAATTCCAGCTTTCGAGGCCCAGACGTAGCAACATTATCTGAACAGTAGTTTGGGATACTTGCTATCGCTGCTCTTTGATCAATGGTAGTACATCTATTATCATCTAGGCGGACAACGGTAATACGTCTATTAGCCCGAACGCATCGCCTAAGCCATTGTCTACCTCTCATTTATGGCCCGTGGTGCACCATATTTGCCACGTCACTAATTTTAGACAGTCCCATTTAACACTGAACGGTATTTTACCATGGCGGTACGCGAACAATTTACAAACTCAGAAGTTTCAGAAAAGCTTCCAACCTTGGCCGAAATGTTTTTCATATTTACGGCACTACAGCTACCTCTGGTGAACACATGAATCTTCTCAGTTAAGTTGAGATTTGAACTCACTATCTTACGATAATCCGAACATTCTAACAAACCTTTTGAGTTGATGTCAAAGAATGGCCACACACAACCCAGTGATAACTTATCGAATACCTTTATACTTAATATTATCATATAATGATGTAATTGCAAACTATAAAGAGATAGAACACGGATTCAGATGATATTGTTAAGAGCAAATGTGTCTTTCCTTTCACCGTTTGTCAATGTTCGTAATGCTATTAAAATTTCCGATGAATTTACTATAAAATTATCAATTTTATTTTTAAATTTTTCTCTTATTTTTTATAAAAACAAAGTAGTTTTGGAAATGTTTTGGCTCCACAACGCAGCTATAATCCAAAAAAATTTTTGACACTTTTATAAAAGGCTTATAATTTTATGCATCACATTACAAGTTTTTTAAAATTATGGCCAAGAAAATATAAATTTGCAAGTTCAATATAAAGACAGTTTAAAAGTTCAAATTTTTGCTAAAAAAAACCATCATTCACATAAATGTAAAAAAAAAAAAAATAATAATAATAATAATAATAATTTGGTCTTATTTTTATTATAAATGACTATTTTCTGTAGCAAAATGTTCTGATACATGTAGAATGATCAGAATGGGCGAAAAGTAAGGTTCTAAAACAGAAATGTTAGTTAATTTCCCGAACGTTAAATTTTAAAGATGTTCCCTTCAATATTAGATATTGTGAGTAAAATGTTCAAAGATAAAGTGGCTTCATATCATTTCAAAATTGAAGAGCAGCTTAAAATATCTTATCTTTATGCTTTTGAAGGAAACAATTTTGCACAATTCTTTCATACAAAACTTTGTGAAAATTTTCATCCACATTAAATTTAAAAACTATTTTATATATCTAGCAATAATTTTAAAATTGTAAAATATTTTATTAATTCACATGCTAAGATATCTAAATATATGCCTATAACTTTTGCAAAATGGCGTCTTATTTACAAATATTCTAGAACATAATTATTTTTGACAAATTTAGTCATTTATTTACTTTTTTTATTTGAACAGAAATATCATTAGGAGACTTTCAATTAAATCATCAATATAATAGAAAAGAAAAAAAATTAAATATTTTAGAAAAAATTAAAATGCATCTGTTTTTACTACAAAAATTTAATTAAAAAACTTTTTTATGACTTATTGTTTTCATAACAAACTATATTAAAAATCTGAAATATAATATGGAATATAAATTCAAGAATAAAATAATTGCAATGTATATTTAAAATGTAAATTTTGATTTTTATTGAAAAAGTATATAGGTATATTAAAATATTAAATTTTAGTATTATTAAATTTTTCTGATTTGCCACAAATAAGTAAAATGAATTCTTAAATGTATAGCTTACATAATGTTTATATTTTACAATTTCCCAGTTTTGTGGAAGTGATAAAATTTATATTTTTAAATGTTTTTCGTCACATTTTATATAAATTAAACTTATGAACTTTGATACATAAAATTACAAAACTAAAAGAAATGAAAAATTCTAAAAAAATGATCTATTCCTTATAAAATAATTTTCAGTGAGATTTAATTAGCAGAGAAAAAGTGGTGTACCATGAAAAAGAAATTAAAACCAATTTTCAATTGGTAAAAAGAGTGAAATTATCATTTTAATCTTTACAACATACAAATAACTTTCCATGTCTGTAAAAATATAGTAACTTAATAAAATAGTGCATATTCTCAGAGAAGTGAAAAATTGTAAGCCTATTTTTTATTGAATTCAATGTAGGAAATGTTAAATGAACAATTATAAAAAAAAAGCCAATAATAATAACAAAATATATTACAACTTTATTTTGTAGTTTTAGCCTATTTTATTAAAGTAAAATAGGCTCAATAAATATAAATGACTTCCACACAAATTTGCCTCATTTAAGTAGTCAGTATTGTTCATTGGCGTCCTCTGTGAGTACCTCGTCCCCGATTGCCAATCCTTCCTCGATTACCACCCCCACGTGAATTTCCTCCACGATTAGATTGCCCTGGTCCCCCTCCTCCTTTAGATTTGGGCGGAGGAGATTTTGGGCGAAGAGTTTCAATTCTATCCGTGCATCCAGTGAGATAATCATCTCCTTTAAAATAAGAACTATATGTTTCGCCATTAAAATTACTATTAGTAAGAGCGGGTCCAATAGTCAACCAGCCGGGTCTTACTGTCACATCTCGTCCAAAAACATGCAGACGCCTCCTACCTAAGCAGAAATGTTCAATGATATGAAAAATTTCTTCAGGCTTAGCAATACTGCCATACTCAGGCTCTTCAGAAATTATAAGATCAATGTCTATGTTGGCATGAATGAAGTCACCATCTGTACTTCTTCTCACTGTACCTTTAATGCCCATCAAACAGTGTTCCTAGTAAATAATTTACATGTTAGAATAGGTACTATTATTTTTATTTATTAACAAAAAGAAAAACGGATAGTGTGGATAATATAAGCAGAAATATACAACACAAATGGAAAATAAAACAAAAAATCAGTGGAAGAATAAAATGTTAAGTAATAAAATCTTAAATGTACACTAATCAATAAGCTTTAATGCACATAGAATCATTTTTTAAGGAAGGCTGCAACCAAAAATTAATAACTTCAAAACTTCACAAATGTCCTCAAAATTGCATAATAAACAATTTTCCTTAAACATACATAATATTATACTAAAATCTTTAATGGTTTTTATTTCATTTTCTTCAAATAGATGTCATAGTTTTATAGTAGAATAACATGAAGTAATGGAATGTCATAATTTTTATATCTTCCAACTTGATAACAGTAGGAAATTTTTCAATTTAAAAATGTGTACTTAATTAAATATATTTCTACAAAGTAAAACAATATGATTAAAAGCATTTCCTTCATCACTTATTTTGTAAATAAAAATAAATAAAAATTAGCAACAATGAATGCATGCATATTAAATTTAAATAAATCATTACATATTAACAATTATAAGACAATTTCAGACAGTTAAATCGTCAATCAATATAATTACAGATTCAATGCAATATCACCCAAATTGATTTTACATGCATTAGGTATGGTGCATTTCTTTAGTGACATGTTTTAAGTAATTGTTTATAATAAAATACAAGAAACTTGTAAAGAAATATTTTAAATTTCATATCTTAAATACTAAATGCCAATTCATTGTAAAAAAGAGAAGGAGACACATAATCTTAACTTCCATATATTATTGATAGATAAAAAATCATACAATGAGTAAAGCACAGCCTTGCACATGACAAGTGTATGACTCCAGATATAAGAAAATTACCAATTCATACTAAAGTAGAAAAATTGTTTTTGATTATTTTTAAAAAATATCATTAAATTAGGGAGCTTATTGATAGGCATTGCCATATTATTTAAAAAAACATACATCAATTGTAATCAAAGCTTCATTTTAAAAAAACAGCATAAATAAAAATTATTGTACATACTTGTAAGTAATCAAAACTAGTTCATGAAATTAATTAATTCAAAAAGATTATTACAGTACAGAAATAATCTTTTTTGAATTAATTAATTTACATTTGTTGTGATATTAATACAATAAAATCAAAGATTATTACTGCATTAAAATCATAACAAATGTATAAATAGATATTAAGACTGCATGTTATCATTCATCTTAGAAACAGTTTACTGTATCTATTTTTCTTGTAGGGAAAGTTTTAATTTATTATTATACATTCAGAGCATTGTGATCCTTTTTTATATTCTCAAGTTCAGCTACTTTTAACACAAAAACTTCAATTTTACAGAATTTTCAATAATTTAATTATTGAGAATATCAATTATACAATTGGAATGATCAACTTCCTATTGATTCCACATAGGAGTAACATTTTCCCGATGCTGCCAAAACTTTACAATTTTAAAAACGATAAAGAATATTTGAAACATTATAGGCATGTCACTTAATTATAGGAATGCCCTTATAGAAATGTCTCTTTAAAACCAAAAAATCGAAAATAAATGTAAAATAAAAATAAAAAATTCAGTGATAGTAAATATAATACATTTTCTTACAGTTACAAAATGTTTTGGATTTTCCATAAGAAATGAAATAAATTGTAAAGGAATTGTTCATTAGAATTAAAAAAAAATTTTATTTTAAAAAAACCAATTTTTACATTTAAGAAACTAAAAAAAATGTGGCATTCACACATCTTCATCTAAGCATAAAATTTAATGTATAAAATAATAAACAAAATAAATACTTAATGTCAAAATTTCAAATATTGCAATATCAGTCATATAGTAATATATAAGGAATTCATAAGACATTTAGTTTTTAATTTAAAGTTAACAAAAACGAATATTAAAGCAATAAAGAAAAGTTTAAAGATATTGCAAACTTACTTTTGTGCGCTGAAATATAGCACGAGGTTCTAAGTTCTTTGAATGACCTGGAGTGTTGATGTTTGTTTTGATCCAACAAATATCTTCACATCTTCGAAAACCCCATTTTCTTAAACACTATATCAAAGAATTAAAGATAAAAATATTATAGATCATATCTTTAATGCCTAAAAAGAATTCTACAAAGTAAATAAAGTTCTTGCTGTTTTCAATGACCCAAAAGAGCATGACCTACAAAAAGTGTAGCCAATTGTTAATCCTCAAAGAAATCACTATTGACATTCAGCACCTTTTGCTAGCATGCCTTTAGTTGTAAAATCTCCTTGAACTAAAACTCGGAGGGTTATACGCAAAGAAGTCCATAAGTACTTCATGCATGTCTGCTTCATTTATGAAGGAGACATAAGATAATTAAGATAATTATCCAAGGAATAGAAGAAACAGTAATCTGATAATGTAAGGTCAGGTAAGTAAGGAGCATGGCACAAAGGTCTCCAAACCAAGTCCCTGTATGATATTCCTACCCACTCATGTGACATGCGGCCAAGAACAGTACAATCTTCCAATTAAACAATGCTGGCTACTTAATGTTGCAATGGCTCTTGCACACAATCCAGTTGATGCGAGTACAGATCAGCAATGACTACTGGCTAGTTGGTAGCAGCTCACAGTGAACTACTTGACAACTAGTCCACTAGATACCAGCTTCATCACAGAGGGAGAAATCTCCCAACCTGAATTTGCAAAACCAATGCCTTGCTGCGTGTTCATTCACAGTGCTATATTCAGTAACTTGATAAGCCCGACTGAAGCCATACAGCAAACAACACCGAACGAGCTCCTTTGACACATCCATTTCTCTTCACTACTATATGAGATACAAATAATAAATATGTCCAATGGATCGGCTTTTATAACAACTGATATTATTAACTAATTGGTATCTCAACTACTTCATACACTCATTTGCATACTTATCCCTAAATCATTCAATGGTAACATGTAAGCGGCAAGAATTTGCTTGTTTATCTTATATTAAGTTACAGCAAAGTCAGCTATATAAAAACGTAAGAAATAAGAAATCATCTGGAAATAATTTTTGAAAACAAAATTTTTCATTTTAATGGAATTTTCCAAAAAAACATTTAAACCTTTTAAATATTATTATCAATTACAAAAAATCAAATCTAGTCAGTTATATTAAGTCTTTTATAAAAATAATAATATGTCTTAATTGATAATCAATTAAATAGAACATTCTCATTAATTTATAATAATATTTACAAAATTGAAACCCAGCGACTTAATAGTAGTATTTAAGCAACCTCATGCTCTCAAGGCACAGGTTCGGGGATTGATTTTCAGGCTATGCAAGGTTGACTCATCTTTTCATTTTTTCAGTGGATTGATAAATTGAGTATCAAGCATGCTTGAGAACTAAACATTGGCAGTTTTGCATTAGACTGACCACTAAATTAGGAGATATACTTCGCACCTCAGGGTCTCTCAGTCAGGAAAACATAGATGACCATTGTAGGCCTTGGCCCACATGGGTTTTTGGCCATAGAGTTTAGTTTAGTTTTAAAAAAATTAAAAACAATATCAAAATACCTGACGTCCTAAATCTAATCCATCAGAAGATCCACACCAGAGAAATATAAATGATCTTGTAGCAGCAACCTCTTCAATTTCCAGTTTCATTATCTAGATATTTTTAAATATTTATTAATCATAACAATAATTATCTTCATTCATAACGAATCAGAAAACTATAGTAAAAAGATAATACACTGGAAGAAATTATGTTTCAAGAAACAATATTTACAATGTTAAGCAATGAAGATATACTTTTATTTTGTAATCATTTTTATTCAAAATACATTTCTATTTCATTATTTAATATTAGTCTTATGCAGGATCATTTCTTAATTTATACTAAATATTAATAATTTGGTTTCAAACATTTTATGGAAAAAATTCTCTAAATTTCCTTATTTTTAAATTTATGTGAATTCAAATTCACAAAAATAAGTTTTAGCTCATATTTTAAAGAAATTTATACCCATCTCAACAGCAGGAGCTACGGACAACTATAAAGAAATTAGTAACTATGAACAAATTACATTCAAAATATAATTCCATTCTCAGTTTTACCACAATGCAGATCTGATATACAAATCACTTGTTTGCATATTGGGCATACTCGTTTTACTCATGAATACTTGATTTTAAGTAATCATAATCCCTATTGTGCTACATGCTATAAACAGTACACTGTTCACATTAATTTAATTGAATGCCCTGATTTTAATCCATATCATATTGCATATTTTATTTCTACCTTTTAAACATTACAAAATCTTATTGGAGAAATTCCTTACTGTAATCTCTTTGCCCTTTTATGTTCTATTAAATTCCTAGATTGTACATAGTCATTTTATTTTATAAGATCTTATATCAATACAATCTGAATGTTATACCGTATGGTTGGCACACTTAGTCCTGGAAAGGACCTTGTGCCATTAAATTTCACATAATCAATCAATAATATTTTTAAAAATAGCAAATAACCAACATTTTCATTTTTACTTTCATACTAATTAGTAGGGAAACAAATTAAGTTTTCTTTTTAAAAGAAACTTCTAAACAGTAGAATCACTGTTAAGAATTTTAAACAGATTAGTTAATATGAATCATTAATAATTAATAAATAATTTCAAAAGTTCTATCACAGCAAATAAAATAAATCCATTTTTAATTAACTTTTAACTATTAAAACACTTCATCTGAAAACATTACTGTCATTAAAATAATTAAAACTGAACACTGTTAGAAACTTTCAAAATATAAAAATATGGTACACACTTCTTCCCATGTCCAGAATTTCATATTTGTCATTCCATAGGTTCTCTGATATTCTTCAAGAGGTGCTTCCACAAGAATGACATCAAACTTACAATTAAGTTCACGAAAATCAAATGTTTCAAGATCACATTTCAAATACCTATTTAAAAAAACCAGAGAATTACTAATTTACAAAGATAACATACAGTCAATAAAAGTAATATAATAAGTATATGACTTTAAAAAGTATTTCATTTTTCATGCATAAAAGATTATGGTGTTCTTTGACATACAGCCCCTGATATCATAAATATGCTTAATACTAACTCTAAAATTCAAGTGAGTTTAAAACTGTCATTGTATTAATTATAATGGAGAGGCTTATATTTTAAGAAAGAAATAAATATTTCATTCTTCACGTATATATTATTAAAAGCTTCATCATATTAAAAGATTATTTAAAAGTTTTAAATAAATAATTTCACAACTTTCAAAATTTCCTTAATTTTAAAAAAGAATTAAAATAAGTAAAAATAAGTAATCAATTAATATAAAGAAAATAAGAAAAAGATATGGGACTTTTTTATATGGTCTTAATGCAAAGCCAGAAATCAGAACACCTTTATTAAATATTAAAGACATCAAAGGCAAAACTTTAATTTGTGTTACAGGAGTAGATGTCGCTTAATTAAAAGATTTTTCCATGAAAAGATAAATATACACATGAATTTGATTTCTTTTACATAACTATAGATAACTATTGATAAGTGATGTGTTGTTGTCTTGTAACAGCCAGGCTGGCATTATGGGGTATGCTGTTCCACTTTTCCAAATGAACCATATTTTGGTGTGAAGTCCGACTTCCTCAGTATGCAGATGACATGGTACCACCTTATAGGATAGGCAATCATTCACAAGCCATTCATATAAAAAATGACAAAGACACGATAGACAGAGAGAGTACATCCATACTAGAATTGGGATTCGAACCCAGGACCTACCTATATGCTGTCAGGCACTCTGACCACTAGGAGGGTGGGCAGCAATTGGTGTGTAATTGATGATAATAAAAAAAAATTGTCAATAATTTAATTTTCTCATTAATCAAAAATAATATTTTGATGAATTGTTAATATTATCAGATTAAATGAAACATTTAATAAAAATGTATTAAACTTAAATGTCAGCAGACAATAGTTCTTAACTTCCCATATTAAGCATTTTAAATATTTATGAACAAATATTATCAAATGAAGCATGTAATAAATTTTACTAAAGACAGAACACATTATTTAAAATACATTAACTATTATTTTTTTTCATTATAAAATTAAGACTTTTATTATAATGTATGGATTTACTGTTTATTAAGTGTTCATAAGATTTACAAATTATGTACAGTTTTATTTGTAAATAAATTAAGCTTTTCATATTTATAAATAGAATGGTAACTATTTTTTTACCTTTTAAACATCAAAGATTTAAAGTAACATTATCTTAAAACTTCTAAAAACAAATTCTGTCTTGTATTCAACATCATATAACATTGTATTATAATTGAAAAGTTAGAATTGTTGAGATGAGACTGCTTATAACATGCTATGCTGTGAAGCATACATATTATAGCAACCATACAGTTGCACCTTCTAATAATTTTGATTTGCTAATTCAAGATAGATAGAAAGAAATTAGGTCGACTAAAACAATGAGTTAAGAAGCACTTCTTTTTCTCAAATAAAATATTGTAAAGGTTTACTAATTTTTAATTGTTATAACCACACTTTTAAGAATTAACTATAAATAATAACACTGCTTTACTTTTATAGAAGTAATAAAATTCCTAATTTGGAAAAGAATGCATAACTTTATACTACTAATAAAAAATGAAATTTTATATTTTATAACAAAAAAACTATTAAAATAAAACTTTAAGCATTTTAAGATATTAATATTTTTTAACATTCAGTAAACAAAAATTAAGCATTATATTTTTGCATATAAGTAAGAAAGTTAAGGACATTTTTAACAAATGTAATTATTAGTTTATTAGTAACTGGTATAATTCCCAAATAACAGCTTCAGCACAATATATAAGGTATTTAAATAAACATCAGGTCCTTGAATTTATGAATCAAAGGTTAGAGTACTATCCATTTAACAGCCAACTTAAAATTTACACAATTACAAACATATAACCAATTTGAAAAGATGGGTATATACTAATGTAAGTAATTGAAGAAATTTAACACTTTCAGTTTAGAATTCCTAAAAAAATTAATTTGCATATTCTTATATAATAAAATAACCTGGAGACAAATTTTATTTTGCAATGTCTAATGTTTATATTATCTGCCACTGTTAGAATTTTGCAAATAAATAAACAAAATAAAAATTTTAATACCATATTCTCAAGAAACATAAAATAGAATTGTTTAAAATAAAAACAGTGAAAATGCTTCAATTTTCTATTAAGATATTGATTATCATCAATTGAATATACTGATATGGTTACAAAGGCAGTAAAAGCTGTATATTTTAAAACTAAAGCATGCAAATATAAACAAAAATACCTCAAATAGAATTCCATACAATACAATCAACAAGTATAATATTCTTTTAACTACTATCCAAAGAAACAAAGATGAATTTTAATTCAAATTGAAAGTAATAATTCAAACATGCTTGAATTTGAAATATATTTTTTTTTATATTTATAGTTGGATAACTTCGAAGACAAGAAAATTGAGTAATATTCCTATTCAGGTGTGCAAAAGAATATTAATATAAAGCAAATATGCTAAAAAAATTATTTTTTATGATTATTTATTTACTTACAGTCATTTAATCATTAATTTTCTCTTGGGATAAACTTTCTGCTACCTGTCATCTAACATTTTATGTTAACAAATATTTACAAAGAAAATTAGCCTTAAAATTTTAAAATAGAGATAAATAAGGTAAAATTTGTGAGAAATAAACTTCAGTGTTGAAATTTTTTAGATTAACCCTTTAACATAGTCACTCATGTTTGACACAGGCAAAAGTTACTTGAAAATTTGCACATGCCCATGTCTCACACAGGCACTCTTGTATCTCACGTGATATTATTTTTCGTGCGCATCTGAGATCCATTCCAGAAAAAATAGATCAGTGTTTCTCAACTGGATTTACTCCAAGGACTGGTAAAATATTTTGATATGTTCTCACAGACCAGTAAGTTTAATAATTCAACCCATTGGCAAAATTTTTCACATTCATAAATTATGAAAACAAAACCAATTTTTGAAGAATAATTAGAGAATTAAAATAATTTTACAATGGATATTCAGTATTCAAGGCAGACAGGGGCACACTAACTGGTATATTAAGTAAACGACAAGGCAATTTATGAAAGGTGATTAGGTTTGCTTGCAAGTTGGTTATATTTTTCATCATCAATCATAATATTTTTCTAAAATAGTAAATCATAACTATTGTAACGTATGTGCTGTTTAATATTGCTTGTTGGCTGATGACACTTTGTATTTTGGCGGGTAAATGGATATTTCGTTTACAGCAAATATTTCTAAAGGACTGGTGCCAGTCTAAGAACCAGTGGTTGAGAAACACAGGCCAACATTATAATTAAATTTATTTAATATAAATAGCAATCTCAATCATTTTTTTATTATATTTTTTCAAAAATAACTCAGGCTTTTAGGAGTTAGATAAAAATTTTTTTAAAAAATGGAATAAAAACAAAGAGCAGTCATTGATTCACTTTATAAATATAATAATTTAAACTAGTAATTCTGAAATATCAAAAATTTATGAAAAATACAAGAAAGAAACTACATTTTTAGTAGAGAAATTCCAATAATGAAGTAAATTCAAAATTATATTTATTACATGATATATTCAGAAGTCCTTATTTTGTTAAACAGCAAAAAGTATATTTTTACAAAACACTTTATCATAAAATGATATATTTAAATAATATATTACATTGGAGGAGTGGCTGTTTTTGCTATTTGTTCATCTTTCAATCTAATAAGCTCTTTAAGTTTAGGATACTCTTCAAACCTATCAGCTAAACCTAAAATCAAAATTAATTTGGAAATTAGAAACACAATGCTAAACAGAATTGCATTGAAAAATATCAACATATAGCGAAATAATCAATGTTGTACATGAATGATGAAATGCTTCAGGAATGTTAAGTAAATATAAAGATGCATTTAAATTTTAAAAGATTAATAATTTTGAATTTGTTTTCAAAAACTATACAATTTTCTTACTTTAAATAATTTTAAAAATGAGAAATACAAAATATCTTAAAGATACAAAGTCGGAAAATATTGCAAAGTATAAACCTTTTTAGATAATGTTTGGCTGCAGCCTTAACCATCACATTCTCAAGATCTACATCTGGTCATGTGGCAACATGATGCCGGTCTGGTCAATGTGATGCCACAGTTTATTGTGGCATCACGTTGAAGTTGCATGGGTAACTGTACCAATAAATACCGCCCAATCTCTGCTTCACTCTAAACTTGAGAGCATAAGGATTGCTATTGCTGCCAGGAGTTATTCTGGGTACTGATTTCTCATAATCTATACTTTTAAGCTTTCTGAAAATTTAATCATATTTCCAGTATAGTATAATATCTGCTCAATAAATATAATTTAATTATTTGTATTTCTTCTACAGCAATTTTAATGGCTGTTAATGTGGCAAATTTTTCCTCACAATCAAAATAGATTCAAATTTAAAGAATAAAACCACATAAAAGCTATATAAAATATTTTGTTTATTTTAAAAATTAATAAAGGAAAATGTTGCAATCAAATGCAAGCCATTTAATGACTTACAAATAGATAACTTACCAACATCACGAATGAAGTTTTGTGGTCTCTGGCCAGTGTCAACAAAATGTTGACAATAATCATTATGTGGATTGGCACTTTGTGTTCCCTAAGAAAAATGTCATTTATTATAATCAATGCAATTTAATAATTTTTCAATATTTTAATAGTGTTAATTACAATTCACTAAGTAATCATTAGTATGCACATTGATAATTGATTGGAAGTTAAATAATATATTATGTTACATACCAATAAGAAAGAAAATAATATTCATGTTATAAAGCAATTTTGTTTTTCTTATGACAAAAAAGATATTATTGAATATTAATTATAAAACATCAATAGTTATAATTAAGAATTTCTTCAGTTTATTAAAATCAGTTGAGGAGAAATCAATGTAAATGTGTGTATATATATATATATAATGAATAGTATTATTAAAAGAAAATCTTTAAAATCATATTAGACATGCCAAAGTGTAGCAAGTACTAAAGTTAAAACAATTTTCACAAGAACATGCAAAAAAAATTAAACTGTTCATAAGTTTAATACAACTAATATTGCTATAATATATGGTCATATTATAATTAATAATATATGATAATATAATAATATGACTAGAATATAATCAACTAATATAGTCATATTTTGTCACTGTTATAAAGCACTATAGAAATGGTTCCCACAAATAAAAATCACTTTAAAAAGATTTTGCACGTCATTTTAAAAAGATCAGAATATAAAAACAATAAAAAATAGCTAATATAGTTTTTAACAGAATAAATACAATTTCAGGAATCTTAAGATTCCAAAAATTTAATTGGTTTTAACAAAATTTTAAGCTTGACAAAGCCTTTTTTTTTTTTTTTACTTTTTTAAACTTACATTCCACATTATGTTCACAGAATGGACTTATATGATTTTAAACCTTTTTTCATTACATTTATTTGAATATTCTTTTTTTAATTCGATTCATTTTTTATTTTTATTATGCTAAACATACATTTATAATTTTCACTTAATTTTCCTTTCCTCATCACATAAATTAAGATAATGCATCAAATTATCTTATATACAAGATGATTGATTTTAAATATATTATTTTTAAAAAAATTAAATTCGTTAAGTAAAAAATAAAAATCATTCCAAATAAATTAAAATGATTACAAATATTTTAATATACTTTTTTTCCACAATGTTAATCTAGCAGCTTTGTTTTTTAAACATTAAATCAAAATACCAGTTACCAGCTTAAATATTAAATCAAAATACCTGTTAGTTTAGAGTGTAATATTTTAATTAATAAAAAAAAATTATATTTAGCAAAGATGTTTTTTAGAACGTCATCACTCAACATCATTGCTCAACATTGATATTGTGATGCCAAGATATATTTACATAAACTTGGTAAAAATTCATGCATGTTGGAATCATAATAAATATTAAAAACCCTTTCAAATCAAAAGAGAAATTTATAATAAATCTCTAAAGAAAACGCTGGATCTATAACATTGTACATTATTTCAAATGCAAATCTTTGAAGCAATGTAAAGAAAGATTTATTCTTAAATACAAAGAATAAAAAAAAATTTAATCTTATACATATTTTGATTTAAAGTTTCCTTACTTTCAGAAATGTACTGGAATCAGTATATGTTCTCACTTCGCTCACATCATCAGTTTCATTTGTCGGATTCTAAAAAAAAAAAAAAAAACATTTAATTATGTATTAAAATATGCTGAAATATAATAATACTGAAAAACTATGAATCAAAAGTCACATTTAAATAAATAATGGTAGGAAATGAAAACCTTAAATTCATTCAAACCAAACTTAAATTTAAAGTATACATTCTTTTCTTTCTACTATGTCATGTTAAAATAATATTTAAATAAAATTGTTTAGAATTTATTTTAAAAAAATGTACTCAAATTGTAATATTAAATTCTAAGATATTTTTAAGATGTAACTTTATTAATTTATTATACACATCTATGCACATACTATTTTTATTTCCAAATAAATAACTTAAATTTTAAAAAAAGGCCTTATAAGATGAAAATAATGCATTTGTATTGATTTTTCCACTTATTTCTCTATTTTGCTACTTTACAAATTCTGATTTTTCTACTTTGCAAAACATATTAACAAAACATAATTTAATAAATTAATATCATTAACATAGAGAGAATATTTTTAAATATGATATGACTTTTTATAAGGTATTAAGTAAATATTTACTGAAGTTGTGGGAGATTTATTTATTGATTTAACATCTTCTTTCACATTTTCAGATGTAGTTTCAGCAACAGGATCTCTAATAAAAAAAAAAAATAGAAATTACATCATGACAAAAATTAATATTTAAAAAATATGCAGTTTTCAAACTAAGAAGGAAAAACTAAAACTTTGATATTTTTTCATAATCCATAAAAAATAATAAAACAAATAATTCAAACTTTTATGTTTTATTATTTTTGTGCATTACAAAAAAATTAACACCTCCAAATTTAAAAAAAATCTGAAATAATAGCAGCAAATTTTACATTTAAGAAATGCTCATAACAAGAATCATAACATTTATATTTCTCCTTTATTTGAGAAAAGCTCATTGGCCTAACAAAAACATTCATTATCAACACACTGAAATAGATTTAAGCTCATAATCCTTTTGGAAAAATTTAAAAACAATTTTTTGTAAATTGATAATTTTAAGAAAACATCAATTTCATAATATATCTATATAATAAAAATAATATTTTTATCAATCACAAAAATTTACATTATTTATAAAATTTTATGTATGTAATACAAGCTCATCACTAATTAAAAAAGAAATTGGGAAATTATTAAAATATGTAGTTAAACTAAATATATAGCATATATATTTAAAAATATAAATATTTTACATAATATATATAAAAATATATGTTAATGATCATATTATATACAATGATACAAAGAAATATAAATGTTAAATGTTTATTGAAAGAAATTAGCCCATATGCAGGATGTTGTGGTCTTTCTAGAAGAAAATAGTTACATACACAAATACATATGTACATAAATAAACATTATTATTAACTGTAAAAATAGTATGATAGAATTTCCTCACACAATGTAAAGAACTTGAAATAGGAAATACAAAAATTTCAACAAAAAATAATAATAATAATAATTTGCAAATACAATGACAAAGGTAATATAATTAATTAAAGAGATATCTTACTTAATTTTAGGACACATATACATAAAAATACATTACAGGAAAATAAAAATATAAACTGAAAATATTACAGTTCTGCAAAACATAATATGTAACATTTAGAAAATAATGGACTGATTTTCTATTTATGTCTGAATAAATTCAATAAAAAGTATAAAAAATACATTAAATTTTTAATTTTTTTTAAATGAAATTCTCACTTTTAAATGTCTGATTTGTAAATTCAAATGTCTTTTGCATTTGTTAAAAATAAATATTATAGCAAAATATTCCCTTTAGCATTGCATAATCTGTAATGTTTGAAAGGATAGTATCTATAAGCATAGATTATGAATATTAATAATTCTATAACTTAATTAAATGTATTAAGAAAATATTTTATAAAAACAATGCAAAATAAAATAATAATTGTTCATTTTATTTTAAGCTAAAATCTGAAATTTTACTAAAAAATTTTAATAGAATTTCATTTGATGACTAAGTATTTTCAAGCCATCTAATCATAATTAAATGGTAATAATTTCAAAGAGTTGACCTTAATAATTTTATAATAAGATGAAAGACGAAATTTTGTGGAGGAACTATAAGAAAAATGTTATGAAATGAATAAAAATTGATAAATCATTAAATGACTATTAAAAAAATTTCATTACAATATATTGTCTAAGATGTATACAATTACTAATTATGCTTTAAAAAAATCAGAATAATATATGAATGAAATCCAGCAAACATAAAAAAATTAAAGAATGTATCCATAAGTTTTTTGGCATAAGAAACATCCATTTGCTGGGCAATGAAAATGGTTTAGCTTCATTGTCCACCATTTTAAGATATCAAATTGAAATAAGCATAAATTTTTCAAATTATTTAATAAGATACTGCAAGTTATAAATGTTTAAATATTTTTCTCACAGTGTGCATATAAAACGAAGAAAATTTTAAATGCAGAAAAATATGTTGAAATTAAGAAAAATATATTCTTAAATGAATAAAATATAAAATTAATGGGTTTACTAAACACTAACTTTTTTAACTTTTTTGCAGAGGAACTTGATAATCTATCAGCCTGATTTCCCAATACACAACTTAAATTCTCTGTACTTCCAGCTCCAAGCTAAAGTAAAAATTGTATGAATAAAACTTTACTCCTAAAACTATAAAAAATTATTTTTCAAAAATCAGAATTTTTATTAGTAACTAAATGAAACTGTTTCATATTTCATATTCAAGCTGTAAAATTACATAGTGAAATTGAAAGGTTTAATAAAAGCTACAACACATTTTAATGAATTACAATAAGTATAAATACCAATTAAACAGTGAAATTCCAATTTTTTAAAATAAAAATTACTTTTTACTCTCAACATATAACATATTATTAGGCATTAAACTATTACACAATTTAAACTTCTAAAGAGTAATTGAAATTTTTATCCTTCCACTATAGATTTAATATTGTATATAAATGTTATCTTAAAAAATATATTTACTCGTTTTTATGTTTTTACTACTTAAAATATTATCATTAACTTGAAAATATTTCATAAATATAAATAAAAAAATTTTCTAAAAATTAAAGCCAGTATTCTCACTTTTGCATCATCTGAGCTAATTTGAAATTTGTTCATTGTTGCCAATCTGTTTTAAAAAGAGATATGATGGCAAACCTTAAGCAACTAGAAATTTTTAAACTTTTTTTTTTTTTTTTGCCTTTCCACATCATTTATTTTCAAATATAGTTACCAATTATTTCATTTGTGATTTCAAATTGAACAAAGTTACAACAGTTATATCAATTACATTGAATTGATAACTAGTCTTTAACAGCATGTTTGTATTTTTAAATTGATATAAATCAAAATTTAAGAACTAATCATACAAACATATTTTATTCAAACATAATAAACAAATAAACATTGAAAACACAAAAATTAATTTGCTAAATTTAACTCTAGTTTGAATAAATTTACTTTGCATTTTTAAATATTTCTTACATGTGATAATACTTATAAATTAAATTGCATTTTACATTCTCACAAAACAGATTTCAATTTATCGGTAATCAAAATCAGTAAGACTAATAAAATTACCAAATTAAGATTTTTAAAAAATTTGTCTTCTGTGTGAATTATTCAGAATACATTAAAAAATAAATTCTTATACCTAATAAAACTTATATTAACAACAGTTCAGTATTTATAAAATGAATATTTATAAGATAAGAAAAGATGCCTTATTTTTTAATCTAAATATTGAGAAGACAAAAAATAACACTTTAAAAATCCAGTAAATATTAGATTTAAATCCTAAAATTTTATTGAGTAAGCAATTGTTTTTAATCCATTTTTTACTTTTTTTTTTTTTTTTTTTTTTTTTGTATTGTCAAAATAAATTAAAGGAAATTTTGCTTTTCAACTTTAGATGAAATAATAGAACAACTTAAGATAAAATTTATGAAAAGCAACAAATTAATTCGTGTTTGTTTCGATGTTTTTAATTTATTACCTTTTATAATCATTTTAATTAAATTATTTTTAATAATAAATATCATTTACATTTGTATATCAATATTATTACATTACAATGTACATTTACAATGTATTCAATATTTTCTCACAACAAATAATGTGTGCATCTAAATACAGAGGGTATTAAAACATTTTTAGAACAATTTTGATAACAAATTTTAAAAAAGTAAATGTTTTAGAATAAAAATTTTTGGCAACAGCTTATTATTTGAAATGAGAAATATCGTCTGCTACTTTTAATTTATTCTTCTTTCAAAATGTCACATATAAACATGCTGTGAACTGGAGGATATGTTTTTGCTTTCCGAAGATAAACGTTCTTATTCCAGAATTCAAAAACATTGTGAAACGCATGGTACTAAAATTTCTATGCTCAAAATAAGCATTATTAATCAGAGATGTAAAAACTGTCAATCATTATTTTACATAGAAAGAAGACTCCAAACAAATATCCGTAAAAAGTATGTACTATATCAAATGTTTCTAAAGTGAAATCGCTTGCAGCCAGAAAAAAATCCACCAACACAGAAATCAATTGCAAAGTCTTTAGATACATCTTAATAACAATAAATAAAATAATAAACCAGTATTTGCCACTTAAAAATGTTAAAAACAAAATGTTCACCAGCTTTTGGCAAGACATTGGGCTCAACGCAAAGCAAGTTTGTAGAATCCTGTATGAAAACCACTTAGCAGGATATAAATGGAAAAACATTGTGAAACTTGATGAAACATGGGATTACCTAAATGACTGTAACAAAAAAAGGTCTTTTTACTATAGAAAATGAGGAGAAAAACTGTACAAACCCATTTCGGTCAATGTAAAGAAAGTTTCAGTAAGGGGTTTATGATTGTCGCAGATTTCTCTTACAATGGGAAATTACAAATAAAAAGAGTGGAAGAAATGTTGAAATCAACTCATCGTACTATCAGGGAAAGGTTTTACACCCAATATTTGCGAAAGAAATTCCACTTCTTTATCCCAATGACATTCAAAGAGAGAAACTTCATAAAGACAAAGCTATAAGTCATACTTCGAGAACTACCACTGCATTCTTTGAAAAAATGATGACTAATACAGGTATTGCATGTGTACATTTTCAACATATCTCTGCGAAGTCTACTGATGTTTCATCTACAGGCAATTGTGCCTTTGATCTGTTAAAAAAGGCTTTTTCTAAATGCCACGATAGATGGACTCTGGAAAGTAGTGGAAGAGGAATGGAAAGCAATATGCCTGGAAATATTGAAAAAAGCTCTTCTATCATGGAAATCACGATGCAGACTTATAGTCCAGAAAAAGGCTATCATACTGAACATTTAAAAAAATAATCTTTACATTTTAAACATTAATTAAACGGCCATGAAATCATTCTGAAAATGTGTTAATACCATCTGTATATATAATATAGTAAAAATAATACAATAATTAACATAATACATAAAATGAATAAGCCAAATTACAAATACATACAAATTAGAGTAAAACCAGCAAGAAGTAAAATCCCAAGATATAAATCAAAATATAAATGTATTATTTGTATATTTAAAATTATAATTTTTGTGACATTGTATGTTGCTTAGTTTCCAGAATAAAGGCAAAATCAGCATAAATGCCATACTGGAAGAAAATTGCTTAAAAATATTTTAAAATGCATTGAAATATAACTAAACATAAATGTATTGCTAAATTACATTACAATTGGCATCAGCATAAACATGACAGTAGCAAAATCCTGAACTATTATCTTATATTTTGCATATCAATTAAAAAAACATAAATAAAATGAAAACACATAAAATAAATCCCAGGTGGAAAATATTGAAACTCAGCTGAATGTTCAGATGTACCTGTATATTTAATCATTAATAATAATATCAATTATACTCACATCCTATGTTATAAAGAATATCACAATAGCAAAATTGAATGAAAACATCTTTTTAGCAAGCATAAATAACTGTAAACTGTACACTATATAAAATCTGATTTTTCAATACTTAAACTTAAAAGATTCAGCAGATTTGGATCTAAATTGTGCAAGTATGCCAAGTCATTTTACAAACATATTTTTAAGAACAATCTATTCATCTAAGGATATAATTTCAATATATTTGATTCGAGATATTATTAAAGATACTTTTACTGATTTCCACCTATACCCTTACCATTCTGCACAAGACTTAACAAAACATTTATAATAATTTTTAAATACACATAAATATTGTAAATGTTAAAAATTTAGCTTTCAAACATGTAAACATAATGGCATTTCTTCCAGAAATTATGGTATTTATATATCAGATATACATGTGTGTGTGTGTGTATATAATTTATTTATTTTTACACAGGGAATCAATAACTGTTATATTTAAGTTTTTAGTAATGACAAATTTAAGAAATCGATTTACATCATAAACACATTAATTGTAGATTGTTGTAGCTATTGTAGAAGAAACTTTAATTACAGAAGAAATTTATATTATTGAATAAACCTTTTTTTCTTAATAATATAAGTATCTTCTGTAATTGCACAGTTAATGTAAATTTAATTTCATATATAGTGAAGGATTTTTTCTCATATTTTATATATAATGGTAGATATATATGTTTTGATATATATGGGTCTTAAAATGTTATTTTAATACTATTTATATATTAATAATTAGACAACATTGAAGCAATTGTACAATATTCTTTATTCATATAAAATTAAATAATTTTTTTAATAGTAATATTAGTTACTTGTAGTTTGCTTTTTTTGAGAATTTTTTTAATATGTAACACATGATAAAATTAATTTGTTTCTCTACAGATTTACACCAATAATCAAAAGATAGTAACAATATTTGTACTATAAGAAAGAATTTTTACAGTAAAGTCTATTATTTCTGATTTTTAAAGATTACTATCACAAACACACACACACAACCATAAATTGGAATATATACAACTTAGATTATTCAAAAAAATTAAGAACAAATTAATCAAAAAAAACAACAATCAATTTAAAAAAAAAAAATAACATCTCCAAAACCTCAAACATCTCTTGGATTGACAATTTCTTATTTTTAACTATTTATTCCATCTAATATAAGAGATGGAACATGACTAAAGTTTTCATGAATCTACATTAAAATCAATATCTTGAAAATTTTCCAATTTTCTTCAATATTTGCATGCACATTACACAAAAACAATAAAACATAAGTATTCAGAGAATACACATTTTTAATTAAAGAACAATTTAATGAAATAAAAACAGAAAATGAATTTGGTAAAAGAGTAAGTGACGCAAAAATCTGTGTGAAAGTTAAATTAAGATATCTTATTTTTGATGTCTTTTCATTTGCTTAATACATACAAATTTAAAAAAAATTTTTTTTTTCAAAGTATAAGGAAAAAACCAAAACAGTTAATTACATTTTGATGATACAAATGAATAAAACTGATTTTAATTTACATTCCAATTTCTAAACCATAAATTTAAAAGTTGCATTAGCTAAAAATAAAAATTATAAAACAAAAAGTTAAATATAATAAGTGCAAAATGTAGGTACAGTCTTTAACTACAACTTCCAGCATTAAATCACAATCTCTGGTGATATTTTTTCCTGTTCAAATAGTCAACAGGATAATTTGTAAGTACCCGAAATTCTTTGCATACATTGTATTAATATGATGATTATTGGTTCTAAATCATTTAAACTGAAGAATTTGATTTTAAGCATATTGGATTCCAATAAATTATTTATTTCACTGTTAAGCTAAAATATTTTAAATTGATAAAATATTATTGTTTAGCTAAAATAATTTTTAATATTTAAAGTATTTGAATAAAGAAAAAATATTACAATTTGAATTCTTAAATCCCAAATTTTTCAAAGAATTAAACTTAGTTTTAATTATGAAGCAAAAAAATTTAAAAGTTGTAAGAAAAATTGATAATAGTGACAATTATCATTGAACGTTTGCATAAAGGAGAGTACCCAGGAAAAAATATTTGTATAAGTTTTGATTTCAGTTCTCCTTCGACTGAGAAAAAAATATGCATAGGATCCAGATGGAAATCAAAATATTAATTCTTACGAATTAACAGCCATAAATGTTATAAGAAGGCTATGATATAGAGTATCAAAACATGATTTTCCCAAACGATTATTCTGATTAGTCAGAATATTTGTTAAAATCCGCTCCCTTTTTAAGCGTGCACATAAAAAAAATTTCTTTGTGGTACCTGAATTTATGAATTGACACAAATCGATTAAATCATGCCATACATATGAATATCACATGTTGGAACACCAATGTAGTAGGGGAGTACCGAAACATTATTCCGCATAAATACTTCTTTAGAGATAAGGAAAAATGTTAGAATATTTTCTCAAAACAAAGAGTATCCTTAAACGCATTTATATCCTCTAAAACATAGTTAACACTTCAAATAAATAAGAGTATAATTTGTATCTTTTTTAAGTAACACCAGAGTTTAAGTTGCAATTATTTCTCAATGTTAATAACTCTTTTTTTATAAAGGAAAACATGCTTTTAGAGGAAAAGCATTCAAAACTGACTTTGAACATGAAAAAGTATAAAGAAAATTGAAATCAATTTTCGCAAATAATGTTTGAAAGTGTTTATAATAAAAGTATAAATGAACACAACATATTAATTCATACTTGTTGAGCCAAAAGCTCACGTCTTTTCTGAGATCTTTCTTTTAATTTTTTTAAAGTATCTCCCATTTTATCAGCAATTTAATTGTTTAAGCAAACTTGCCGGTTATACGCGTAATGAAAACAACCATTTTCTCTCATACAGATTTATTTTATCTTTACGCGAGCTTGTGCCAACTCTTATTTTCGAACTATTCAGATATATAGAAATTTAGGAATCGGTGTTTCCCACATATAAATAGAAATGTTTTCATATCTTCTGACGCATTTTTTTAAAAAAGAAAATCATAAGTTCACAGTGTATAATGTTAGTTAATTTTCCCAAAGTAATAGTTTTTAATTTGGTTTCAATGGGATAAAAATTATTTTTAATGGCGAAAATTGTCTCCATCAAAAGTAAAAGAATCCTTCGAAAGTAAGGAAGAAGTTAAACAGGAATAAGAGTATATTTCATAAAACTATTACTTTCAAAATAAGCCTAAATTTCGGTATTTATTTATGATTTTAAATATTTGTTATTTACTGCAAGAAGTGTCAGAAATTGTAAATAAACTAAACATTTATTTAATATTACTTTTCACTTGTCAATGATTTTTATTTTTATTTTTTTATTATTTTTCACTAATAATTTAAAACTTACCTAATCATAAAACTTAATTTTAATATGATACATATATAAATATATATGTCATCAAACTGAAACAGAAATTAATGAAAAATATCCTTTAATTTTCAAGTTGAATAAGAGATTCAAGTATAATGTCGGTATTCATTTTTTCATAGAATGTTATAAGAATTTCTATAACAAAAGTTTTTTTCTATTCAGTTAAAAAAAATTGACACATTAAATTTTCAAGAAACAAACATAAATAAATAAATAAAACTTATGAACTAACATTAGGAACAATAGTATAAGCAAGTGATATTCACCAAACTATCTTTATTTACTTTTTAACAAATTAGTCAGTGTCTTTTAAATTAGTCTTCTTTAAATATCACAGAATATCAAACTCTATTTGGGGAGAAACTCATTTCTATGTGTGACTTGCACAAATAATTTAATCTTCAAAAGATAACATTGCATTTTTTGGGTAAATTCTTAATATAATTATCACTAATTCTAAAAAGAGTACGAAGCAAGCAATATATATATATATATATATATATATATATATATATATATATATATACATATATATATATATATATATATATATATATATATATATATATATATATAAGTAATAGTATATTTTATAAAATTAATAATCATATATTAGACGGAGAATATTACATTGAAAATACAGTAAATATTTGGAAAAATGTTTAAAATTTTAAAGAAAAATATAAAATGGAACGAAGTACCAACATGGCCAGCTTCGTCAGACGCAGTTGACCACATTGGCGCAAAGTATGGCATTTTTGGACTGCCCCAAGACATAATCTTAAAAAAGCAAAGCCTCCTAGAAAGAGAAGGAAGCCTGAATACACTTCCGAGTCAAGCATGTGACGTCACACGACGGGGGTTAAGCTTTTAGTCCTTCGCAATATTTGAATGCTTCATTTGCTGTGCTACTGCTGGGTCTGGGAAAATTCTGTGTTTACTTCTTTTTATTTAAATAGGAGGACCATTTTTGTGACATTTGACTTCGCTGATAGAAATACTTAAAGGTAAGTTACCAAATTATGTGTTTTACAATATTAAATTTTATTGTATTATATATTTTCGATAAAAAACATCTGCATACATATTCCATGTTCATATCTGTTGATAAGTTCTTAAAGATATATCTCAAAGGATAATCTTCGCTTACAGATTTTGCTTATTCTAAAATTACCATTTATTTTTTATTTAGACAAATTTAAATTTGCCCTATTCTTATATGTAACTAATTATTATCTATTTTTATACAGTTAGTTTATATTTTGAACATTGTACAAGTGGAATTAATTACAAATTTGGTATTACACAATATAGTTATCAAACAACTTCTTCCAAATCAATTGACAGTATATAAATTATATATTCTTGATTACAATTAGTGTTGTGCTTACATATTAATAGGAAAGCATATTAATAGGAATTAGCAATTTATAGGAAATTTTAAAATCCAAACTTTTACAATTTATTAATTAAGTTATTGAAGTATTTTGTGCATTCATTGTAACAGCTGGAAATGTCTTTATATATTAGTCTATTATTTCATTGCTAACTTTAGGACTGTCAATAAATAACTCTTCTATTATTCATTCAAAATAATGTTCTCACTTTTTTATGTATTATATATGGTATCTATAAAAATTAATTTTAAAATGTTCTCAAAAATATGGTGTGAAAAAGATATGCTGTATAGTGTGAAATATTTGATTTTAATCATATTTTTTTTTAATTGATAAAATTGAAATTTAATCCATTCTACTGAATATTTATCAAAATGGAATTATTTAATGCTTCTCTGTTAAGAGTATAAATCTAAATTTATCACTGCTTTCATATTTTTATATAATTTAATATCACTTTTATTACTTTTCTTGTGTATTCTCAGTTTTATATAGGTTTTTAAAAATACTTAATGCAAGAAAATATGATTATCAAATATTGTGATGCAGTATTCAAGATATTCTTCTGTAATGTTTATTTTAATATTATCTATTATTAATATAATTTTATTATCAATTTTTTTTAACACAGATAGTTAAAAATATCGAGATATAAACATACAATAAATTCTTATAAGATAATTACGCAAACAAAATTGTATACCACAATTAACAGAAATGTACCAGGTATATTGCATAACATATATTGGCATTATATTAAAATATTCATTTTTATTTATAGATGCCTCGTACATGTTGCGTACCTGGTTGCCAATCTAATTATAAAGGGGAAAAATATGTTAATGTATTCAGCTTTCCCAAAGATTCTGCTGCAAGGAAAAAATGGGAACGGCTGATTCACAGAGAAAATTTTACAGTTACAGACTCTTCAGTTATATGCATAAAACATTTTGAAGAGCAATTCATCGAACGAAACAATAAAGATACTCGATCAGATGGAACAGTGCTTTCTATTCCTAGGAAAAAATCTGTTCTGAAAACCGGTGCTTATCCATTTATATTTCCAGAGCAACCATCTTACATGACTGTAAAACTCCCAGCTAAAAGAAAATCTCCGGAAGAAAGAACAAAATCTTTAGAACTTACTGATGAGAAAAATTTCCAGGAATGCTCTGAAAAAGATGAAATAAAGGATTTGAGGATTTATGTTAAACCTTAATGACAAACTACTAGAAAATTGGATTGTAATTTCAACCAAAGATAACATCTACTTTGGAAAACCAGATGTGGCAAGTTTCCCAACTTTCAGCATTAGTGTCAGAATATCACCAAAATTTCTCGTAACTGTTTGGCACAAAAATATTTTGATTCCATCTTCAAAACTGAAATGGCTTTTTGGAGTACCAAGTACATGTACTCGATGGTCTATATTTGAATGCTTACTGAGCCATTTAAATTCATTGGATACTTCTTGTGAGCATAAGTTAGAGAGTAGTTTATTAAATTGTAAAAAGAAATTGTTGAAGAATGTAATAATGATTCATTCAATCAAAAATTGACATTTTTAATACTGCAACTTGAACTTTGCTTAATGAATACTCCACGATATCAAACTGACATTTTATTATGGGCTGCAAAGTTTTATTTCACACATCCTTCTGCTTATCATCTTGTGAGAGATTCTGAAAACTTAATTTCACCACATTCATATTATTTGAAAGCATTGATACGAAAACTTAGAAACTTAGAAATTGGTATACAAAAAATTATTTATTCAAGAAATGTAAAGAATTACCAGAATGTGAAAGAACAGTAAATGTGTTAATCGATGAAATTTATATGAAGGCCCAATTGTCATATAAAGATGGTAAACTTGAAGGCTTTGCAGTGAATATGCCAAGTACAGAAGCTACAACTTTACAATGCTTTATGGCCAGTTCTTTATTTTCTGAAAACAAAGATATTATTGGATTTTATCCTATGAAAAATTAAACAGCAGAAGATTTGTTGCCAATCTTACTAGAAATTTTAAAAATTTTAAAACTAACTGGTTATCGTGTGTTATCTGTTATTGCAGATAATAATTGAGTTAATAGAAAGACCTTTGAAAAAATATGTGGTGGAATATTAAAATCAAGCATTAAGAATCCTGTAGATCCCTATGAAGAACTTTTTTTCCCTTTCGATACTGTCCATATTATTAAAAGTGTTCGTAAAAACTGGTTGAATCAAAAAGAAAATAATCAAACATTCTTTATACCATCTATGCCATCTGTATCAAACAACTGTTCTACAACACCTGCATATGCCTTAATTTACATTTAAAGACTCTATACAATGAAGATTGTGATAATGTTGTTAAAATTGCTCCAAGTCTATTAAGAGAAACTTTACATCTAAATCATTTAGAAAGGCAGAATGTTGTCCAGGCATTGAAACTAATTGATGAAAAAATAACAGCAGCTCTTGAGGTATTAAAGGACAAAATTGGTAAAGATGTATTTAGAACCATACATTTTATTGACATATTTTCGAAATGGTGAAAAGTAGTTAATGTTAAAATTCCTCAGAAAGGAAAACACAAAATAGATTTTTATTGTGAGCCTTTAATAAGTTCCAGCTCTCACAGTATAACTTTAAGTGATTTCTGTGCTTGGTTAGAAAAATGGGAATTGCTTTCCGTTCCATAATTTAGCAAGCCTACTACACGAACAGAAAAACTCTCCAAAGAAACCTACTTTTATTTTGAGTTATTGAATTATTTTTAATTATTGAGTTGTGTGTTCTAATGTCATAATCAAGAATACAAGGAAGTGTGCATTTTATCCTATAACAATGATTGTTTCCAATTTTATATTTAAATGCAAGTTATATTAGTTCAGTTTCTCAATTTGTTTAGTTTTTTTAAGAAGTATGTCATACACGCATCATTGGTTTGATTATAAAAATGTCATCTTTGCTGTTTTGATTTTATATTTTTCTTAGAATAAAGATATTTTTTTCTGTCTTTGGATTATTTTGTTAACTAATTATTATATTCGATATCAAATACACATATAAATACATTAAATATTTTCTAATAAAATGAAAATATTTTTTTAATTAAATCTGTAACATTTAAAAATTACATTTCCTAAATTTATGTAAATATGTATTTTATAATTTCTTAATTATTTACCTTAACTTAACATTCCTCCATTGGATTATATGTATTCTAAAGCATATTTTCAAAAGACTATTAAGTTGTACTTACTTAACATGATTCTAAAATATGATACATAAAATTTCATGGATAGATAATGTAAGTATTAATTTTTTACACTTTATTAAAAGCTTTAAATTAGTTATGTATTTTAAATTTGTAAATGAAAATGGATTATAATTTATAGATTTATTAATTCATCAATCATAATAAAATCAACAAAATATAAGCAATATTTTCAAGGCTTCTGTTTAAAAAATTTTAATTTTTTCATTCTTATAAAATATATATGCAATATCTTGTCATTTTTAATATAAAAAGAAGCAATTGAAAATGCTATGCTTTTTTTACCAGAAGATAAAGTATTTTAAAATTAAAAATACAAATGCAGTGATTTTTTAGAGTATTCACATCCAACATGAATAATCTTAACGCAGGAAATTTATATTTTTCAAACACATTTAGCTTCAGGATATCTAATTTTTATTTTCTTAGATTTTTGTTTTTATTTGTATGACATTTTTCTTTTAAAATATTAGTTAAACAGTTCTTTTAAAATATTAGTTTGTATCATTATAATTCCGACAAACAGTATCTTAATCTAATTCATATATAAATTTTGAAAAACATTTTTAAATGAATTTTTTCAAAAAATAATTATATGAATAGGCATTCACCGTTCAATATATATCTTAAAATTTCAAAGAAATAGAAAATAATACATTGAAAATACGAAATATAGTAAATAGTTGGAAAAATGTGATTTTTTGTAAATATTTGGAAATTTGAAGGTTTTTGGAACATATTTTAAACATTTTGTAATTTTAATCAAACACAAAGGTTTCCATATTTACAAAGCTGATATTTCTTAGAAATTGAATTGGTAATTTGACATTTAAAACATTTACTGAATTAAAAATATAAATAATTCTAACAATGTTATTATAAAGTTACTTAATGTCTTAAATTAGTGAAGGAAATTTTTGATATTTCTCTGATTAATTTATGCTGTTTTTTAATTATGATATTTACTTCAAATCAGTTTTATGTATTAATCAGATTGATAAAAAACAAATATTCTTGAAAATTGTCTTCTGGATTTTTACTATTATTTTTTCTGAGGTTATTAATCTAAAAGTGTTAATTGTTATTGTTAATTATTTTAAATGTACTTTATTTTATTTTCAGATGCTGCGCGGCGAACTCCACAGTATTTAAAGACAACCGATGGTGAAAGGAAAACTTCGATAGTGAACTGGTTCGGCCATGCAAAAGCAAGATTTAAGAATGAAAGAATCAAACCTTTCTGTTAATTAATATTTTTGCATGATGTAAATAACTATAATAAAAATTATGTGCATTAAAAATAAATTCTATTAGTTTGTTATATTTTTCTTGAACTAATTAACATTTACACTCTCTTCCTGGAATGTTTTCTGAAACAAATTTTAATCTTTACATAGAAAAATAATTCAGCTTTTAAACAATGAAACAAGTAATTTTCAGAATTTTTTGTTATAATAATTTGGAATATTCAATTGAGTGGAAAATTTTAGTTAAATAAAAGTTTATCTATTTTATCTTGTATAAAAAAAGACATTGTTGAAATTATATCTAATTAGTTAAAACATTAGGCTGAGAAATAAATAATTCTTATAAATTTCTCTTACTAAAAAATTAAATAAAAAATAAACTATGAACAATAATTTGTCTGATATTAAAATGCAAAAAAAAAATTTACACTCTACAAAGAAAAATCTCTCTCCTTGACTATTTTATAGTTACTCTGTAATTATAATAGTAATTCCTAAATTTATGCATTCACTGGAAATTTCTTAGAAGTAATTTCAACTTTCCCAAAGGAAAAAAAATCGTTTTATTTTAAACAATAAGAAACTAAATTTTCAAAAGGTTAGCTATGAAATATAGAGTATAAAAATAATGCTAATTTATCAATTGTGAGAATTGTATTACATTAACTAAACTTGAACAGTAAATCTGTCAAAAATCTAAGATATTTCACTGAAAATTAAGAAAAATGTGATGCAAAAATAACAAGCTAATTAAAAACAATTTTCTCATTGTGTAGTAGACAAAAATATATGAGCCTCTAAGATAGATGAGGACATCCCGCTGATGATGTCAGATCGACGTATATCAGACGAAATTGTGTTGTATGGGAATCTCCAACTAATATTTAACTTTATGAATAAATTATTATTCTCCATTGGTATTTTCATTGTATTTTAAATGTATTACTCTCCGTCTAATATTTGATTATTAATTTTATAAAACATACTGTTAATTATATTTTAGTAATTCTATTTTAGCTGCTTTTGCGCTGATTGTAATGCTAAATGTTTTTATCTATTCTTGTACTTTCCTGTTCTATATCTAATCTTGCATTATATATATATATATATATATATATATATATATATATATATATATATATATATATATATATATATATATACACACATACACACACACAAGGTGAGTACTGTTAGTGGATGGATATCTCATCAACTAGGCTTTGCAAGATAAAATTAGTCTTTGTATATGGTAGATAAAGAGCAGTGGAGAAGGTATACAGCAAGAAGTGCAAGAAATTGAATCAAAATAATCTATAATGAAAGATAAATGGTATAGGTTTGAAAACTCGTTTCATGTTGTAAACAAGAAAATAGTCAATGTAAAAATCTGCGAAATTATTATAAAACGTTTACTACTGCGCATCCAGCGAGATGACCCACAAATTCCTAGGAGCAGAACGCAGTATTAACTGCATGGCAATGCACTCAAGCGTCTTCAACGTGTGTGTTTTTGGTTCAACTACCGTATTCTCTAGATCTGACACCAACTGATTTCTTTCTGTTCCTTCACTTCAAGGGAATCATCAGACACACGTTTTGCAGACATATAATGTATCCGAGGATGTATGATATCTATATATTCGATCAATTCCAAAAGAGGACTCCGTTGACTCTTATGAGGAGATGTAAAATTATTCGAAATTGGTCAATAACGCTAAATTGTCTTATTTTTCTAGAAAACTTTCTATTAACGTAATTAGGAAAATAACAGATTTTTCTAAATTGCGAAATAAGTTAATTTTGAACTCTGATAGTTTTCCATTATTTAGTTTTCTTTAATACCATTTCTCCTTTTTTGTTTTGAAATCATCGTCTGATTTTGGCTTAGTATTCGATTGACTAAGATTGAGTATTTTTGTTCTTTTATTCATATTATTTAAATTTTTTTAATAATTCTTTTTTCATTTTTTGTTGCTTATTTTCTTATTATGGATTCAAAATAACTGAAGCAGAGACTGAAATGATTTATAGGGATTGTGATTTGCGTATTCCAAAAATAAACACTCCGAGATTATTGACTTTCGAAGATTCTATTCCATAATTAATCCAGTTACCTGCGAATAATAGTATGAGTAAGTTCTTCATATTCCTATCTCCCATTGATGGTATTGCATCTATTCCAAAATTATTACAATTTAAAGCAAGAAAATAATACAAATTCAACACACCCGTCAAGGTAAACTTCTATTTGAAACAAATTGCCCAGATACTGTTGTAGAAATAAGAAAGATAACCAACATTCTTGAAGAGTACATATTAACGCCATGTTTCAATTTGAATACATATCTTCAAGATTTCGTATAAGAGAAATAACTGTAGATCTACCTTTACAATCTAGTTGCTGAAAAATTTGTGCACAATGGCTTAATGATATTAAGCTTACAAAGATTTACAAAAAAGAATTCTGAGGAACTGCGCGAAAATATTTTTGTGCGTCATTGGATATTATATATCTCAAAATACTAACTTATTCTATTCCATCATTTCAATTTCTCCTTTTATTGATAACGTTATTCAATGCGGAAAATGCTATAAATACACTCACCCTACGGAAAAATACAAACAAGAAGTCTTCCTATGTAAAAACTGCGGAACATTCTATAAAGACACTCCCTGTGCTAAAGAGACACCTAAATGTATAAACTGCCAGGGAAATCATACAGCTAATGACATTTCATGCCTTATGAGGCTTGAAGAAAAAAATCCCACATTTTAAAAGCATGAATCACCTTCCATTTATTATGGCGAGAAGATGTTATTATAAATCTTTAAAAATCAGTTACTCCAGTGTAACCAGAAGATATATTCCTTTTTTGCCGAATCCAATTGAAATAACTGATATTGTTAAAAAAACAGTCATTGAGATTTCTTTTTCGACTGAGGCTTCTATATTTGAAGCAAAATTATTTGCGATATAGGCTAGACAATATCAAATGGTTCAACAAATGTTCTGATTCATGAAAGATTGCATGCGAAGATGATCGAATCCAGCTAGATCAGTTTCTAGATCTCTTCCAAGAAAGAGCCGTGCAAGATCTATCCAGTCAAGCTAGATAAATACAAATAATTCTATAAATCAGCAAATTATATCTCCCGAACAACCTATAATGAAGTCTCCTTAACCAAATATTAAATATGCGGAACCTAACATTAAAGAAAAAATTGAGGCAGGAAGAAAGCGTAAAAAACGTTCATAATTTTTTTTTAAAAATTCTACAACGAGCGCATTTTTTGATTTCTAGTAATTGTCCAGGTTTTTTGTTTTATTAATGTTCAATTTAATTTCTTGGAATGCAAGAAGCATTTTATCTAAGTGCCCGCATGTAAAACTTGCATTTTCAATCTTCCGATGTCCCAGGAATTCAAGAAAAGTTTCGCCTTATTTCACATTTGTAATAAAACAAATCGATTAGATAGGCATTACGGCCATGGTGGAGGTGTACTTTTGCTGTTGACAAATCTCTACAGGTGCAAGTATTAAATATATCCCGCTCAGAAGATAATGACACAGAAATTTTAGTTATAAAAATTACTATATCCAAATCATCTCTTACTTTAGTTAATGTATACGTCCCACACATTAAATTTTCAAGTTTTTGATTCCTCAGAGTCTTATCAAATATTCATCCTCCCCTCATAATAATTGGAAACTTTAATATACGAAATTCGGTGTGCTTGGTAGTTATTCAAACTCTCCTGAATCTTCAGAATTCTTCGATTGGATATTTGTAGCAATATTTGTCTTTTAAATATTTTTCAGACTACTCGTTTCGGACTCCACCACTGACCACCGTTTATCGATTATAACTTTGCCACTTTTTATTGATAGTGTTGATGTGTATTGGTAGAGAAGGCATAGATTTAATTTTACAGATTTAATAATTCAAGGTTATCACAAGAAGACAGGCACCTAACTTTAGACTATTTAATTTACGAGTTTTAATTGCCTTACTTAGTGGCAATTAAATTCTTATGATAATTTTGAAATAAAAAAGAGAAAAATCTTTAGTATAAATGTTTTTATGGTGACCACAAATATGAAATTTGACATTTGAAATTGAACTGCAATATTCTTCGATGTAAAAGTTATTTATAGCAGTTAACACTGAAATAATAACATTTACACTCAAAAATTAAACAGGAAGTAGAAATTTGAAAAAAAGTGATCAGTAGTGTTTCGACTGGCATAAAAAGAGGCAGAAAAATAGTAAATATTCATTGGCTCTCAAAAGTTAAGGAACAACCAGTTTTTTTTTTAGACTAATTTGCAAATGAATGAATTTAGAAACACCAAATTTGAATGACATGTGAGCAAAACAAGTATGTATTGATTACAACACAAAAGCTTAGATACGAAAAATGCATAAAGGAATTACAATAAAAAAACACTATCAAAAGGAAAGTTCATTTTTTGAAAAAACATAATCAGTTTTATGTGGTAAAATATAGAGACATAACAAAAAGCAATTTTAATAAAGGATATACCCACCCCTAGCTTGAATACATTGGTGGCATTAACGTTCTATACTTTAAATTAAATTGTCAGTTACCGAATAGGAACTAAAGAACAAACAAGGAATAAGCTGTTTTTCTGCTCTCCTACAAACCTTGAAGGTTCGGTTTGTTTATCTCTCAACGGGCATTTGACTATATAGACTGGTACATACAGTTTAAAGTGTATTCAGAACCACTACAAACATCCACGCACAAGCTAGGATTCAAACCCACGAACTGTTGAACCAAAGGTAAGTGGGCTAACCATTTGGCAACCAGCTCAACAGAGGACTCAAAGAGAGACTCTTGGAGGAGGATATAAAGCAGCAACCTATCTACCAACTTAGTCCTATAGGTACTCTATGGGATAAAGATTTAGAGAACGAGCTGGGCATTCCATTCGCTAAAAACCAAGACCCTCAAGATATTCCAACTCAGCTACAGCTTGATGAGGTCGTACATTATCATCCATCAGAGTGAAATTATTGCCTATTATACCGGCATATGGGCGAATATATGGATCAAGGATCTCATCCTGATATCTCACACTAGTTACAGTTTTTCCCTGGAACACATGTAGGTCAGAGTAACCACTGAATGCGATACTTACCCAAATCAATTTTCCAACACTTCGGTAAGTATGATTTTCCTCCGTGTTGGATTGATTGTATCTTGTGCTTTGTTCTCTTTAGATCAGCACAGGTTTTGAATCCCTCTCCAGCATGAATCTGGACTTGTCTGTAAAAAGTACAAGACCCATCGCTGTCTGGTCCAGGAAATGTATTCTCTTGTTCAAGATAATAACAAGAAAGGACGGCAAATGGGCGAGCCTTTCTGTCGTCCGGTGAGGAAGACACATATAACTGATCTCCTAACTTAGAGACCAGAATGTAAAGACACGTTGACACCGTATAAGCGAATATTCTTATCTCTGATGCTAAAGAGTGGCTTGTCAAAAGTAGCGGCACAATTTCTCTTTCCGTCCGAAAGAGCTAAAAAGAAATAAAGAGCCTAAAAAGGCCTTCTGCAGATGTTATACTTCGTTGTCAGTCTGCAATAGGTCTTCTGGACACAGAAGCTTCGGTTTAATATTCATTACATAGACGATGCACCACTCTGCGAGGCATAGTATCAGCTAAGATGACGGTCAGTTGGATGGATGGAAATCCATCCAACCAACGTCATTTTAACGAATTGGGCAAAGGGCTTTCTCTCAGACATTGTGGAACTCCACTGACAACTGTCAATGAATCTGCTAACAACAGTTACTCGAGTAATTACGAATATCAAATGTTTGCATATTTTTCTCTCACTTATATACACCTATTCTTTTCTTAATAAAAAGTGGTAGCTAGCGTTTTTGCATAAATTTAGATAAGTTCGTAAATAATAAAATTTATATAAACAATAAATTTAATTGTTGATCATTTTCTTATTGCGAATTTCGAAAAATATGCTTTCTAAATTTTTTAAAACCAGTGTTTTATTCATAAAACAAAGCAAAAAATTCAATCAATCAAGCAATCACTCACACACACGAATGTACGTAAATCATTGAACTGTTCAGTGATGTTTCAATTTCATCATGTTATAAAAATAAGCGACTAATTTTCTTGTAAAATTATTGTATGTTTGACTCATATCACTTCTTAGTCGAACTTTAAAAAATCCGCATTGAGATTCATAAAACATGGCTAGATGTACCACTTTAAAGAAAATGGTGTTTCGTTATCAAAAGTAAATTATTAATAAATTCTGTGTGTTTGTGAAATCTTGATGTAATTAATAAGAAATCGCTTGTTTCTAAATTTTCTTCGATATAAATTTCTGATAGTTAAAAAAAAATAATAATCCCTGTGAATAAACATGTTAATTTGAGAGGCCGCTGTATTAGGGAGTTGTTCTCATTATTGGAAGGAAGTGATTTCGAATCTCAGCTTCACCAAAGATTCGTTATGTTTTCTACAAGCAGCTGGGGCACGTTGATAATGTCGGGGTCGCAATGTCCTCCAAGGGAAATGATACCTCTAGGTGTAGCAAGCCAAGTGTTGGGGGTCTTCGGCTTCATACCTACTTCAAAATCACGAAATCTTCACCCGGTTGCTTCTATCTAACTGGTAGAAACGAAATCAGAGTTGGGTACAGGAAAGTGTAACGTGCTAAAAAAGCGAGAATCAGTACAGCGCATGCGCGCCAGATTCTGCCGCCCTCTTCCTTTCCGATTATATTGTTTTTTGTTTACTTTAGTAAAAGTGTATTCTCAGAGAGACAACGCACTGGAAGTGCGCTTGTGGCGGTGTCCGCTAAATGACATTGTCATGATCATTAAGTGGAAATTGTTTTAAAATATTTGTAAATAGTAAAAATTATGTATATACTTAAAATTTATTCCCATCAATAAATTAAATTTAATTTAATTGAAATCATCATCAATTGCCTTGCCACCTTGGTACGCTACAGCTTTAAATGGTGGCAGCGGTGGGATAGAACTGTTTCGAATAATTCTGATGAATTAATGAGTGATTCTAAGTAAAAAATATTTCTGAGAAGTGTTGTCATCCCGACAGCAGATAATAAATTGATAGCAATCTGCTATTGATATTTGTTGAGTTTGATTTCGTGGTTTCGATTCCGACCCTTGGAATCAGAAGATTTAGCATCCCGCTATTTTGGAGTGGAAAGGAAAAAGTGTTTCCAGTTAAATTCCCGGCCTTGGTATAGAAGAGAAACGGTTAGTTCCAACCCTTGGAAAAAGAAGCCTCCAGCTTGAAGTATTAATTCAATCCATAGCACCCTGCTATTTTGATGTGTTTCCTGTTATGTTCAATTCCATCCAATGGAATAGAAATATGCTGTTTTGATTCCAGCCCTTGGAACAAAAAGAAAATAGCTTTCTGTTTGTGATTTAATTCCATCCGAAATTTTGTGATGAGAATCTAAGAAATTTTGCGCTACTTCTGATTTTCGAATCCATCCTGGCCAAGTATACAGTTTCGGAATTGTGTATTGAAAATTCCTGTTCCTGGAATCAAGAAAAGTGTGATAATCAAGAAGTGTTGTGTGCGTGTGTTTTTTTCGGTGAAATCTCGAAAAAAGTGAAATTTCTTGTGAAAGTGAGAGTTCGAAATCGAAAATAAATGAATATATATATATATTTAAATATAATTATTTCACTTGAAATGTTGATGTAATTTGATAGGAATTATTTTTGTGTTTAAAAACACCGATAAATTGTGTTTGTTATTCTCTAAACTCAGTTAACAAGTTTCGTTTTGAATGATTATTGAAAACATTCTTATATTTACATTAGTGTTTTGTATAATAAAATTGTTTATATGATATATAATTTCATTAATTTTATATATTGTTAGTTAAAATTTCTTGCACATTTGCAGAAATATTTGATTAGAATTATTTTTTTATTGGGTATCCTATCCTGTTTAGTTTTGAGTTGTGATGTTATAA
The DNA here is from genome assembly GCA_030067965.1 of Latrodectus elegans. Classification (NCBI taxonomy): domain Eukaryota; kingdom Metazoa; phylum Arthropoda; class Arachnida; order Araneae; family Theridiidae; genus Latrodectus; species Latrodectus elegans. The sequence goes on along the minus strand of CM057814.1, from coordinate 78,010,014 downwards.
ATGAAAATCTTTCTAGTATTTTCGTTTTATTGACATATAAGTTTGAGTAAAAATAATAGTTGATATATATCGTATATATGCATACTATTACTGTTAAATTTTGATACCGAATTTATTTCTTAAAATTTGTATATTGTTATTATTCTTGTATGCAAACTTTTTAGTCTAGGTCATTTCTAAGTGTATCGTAGACTGCATTACAGGTTTGTACGAATTTTAATAGAATTAATTTATGCTAATAGAAAAAAATTGATTTTTAAGGTATATGATATGTTTTTAAGCCAATTCTGTTTCCAAAAGTGAAACGAAATTATTATATTAAGTATTGAAATTTTATCTTAAGTTTGAATATAATATAAAAGAAATATTTTAAGTTAGATATTGTTTTTGAAATATTTATATATTTTGTGTGCATAATAATGGTAGATTACTTTTGTTTTCCAACTGAAAACAAAAATTAATATATGAAATATTATAATTTCATGTGAAGTTGAAACAATCAATAGTGTTTGTTAATTATTTGGGTTTTGTTTAGAAACGTATTAAATTAGGCTTAGATTAACCATTAACTATGTCATTCTTGGGAAAAGGTAAAAAGCAGAATTTCTTGAGAGGTTTGATTCGTGTATCATCCACAAAGTAATCTTGTAGAAAGATTCCACAGAACTATCAAACGAATTCTTAGAGTATTATGTTTAGAATCTTCCCCAGATTGGGAGCCGCATATTCATGCAGCTTTGTTTGCTTTAAGAACTATAACTCACGAGTCAACCGGATTCAGCCCTGCAGAATTAGTTTATGGAAAAAACTTAAGAACACCAATAACCTTACTCTATGAACACTGGTTACAGCCTGAAGAAGAGCAAAATTCTGTTGTTGAATATGTTTTAAATCTTATCAATCGACTAAAACGATGTCAAAATCTAACTGTGGAAAAAATGGAAGAATGTCAAGAAAAGCGAAAGACTTATTATGATAGAAACAGTGTTAAACGAGAATTTAAAGAAGGAAGCCAAGTTCTTGTTTTGGCACCTTCTCCTGCAAATAAATTAGCTGTTCAATGGCATGGCCCAGGAACAATTGAATCTAAAATCTCTGATACTAACTACATTGTCTCTTTGCCTAATAAGAAAGAGAAATCACAAATTTATCGTGTGAATTTACTAAAGCCCTATTACAGTAGATCCAACGTTATAAATTTTGTTGAGTTAGATGAAATGAAAGATCCTCCAGATTTAGAAATTGAATTCCCATTATTGGAAAAAACTCAAATATTTTTAATTGTTCTGAATTAATTCAAAAAAATAATTTAGTAGAGAGATTAAGTAAAGAACAGATTCGAATCTTAAGTGAATTGCTATGTAAATATTTTGACATATGTTATTTTATAGTTATGTGGTTAAGCTTATTATGTTTTGTTATTAGTTATTTGAGTATATATATATATATATATATATATATATATATATATATATATATAATTGTAAGACTTTTACTCATGTAAAAGTCCTTCCGGAGGGGGAAGGAGTTGTAACGTGCTAAAAAAGCGAGAATCAGTACAGCGAATGCGCGCCAGATTCTGCCGCCCTCCTCCTTTCCGATTATATTGTGTTTTGTTTACTTTAGTAAAAGTGTATTCTCAGAGAGACAACGCACTGGAAGTGCGCTTGTGGCGGTGTCCGCCAAATGACATTGTCATGATCATTAAGTGGAAATTGTTTTAAAATATTTGTAAATAGTAAAAATTATGTATATACTTAAAATTTATTCTCATCAATAAATTAAATTTAATTTAATTGAAATCGTCATCAATTGCCTTGCCACCTCGGTACGCTACAAAAGCATGCAGGTGTAACAACAAAAAGTTACTTTGATTGAATGCAGTTGCCATTTCTAGGTTATTGTTCAAAGCTCCTAAATCAATAAATGCATTTATAGAAATTCTTGTTCATGAGATTTATTAATTTTCAAGAAATTACCTTGACGAAAAGTATATACATTTCCTTCCGTTATCGTACGCAAAAGATTTAAATTTCAATTTTTTTTAACAAAATGTTAATCCTGTTTAAAGAAAAAATATTATTCATATTATTTTTTAAGATATAAAAGTACTTCATGAGAAAACTGTCTACGAATTTTTGGTTAATGAATGGTTATGTCTTTTTCGATAAAGATTTTTATACTGAGTTTGGTTGCCAAAGAATTTTTTATGTAATTCATTTAAATAAAAAATTATATTTGATCTATCGTATTATAATGTAAGTTTATATAGACATATGATTCGGTTTAGGCTACCGTGAAACATTTTTATACATAATAACAGTTTAAAAACAGTATTTAATTTGTGAACAACTTAAATAAAAAAAGAAAAACTTATGCTATATTATTTGCCACAAGACTAGCCAACAGCTATAGATAAGCTGAAGCCAATTTAATATTTTTGACTTGTTAATTGGTTATATTCGAAGACAATTTGTTATCTTTCATTGTTTTAGCAGACAGAAAATTTTAATTAATATTTTTAAAATGTCCATTTTGCCCTTAAATCTTGAAACAGCCCTTTGAATACATTTAGTATACGTTCAAAGTAACTTCCGAATAAACGCGAAAGTCTTAGTCCATTTAATTTGAAATTTATGGACAATCTTTCGATTTTTTTTTTTATTTGTAACCATGTTTATGAAAAGTAATGAATAAGCTCAGAAATAAGTAGGAATGAAGACTAGCACTATTTCTTGCATGATCACTTCAAAACAAGCATCCTGGCTGAGTGGCTCACATTACATCGAGAAGACATTTATTATTCTGCTAGAGTAAGCTCAATGGCCATTTTAATGCTACGCACCAAATAACATAAAATGAAATTTCACACCAAAACTATCAGGATTTTTAGTTTTTAAACATTACAAATTTGAATAAATATCATTACTCAAAATGTCTTTAAACACTGAGGTAATAATTACATTTAGAGAAAGAGAGGATACAAACACTTGTACCCGATTCTCAACAACGTTCGAGGCGGCAGATGACTTTGGAGAAAAGAAGCAAACAATGTGCAGACGTAGAGATGAGTCAGAAAGTTTTAGCATCTTTAGTGATATTCTTGGAGACATCAATTCCATTCCAATAATTGGGGATGTAACCGACACATGGACTGCTGGAGCTGCGATAGTCACCCATCTTATAGCGGGTGGTCTAGATATATCCCAAACTATTCTTCTAGAGTAAGTACAATGGCCATTTTAATACTACACACCAAATAATGTAAAATGAAATTTCGCACCAAAATACCAGGATTTTTAGTTTTTGAACATTACAAATTTGAATTTTTTTTCACAATTTAAGCAACTTTTATATATTTAATGTTAGTTGTTAAGAAACTTTTATTTCAGATTGTGGAGAAAACTTTGAATTTTAAATGTGTAGAATAAAAAGTCCTGATATTTTGAAACTAAATTTCACTTCTGCTTATTTAATTTCTCATTCGAGTTAAAAATTCAAAAAGTATTTATTTATTAAAATTTGGCCTTTATGGATACAAAAACCTCCTTTGAATAAGAATGATTGTTTTAGTTGTTTAAGGTTTGTATAAAGTTTGGTGATATTTGCATTGTTTGATTTATTGTTGATTGTAAAATTCTATGGTATTTTAAAAAATTACTTTTACATGCATATTCCAGCACATGATGTTTTTCAAAAGAACTACATTAGGCTCTTGAGCAACAGTTTGTCGACAATTGGCCCATGAAGAAGGCGACTCGCACCTTCAAACAAACATACGTGAAACACGAGAAATTATATGCACATTCGAGTATACATATAATACATATTAACCAAATATCATGTTAAAGTGTGGAAGTGAGTACGATTATTAATCCTGTTATCATTCCAAAAGAGAGAACTTTACAACTTTAAAAATATCTTTCAATAATACTGGAGAAGTAATTACAAGTCCCTTTTTTTTGTCAGATTTATGTGTGCCCATATACATAAAATTAAAATGCTATTAGCAGAAAAACCATACATTTTGCCAACATGGTCAACATATCCTGAGGAAGAAGACCATGTTAGTACTTATTTCCATTAGTAAATAACTTATTTTTACTATATAATTCTATTTATGCATTTCTTTAGCATAAATGGAATTATACAGTAAAAACAGTTATCTATTATACAGCTATATTTTTGAGTTTTTATTTGTTCTACTTAATTTTGAAATTTTGTGAATCATATTTTGGTAGCTCTACTTTTAGTTACTTTTACACTGGGTGAGTTGCTAAACTATTTCTTATATCCGTATCGCCTCTTTTTACACGAGCTCCTGGAGGCCTTATTTGAGGATACTATCAATTTGAAGAAAATTCTGAAGAACAATAAATATCCACGGTAAAAACGGGAATTGATCTCACAAAGTGTTGACCTGAAATCTAGAGCACTAAGAATTTAGCTGCAAACTCGATTAATCTATGAAAGATCCAGCATTTATTTTGAGAAAACTTGATTTGCATTTAGTTCATATAGCAACCATTTTGTAAAAAATTGGATCATTTAAGAATACTGTAAAATTGAAAACTGAGAAAGCTATATGGAAACGAGCCAAATGTTTTTCAAGTAACGTGACACTTCTTTATAAACGAGAAACTATAAATAAATGATTACAACAAAACATATTAAATATTTTAGCAATATGTAATTCAAATTCATTTCACTTTATTATTAAACACAAAAAATTTGTAAGTAAAGTACTTAAAAACATCTATTTTAGACTGTTAAATTTAAAATGTTTTATGCTACACAAATTTAAAAAACAGAAAAATAAATAGCGCTGAATAATACACGTATAAGCATAATATTAAGTGACAACTAAAAATAAGAATTACTAAAAATATTCCAAAATAAAGTAATTAGAAGTTGTGGTATTAATTTATCATTCTTGTAATTATAAGCTATTATTTTGATGATGCCAAAAGTTTTGTAAGTTATCTGAAGCACCGGTAAGTTAACTCAAAATAATACCTAAAGCATGTCAAAGATAGGATCTGTCGCCTGTGTTCCTATTGAACATATTTGAACAAATATATAATTTCATAATGTAACAGACCCATATTAACTTTACTGACAATAGATGGTGTTACGGCCCAATACAAAAAATATTCAATATCCAATAAGAGAAAATTAGTATAGAGACGTGAGGAATGGAAATCGAACCACCCGGTTCATTAATAACCTTGTTTATAATTTGTACTGTACAGGTACTTTGTAGCCCTATTAATAATTACTAAGCATTTTCTTTAGAATCACTAAATATCCCACATTGTTTAAGAAGCTGTGAAATACAATAAATGTTAGGCTTAACTGTTATTCATGGATTCATCCACATAAGTTTTACAGATGGAGAAAAATACAATGAATAACTTTAATAATAAAACGATGAGCTATATGTAATTAAATACTAATACAAAATTTTAACTAGTATCATGCAAAAAAGCTATTTTAATCCAATAGAGTTATAAAATATCTTTTTTGTTAAAAATGTATCATGTTTCTCAAATATTTAGTGGATGTTTTTCCCACAGCTTTGGACTATGTGCTTACAGGTAGAGATAACAACAAAGAATGTTAATTTGTTAAAGAAAACGATTATCTGAGTAGGAGAAAAACAAAATTATATATATATAATTGCAAATATTAACACTTAAACCAAATATTTTTTATTACGTGTACACATTTTCTTTACCTACATATTTTTTTAAAATCTAAACCTTCGTAAATCATACTTTAAAATATTTTATAAGTAAGAAAGAACGAGAATATATTTAAGCTAAAAACAGGATTTTTATTTGTTAAAGTACACTCCTTTTAAAGAGATCAACAAGTTTAACAATAGTCATTGAAGCAATAAACTGTCAGCAATGCAATATGATAAAAAAAGAAGCTATACATTATTTTATAACATAGCTAACTTCACAAAATAAAAATACAGCAATAATTTTTCAAGAGCTATTTCAGGATTTACAGTATTTCCTACTCAATCAGAAATAATACAAAAAAATAATAAAATAATTTATATTTTTAAAACCAAAATAAAATAAGAAATTTTTAGTAACAATTGGCACGCTTAGTTCTTAGAAAGATAGGTAAAAACAATTAAAATTAGAGCAGAATCTGAAACTTAAATGTTTTTATTCATATTCACACTAAATACAGAAAAGATTTATTAATAAAAATTATATTCAGATAAAATATAAATGGGTGATGAATAAGGATAAAACCTTTAGAATAATTTTTAAATTATGGGAAAAAGATAATCAATATCATTAAGAAATAATTTCTATCATAATTACATATGATATAATTTTTCATAAAATTAGAAATTATTAATACCAAAATATTTGCAAAAATGTTTAAATAAATTTATGAAACAATTTTTGATTGTCCTCATTATTAAAAGATTAAACACAACTAATAAATAATTTGATTTATATCATAAATTATTGAAAAAGAATAGTTTTTATAAATTAAATAAAAATTATTTTATATAAATAATAAGCATGCATTTGAATACCAAACTAGTTTTTTTATGTGTTGAACATACACATTTTAAAAGATATATCTTTGAAAAATAGTGATGAGAAAACTTACTTCAACATAAAGAAAAAAAGAATTAGTTTGAAATATGCAATTTTAAATGATAAAAATATACAATCAGGTTTAAAATTTATTATCATAACCATGTAGTCAAAAAAACATGAAATAATTTACTGGAAAATATCAACTATCCCAAGATAATGAGCCTGTAATTAATATACATAATTAATGAAACAATGTTGCATTTGACAAATGTATACATAAAAGAACAGTTATATAATTTAATAAGTACTATGCATATAGAAGCTAATATAATTCCACAGCAAAATTTCAATATTGATTAAAATATGCTAAAATTTTAAAATTTTTTCCACTGCCAAATTCACTAAGTAGAAGAAAAATTTTCCAAGATATTAAAATGATTACACTAGTTGATGACACAATTGCAGCTAATTACAGAAAAAAAAGTGACAAAAACAATAATAATTACTTAATATTTTACAGAATTTTATGTACTTTATTTTTGGACCAGATCTGAAAGTTGTAACTAGATTAAAAAGTATAAATATTTATGGCACAACTTTATATCTTGAAAATATCCTCAAAGAGTTCTCAGTAATGTATTAAAAGTGAGCTGCCTTTATCAAGAAATATTTACTCAAAAATGACACAAGAAATAAGTTAGAGACTACGAAATTGTAGTATATAATTATTAAATCATACTTCATTTCTGATAAATCTGCATTGAATATAAATATTTGCAACCTAATATTAAATGTAACATGAATTTCGATGTTAAGTGTAAAGAAAGATAAAAATAGAATTATTGCTTAGTCATATTTTCTGTAAAAGTCAAAATTAATACAAAGATTGTAAAATATCTGACAAAAAAGAATAATTTATAGAGCAATTAAGACAGATGACATATGGACTAGTAATTGATTTAAATTTAAAAAGGAATTATTAAATAAAGTAAAATAAACAGTTATTTTTAAATTCCATTTTACATATAATTTAATTATGAAATTCAAATTTAGAAGGAAAATATTTGCCATTAGAACTAGCAATAAAACTTCTTACATTATTGACTAAAAATTGTGCTTCTGTGTTCTTGCAATCTACAAGAATTAAAAATCTAAAAAATATATATCAATGGCAGTAATTGGATCAATACTTGGATCCTACAGTATATTGGATATATACAGTATATTTGGGTAGATATTCTAATTATGAAATCTAACCCTTAAAAATTTTAGGTGTAGTGCTGAAAAATAAAGAATAAAAAATCACTTGAATAATTCTAGAGAAGTTATATCTTTCATCTCTAGATTAAAACTACTTATATAATTCCATATGTGAAAATTTTCTATGTTCGTCACACTAAGCAAACAATGCAAACAATAATTTGTTAGTAAATAACATTAAACTTACTTTAAAATAAAAGCTTTCAATGCACAATCCCCAGACTCCAATCCAGTTTTCATAATATTGATATGAAAAGAATTGGAGAATTGTCAGTTAAAACATGCTATTCCATTTTTTTAGTGCAAATAAAGCTCCAAAACTGTTTGTGAATATTTTGCTTTCACTTATTGTAAAGTTCATAAATATAGGGTTATTCTAAGATTGATAAATGTACCACCCAAATACATATAGATATGACCATGTGACACAACCTTGAATATCTTAGGACAGCACTATAAAGCACAAGTTTCAAGTGTTTTTCTTTGTAAAAGACAGAAAAAAGAAGGAATTGTAGCAGTTTTTTTTTCTTCCTTCAGATGAAACAAAAAAAGCTGGCAATTGGCTGAGAAATGTTATAGTTCTGTTTTAAGCAAACAGTTTCTCAAAGCAAGGATGGCAATAAGGCTTGTCGTTTTGCTCTTTAAAAGTACCCTTGTTAAGCTGCTTTAAACAGAAAGAGCACACAAAATGTTCAGGGTGAAACTTTCGAGACATAGCTGTGACACAACGGCCACTAATGGGCTTATGGCAGCCCGCACACAGTGAGCCACGTTTAGCATGGTAATGTAACTCACAATAAGGCAGACCTTCATGTTCAAAAAAGCTTCCTCCATTAAATGGTTGCCGACAGTCCTGGAAAACAATAAACACAATTTTCAAAGTCAAAAATACTTGTTATATAAAACACATTTACATATAAATTTGAATTCCTAATTAACAGCAAAGATATCTTCCATCACAAGTCAAATTAAAAAAACAGAAGAAAATTAATTAATAATCTAGACAACTTCCAGATAACACTTCATTTCAAATAATCTAAAATAAGGTCAGAAAATTTATTTATAATAGTTACATAATAGCAAACTTCAACTGAAGAATTTAATAGAGCACAACACAGAAGAATTCATTTAATTAATCAAATTTATTTCTCAGTTATTAGTGTGAAAAGTGAATTTTATTTTCTTAGAATACAATCAAGTTCAATAAATTACATAGAAATGCAAAATATTTTAAACTTAATAATTTTTATTAGCACAATAAATAACTGCAATAGTAATAAAAACATTAAATTTTTTTTAAAAAAAAACTTGATGAAGAAAATAATATTATTTTCATAAAGAAATATTATTTTTCATCTTTATTTGAGAACAGTATTTATATTTAATAATTAAGTTATGATAGAAATTCAAGACAAAAAAAAAACTTCTCTAAAATCACTAAAAATACAGCTTTAAAAATTGTATATATATATATACACACACACACATTGAAATGAATAACTTATAACTGTTTTGATCAATATAGCATTTTATGGTAAATTTTCAATCCTAAGACAATTTTGATAGAGTCTAAGCAAAAAATAAATATGAAATTGAATGTTAAATGTGCTATGTTTACAACTCATTTGATAACACAAAAAATTTTCAGTTTTTAGTAAAAATAATATTTTGATAAAGATTTGTTCTGGTTTGGGAAGCATAATTTCGTTTTCATAAATAGCCAAAATAGCTGCTTCTCAAATGAGAAATCTATTAAAAAAATTTTAAAAAAAGAATAATAGGTAGAGATAAAATCTTTATAAACTTAAGTAGAGAAAGGAAATCTTTATAAACATTACTCAGCATTAATATTAAAAAAGTAAATAAAACTTACAAAAAATAAAAAACAAAATAAAATTATAACATATAAATTCTAGTTCTTATTTAATTTCTAAAAATATTTTAGCCTCAGTATAGAACAATATATTAAGGGACAATAAAGCAGTAGATAAGCCATTTACTTAGTCTAGTTTTGAAAGACTTTAGTCTCCATTAACTTAGTCTAGTTAGATAAGACTGTAAATAAAATATTTAATGGATATTTTTTAAAAAATAATCTAGCCAAATTATTTTATTTGACTATTGAATTCACATGGTCAAGGTGATCAACAAAACTTAATGCTTAATAAATTCAATTTATAATAACTTAATAAATAAAAAGAAACTAATCTTTTATAAAAATTAAACCATAAAAAATAGCTACATTAGTTTTTTACAGAATGAAATTAGGTATAAATGTATATTATAGGTATTCTATTTAATGCCAAACTATATTACAATTGCTCAAATATATTTATATACAGTACGGATCAAGTCTAACTTTGATAAAAACGAATGTTTTTCAGACAATGCATATATTTAGGAATAAATGGATGATATGATATTAAAATTATTTAATCTATCTGTATCTCTATATTCTTTCATGATAAATTAAAAACATCAATAATGATTTCAGGAAAAGTATATATATATATATATATATATATATATATATATATATATATATATATATATATATATATATATATATATATAAGTTATCATTTGTGTCTATATTATTTTTAAAATGTGTTAGATCCAAAATATACATAAAATAAACTAAATCCAATAATTTAAAAAATAATTATTTATGTAATGGAAACACCTGTAATGATTTGAAAATTTCAATTTTAAATTTGATGAGTAAAAGGTTAATAGTATCCTATTCATAAAAAAGAAATGTCTATTGGTTTGTACTTTAAGCAAATTAGTAATTTTTTTTCCAAATTTGGTGAAATTTTGAACAGATCACTTTAAATAAAAAAAAGAAAAATTTCTGTCCACATATGACTTAGAAAAATATGTATCGTATTTTTAGAGTAGAATTTATAAGTATTCCTCTACATATAATTTTAATACAATGGTTTCCTTTCTTAAAAAAAAGTTTTTTTTATGTTTTTGGGTACATGTTTTTGCCCAATGAAAGCAGAAAAGTACTGTACTTATTAATTTTGAACCTGCTAAGATAATACCTCCTATGACCTATTCAAATCACTTTAAATTTATAGGACTTAATATTGATATTAGGTCCTATAAATTTAATAACACTGACCAATTGAGAAGGTCTTGGCTGAGTCACAGCACTGAGAAATAAATACTTAATAAGCAAATTTTTCCGGTGAGGCAGAGAAAGTTCATATAGGGTTTTATAAGTGTTATTAGATTTTATGGCATTATTTTTCACCATAAAATCTAATAACACAGTTGAAAATTATCAAAATTGTCTTTTAAGTGCTTTTATATGAAAAGTGAAACAACACTTATAAAATTTTTGGACATATTGTTTTACTAACTAATTATTTTTATTTCTGCTTTTTTCTCAACACTATTTATAATTTTCCAATAAGCTATTTTAATTTTTTTTATTACATAATTTATACTTGGTAGCAATAGATGCTGTGTTGGCAGAATAATGCCAACATTAAAAAAAAAAAAAAAATGGTAACTAAGACATTCTAATGGAAATATAATAACAATTTAAGGTGGTCTAGCATTTTTGACTATTTTAAATTTCTTGTAGTTGGAAAATGAAAACGTTAAAAATTAGTAACCCAGCATAATTAGAGGTGGTTTCTTTTCCAGGTACAGAAAATTTGAACTTTTTATAAATCACCAACAACCGTAATAGATAAACATTTGAGCCACAGCAACATTTGGGGTCTCATTATTTGGCTTAACATTTAAAGTAGTTAATTTTTATTTGATTTATTTCTTTTGCTGTCAATGTTTACAATAAAAGCAATTTGTTTAATTCATGAAACATCAAGTATTTAAACTAGTTTAAATATATATAATCCTGAAGAAATTTCTTATATATGTATCAATTTCCTGTTATAAAAATTAATATTTGTAAAATTATATACATATACATAGATATGAAGGATGACTTTGGAAATTGTACCACTCAATTACACATTTATAACAAATTATTTTCTGTTGTCAGCAATAAAAATATATCTACATTAGGAAAGGAGAAATGTGTGGCATTAGGTATGATTAGTTTTGCAAATTATTCAAATAAGAAACATAATAGAAATTTAAGAAAATTTCTGAAATGCATCCTTATTTTTTAAATTTTATTTTACTGATACATTTAGGGCAGTAAAACAGAAATAGTATAAATTTTTTATTTCAAAAATAATATATATATATATATTTTAAAGATAGATATACAGTTAATTCAACATATAACATTTGATTAATAGACCATAAAGAATTATAAAACAGTTGTATAAATTTACAATATGAGAAATTAAGATACCTGAGATTATATTTAAAATAGTGGCAATTCAAATACTTATTTGATCTACAGTTGTAATAGTTTATTTTATTAAAAATGTTTTAAGTTCTTTTAATTTAAATAGTCGAGAAATATGCTAAAAACGTTAGAACTAAAAATAGTTCAAAATTACGTCCAACTATTAATTCTTAAAATAGAATATTTTTATAAAATATTTCTTGTCCTTTAATTTTATGGATAGATTTAAAATTCAACTTTCCTCCTAAACCAATCAGTTATGGTATAAGAAACGATTAATAAGAAAATTTAACATAAAACATTAAAATCATAAAATTGATCTGATGTACAATACATAAGTAGGTTCTGTACATGAAACGAAATCGGTAATCTGTATCAGTTAATTAATTAGTAATGCTGGATGATTCACAGGCAATCATAGATCAATAGAAGTCAGAGATATGAACTCATTTTCCCAATTAAGATTAAATTTAATATTAATTTAGTTTTATATTCTTTTATCATTAGCTAATGCGATACAACGAAAACATCACAGAAATTCATTTCCTCTAAAAGTTCTTTTGATACAGAAAAAAAGCGTATGTTTTTAGGGATTATGAATTTAATATATATGACTCTCATTTTGTTTGTAAAAACAACTCTTCAATAGTAATTTTTTATGCTAAACATACATTTGCTATACTGAACTATGTCAATATTTCTGGTAAAGCATAATTAGTTACTACATATATACCATGACAGCACTTTCACATGTAATGTAAGTAACAATGTACAGATATTACCAGAAATATGAAAATTGTATATTTCAATTAAATGGGGTGAGAAAAATGAAAAAAGTATATTATGAAAAAATTATTCCCCTCTCCCTTTTTTTAGAAAGAACCAGGAACAAGTAATATCATTTGAAATCTACCTTATCTTTAATATAATTAGTAAAATATTTAAATTCACAAAACGTTAATTTTTTACAGACATGATGTATGTAAAAATAGTTTACGCAAAACATACATTAAAAAATAACTTCTATAAATTATTGAAATGAAATTTTTTTAAAGTTTTTCTAACTTTGAAAACTGTTCCACTTTAATTTATAATAATACTTTTTTTTTTATTCAAGATTAGTTATTTTCTTTCTTGTCAACATTATTTCAAGGAATAAAATGTAATTTACAAGTTTTAAAAAAATTAATGACATGCAAAAACATTTCAATTACTATATTAAAAATACTTAAACTGCTGAAGAGGATTAAATCTTAAATGCAAATCAATTACTACTGTTCAAAAGGTATCAACATTTAATTTAATGTAAATTGAAATTTAGGCAGTTACATAGCTGAATATATAAAATCATTTTTCCATTTCATATTTTTTTATATGGGTGAATAGAGCCATTGTAATACGTTAATTACATTTATTTTAAAAAAGCATGTTTTATTTTCAAATAATGCACAATTTCTAAAGAATTATGTTCTCTTTCAAAAGCAAGAAAAAATATGAAAACTTATACCTGAGCAAATTGTATTTAAACAATAATTGCTTTAAAAATTTTGCTTCTTTTAATTAAATGATACAATACAAAAAACTATATTGTATTTTAAAATTAGTTTAAGGCAATATTGTAATTACTGATTACATTTCTAGGACACTTTTTGGAAAATCTATAAAATTAAATTACTTGATTTTTGTAAGAATGTTTTTAAAAAAATAACAAGTTTAGTCAAATAATAATAACAATAATATTTATTTAATTTGCAAATATTTAACATTAGCACATAAGCATTCAAGGGTCCACCAATACTTCTTGAAAATTAATAATAATATACCCATCAACATTAATAAGGTAAATGCACCAAATGTTTGCAAAGTAATTCAATATTGCAGAAAATAGCTTATGTTAAAGATAATTTCCCCAAATGATTAATAAATAAAATTTATATTACATTTTGTAAATTTTAAACTATTACATTTTTAGTATTAAAAGTTTTAAAAAATTTTCTGATAAAGTATAAAAATGGTTAGGATTATTGAATTTTATCTTCATTAATTCCTAAAATCCATTTCAGAATTACTGTATACTGAGGGATAAAGAAAATTGTCCTTTTTTTAAAATCAATGTTTAAAATTTATCAAGCCCTTTAAACAAAGAATCAGTTTCAAACTGAGAATTTTTTTAACAATATTTATATTCAACATAGTATATGTATATCTTTTATATATGGCTAAAATTAAACTGAAAATATTGCATTAAGAGGTTTGATTAAAATGACAAATATTTCTTCATGTTAACATTTTTTTCAAAAGTTTTTCTAAAATTAATCTCACATTAATTTTATTGCAAAGATTAAACTGTAATTGAAAAATTACAAAATAATTACATGCTTTTCATATAACTATATTCTAATCAAAAGATATTTTTCATGTTGAAAATGCTAAATTATTATAAGGAAGAAATGTCACTGTATATGTGCTAATTAAAACTATTTATAATGAAAAAATGATATTTAAAATATATTTTCTTCAGAATTATAATAGACTTCTGACTTATATTATATAGTGCTTTAATTTTAAACATTGGTATTTTTCAATTTTGTATGTTGTGATTTTTTATGACAATTTTTAATTAAATAGAATGTGGAATTGAATAAAGAGAATAGTGGAAATTTATACGAAAAAATCCATTAAAGAAAACATAACACAAATTATTCTTCATCATACAATAGTTAAAAGTGTCCCAATACAAAAAATTTATTGCAGTAAATTATTCTTTACTAATTAATACATTACTGGAGATAAAAATTTATACAGTTTAAGGGAAAAATTACAATTTTAAACACAGGTATGATATTTTGCTTTCCCTTACAAAGTTTTAACAGATATTAATCAAGGAATTCACGCAATATTAGCTATCAACATAATAAATATATTTTGTGTAATATGCAATATACATTCTGCAATGTATTTTTCCTGTAAGAGTTAAGATTTGCTACAAAGGAAAGTAATGAAAAATAAAATATTTCTGAGGTTTATCTTCAAGATTGAGAAATTTCATGATATATTTTCATCCAATTTAAGTTCTAAACTCAATATGACACAACCAAAATGCCAAAATATTTAACAAATCCCTCTTTGTAAATTAAAGACTGTAATTGCTAAAAGATTTTTAACTTGTAAAAAACATTCTTCTTTATTCACACAATATTATCAATATTAAATTTTTTTTTATTTACAACATTTATAAATGCAATTGCATTAAGTTGGTTAAGAATTCAATTTTCAGAAAAACTATTTTTTTAAAAACTTAAATTCATTTCAGTATCTTTCATATATTTATTTGATGTTACTTTTATCAACAATCATATTGTACATAAAATATTTATAAATTAATGAACAATATATCTTACATTGCTTCTTTATGTAACTAATTATATCTGTGCAAAATGATAAAGAAATATTTTTTTAGATTATGAATAAACAGTAATAACTTATTTTTAGCATTTAAAAAATGCACTTCATACATTGATATTGTAAGAATGTTTCCCTATAATATCATTAATTCGATGTAGGAATTAATGATATTATGGGTATACATTAGCAGAAATTAGATTCAATATAATATGGAATGCAATTTTGCAATTCTTTAAAAAATTAACAACAGGTACTTTTTGGTACACTAAATAATAATACAAATGAATACCTCTATATGAAGGTAGTTAAAATGTAAAAATTTTCTGCTCAAAATATGAAATCAGCATTAACTGTCAAGTAATTTTGTTTTGCTTAAAAAATTACTTTAAATATGGTAGAAGTGATATTTCTAATCCAGTAAAATACTGAAATTATCTTTCGTCATGATATTTTGCTACTTTCTAGTGAAATTTAGTTTCAGTTAATAAAATTGTTAATTAGAAACCACATATTGTTAAGATAATCAAAATTCAAATATTTATCATCACCATCAAAATTCAAATATTTATCATCATCAAAGATATTTGTTTTTATGATAATATGACACTGCAAATGTAAAAACTGAAAATAAATTTGGTGGTTATATGTATTTATTAGCTTATGTTTCCTACTTATTATTATAATCTCATTTATTATATATATATATATATATATATATATATATATATATATATATATGAGTTTTGAATTAATAAAAGAAAAATTAAGGAAGCTATTTTACTAACTATTGAATTATTTTATATGAAATAATTCCTTATTTGCAGACATCTATTTTGTCAACCACAAATTAAGAATTAAGATTTTATTAATGCAACATTTGCTTTGTTTTTTTTCTATAAGGAATTACTGAAACATACCTTATAATGAAATTTCTTTTACACGAATTGGTAAGAAAAAATATTTTTCAATAGTTTTTATTTACTTTTCTGATTGATTATTCAATGTAAAAACAGGCTTAAGCATTATGTAATCATTTTACTAGCGACGCTGATATGTACTGCACCAAAAAAAGTAAAAGAAACATGTAAATAAATTTTTATTAATTCAGAAGCTTAAAGTTAATTTTGAATTTAATTTAGCAATGAATATAATAATTTTTTGTAGTTGCATTTTTGTTTGCACCTTAAAGAAAAAATTTAAGAAATTAATAACTTTCAAAATAAATATAATTTTTAAAATTTTATTGATATTTTAATTAGTGGTCGAAATAATTATTATGGAAATAAAAATTTATGATGAAATTAAAATTAAATTTACATTTCAATTACTTTCTCAATAGTTTTTGAGAAAACATTTTCGAATATGGGAGTTAGCTACTACATAACAAAGCTGCTTTGGAATCTCATTGTTTCATGAAAAAAAAAGTTTCAGACAACAAAGCTGAATATAATTTAAAGTTATTAATATTTATAGAAAATTTATTTTAAAAATGAAATGAGAGTAAAAATTTAATTTTTTCTTTTTTTTTTAATCATTTTGTTTGTATATTCCAGATTTAGAAAATAATTTTTTTTAATTCAATATAATGATATTATTAATATTTTTGAAGAAGACTTTCATCATGCAAAGAATAGTTTACATGATGCAAGAAATCCTAGAAACATAAGATAAAAGTTGCTTTAGCAGAAATTTTTTAATATTAATCTAATTTCATATTAAAAATGCTTTTTCTTAAAAATTCTGTTTACTTGTTCAATAACTACCACATTAAACTACAAATGCAAAAATATAAGAAGTTGTTTAATTTTATAGATATCTGTCACTGAATATAATTTAAATAAGGTTTTTTTTATAAGGAATTTAAATAAGGTTTCTTTTGACAAGGATTTAATTTTCTATTTTTCAAAAAAGTGTTGAAGTTATTATTAAATAAATAAGAATTAAAGTTTAAGATTAAAGTATAAAAATTTATTTGTTAACTGTTATTTAACAGTTCAAAATTTTTATTTTAAACAAGTTAAATGTAACATTAGAAGCATAAATAATATAGCTACCAATGCTTATACAATTGTTGAGAAAAAAACGCGCATATTATTTAGAAATACTTCTTTTTTTTATGTTGTTTATAACTTAGACAAATATTAAGTGTTTGATACAAAAAATTATGAAGCAAAAATACATCAAAATTACAACGTAAAACAAAAAATAGCATTGCAAAAAATTGCATCTTATTAAAGTTATTTATGCAAAGAGTAAAGCAAACTGCTGTTTCATAACATAAAAAAATCATCAAAAATATAAAAATTTAAAACAATTTGATAAAATACTTTCAATTTTGACAAGAAAGAAGCTTGTCTAAAAAACTGCATAATTTTTAAAATTGAAATTTAAAAATAAAAAAAAGCATCATGCAAATACAATAGCTAAAATCTTCATGCTTAAGAAGCAAATATAAATTACGCATAAATACCTAATGTTAATGTACACTTAAACAGCAAAATTAACAAACAACACATTAGCATTTCTAATGAAAATGTACACACAAATCTTTAATAGAAACACTGAATTACGAAAAACAAATATTAGTAAAAAGCACTACAGAAAGTATTTTTGTCTAAAAAATTACCAATCGTCATTTACAGACAGGTTTTGTGTTTGCGGTGAAATAATTGTGTTAAATGTGATTTAAATGTTTAAATTTATACAGACACTAGTTAAAAGAATGCAATAAGTAATACTGTTTTAAAGAATATTGCAACTTACATCTTATGATGCTCTATTAGTAGTTAAGTCAGTGGACTACACAGACAATTTTTTGTTTTTACTCTATGTAGTGAAATTATAAGACATGTCACACATGCTGATATAAATATAACTTCTCACTTTATTTTGGGGATGAGCGATTCAAGGCTATTTTTTTTCTTCCTATATGACGGTAGTGAGAATAATAAAATATGTGAGAGATTTATATAAAAGCTGAATAATATTTATCTGAGAGTGAAATATTCTACAAAGCACTTATTGAAATATAAATATTCTAAATAAGTGTAAAACAATTCATATATTCCTACACTTAATAATTAAGAAATTTATGAATAAAAACATTATGCTATAAATGCAGAGTTTCTGCAAACATTTCAGCATATCAGCTCATTAAAAACATTTATATTAAAAATAAATAACAAAAAACTCTTAGATTATAAATATCTACTACAGTTTAGTATAATTTATTATTAAAAATGCAAATCACACCATCATAGTATATCATAACATTAAATTTCCCATCAATACACATATGCATTCAATATTATTCACTCTATTAACATAGCAACAACCTGGCTAATGTGAAAAATCTCCAATCATTTAAATGCAAAAAGAAATAAGCATTCAACTACAACAGATTAAAGTAACTGATAAGAAAGCAACTGTTAAATGCTTACAAGTAAGATGTAAAATTTTGATGCATTTTTCATGTGATTGGTTACAAAATTTTTAGTAATATTTATTAATTATTTAATTTTGCAGTTAACAATTATTTTACACATAACATTTAAAATAAAATTTCAAATGAATAAATATTTAAACAAATGGAAAAACTTTTCAAAACCATAAACAAAGAACATGATAAATTATACAGTTTTCCCATACCTAAATGATAAGATAGAATTATTTATGACCTACTTGTTTAATCCAGGACATTTAACAATCATTTTAAATAAATTTGTTGTGTATATTATAAATAAAAACAGTTTTTTGAGAATGTATTTACTTACCCGACATGCAAAGCACTGAGGATGCCATTGACTATTCATAGCAGATATATAATTTTCTGTGATAGGTCTATTGCAGCCAGCACATTTCAGAGCAAACATTTCTAGGAAATCATCTCGGCAATAAGGCTTTCCATCTTTTTCATGAAAACCATCTTCTCCAAATTGTTTACCACACTGAGTACAAAAGAAATGTTCTGGGTGCCATGTCTTTTCAAGAGCAGTGATGCATTTCTAATAATAATAGCAAAATTTGATTAAAAATAGTAACATTTTACTATATTTTACTACTTTTTAACATTTTACTACTTTTTTTTTTTTTTTTTTTTAATTTTTAGTATAGAGAATCATGTTATTTTTAAATACTCAAGAGAAATATCATATATTAAAGCGCGTCCCAAAAGTTTATAGACAGGTGTTTTTTTCAAGTGTAAGCGACCAATAAGCGAGTGCGAATGACGAAATAATTTATGCAAATACATAAAAGGTTAATTCAAGTAATAAAATTCTCAAACAACTGTGAAAGTTCATAAATTTATTTTTAAAAATTAAAAACGAAAAATGATGTCCCAAAGTTTATGGACAAAAGTTCTTTAGAGCTTTTTGGAAATAAAAATACAAATTTGCATATTCCACTATTTGTACACGTGGCGTAATAGCTTCCTGAGATAAAAACTAGTGGGTGGTTCCTTTTTCAATTGATTGCAAAGATGCCTGCCAACGCATTAATTTACAGCTGAAATTTTACAAATTTATCGTTTAAAAGCTCGTGGGTTGAGAGCTGTAGATATTGCTAGAAAAATTGCGCAGCAAAGCTGGAATTTATCAAATCCTAGCGAAAGGTAACAACTTGAACCAAAATCTCGTTCTGGAAGACCGAAAAAAACAACAAAGAGGCAAGACAGAGAAATTGTGAGACTTGTTTAGGACAAAATTTGTCTGTGCGATCTACAGCCAAAAAAATTACAGCTTCAGTATCGAAATCTACAGTCCACGAAGGCCTAAAAGTAAGTAAGTTTTAAAATATCATAAAATGCGACACACGCCAATGCTTACGAAACGTCATAAGGATGCTTTCGAGTTAAGTGGGCAAGAAACTACATGCATTATAAGGACAAATGGCTAAGTGTTGTTTTTAGCGGACGAAAAAGTTTAATTTAGATGGCCCGATGGGTGGAGAGTACTATTGGCACGATCTTCGGAAGGAACCAAGGTCCTTTTCAACAGGCAACAAGGAGGGGTTCAGTAATGGTGTGGGAGCCTTCTCCTTCAACGGAACAACTGATATTGCTTTTTTGAGCAGGTCGACAATATTCTGATGATTATCAAGAAACTCTTGAAGCCCACTTACTTCCATTTGGGGAGTTGTTAGGGGGTAAAAAATGGGAATACCAACAAGACAACTGTTCGATTCATGTGTCTAACTCCACTATGCAGTGGTTTAGGCGCCACAATGTTAAAGTTATGGGTGGCCAGCTTTAAGTCTGACCTGAACCCCATGGAGAACCTCTGGGGAATACTTTCAAGGACGCGTTCATAAATGGGCGCCAATTTGCAACAGTTCAAGATCTGAAGATGCAAATCGAACAAAGTTGGTTTAATTTGAAGCCCGAAATTCTCCAAACTCTTGTTTTAAGCATGCCTGATCGAGTTTTTCAAGTGATAAAGAAGAACGGTTTAAAAATTTGAACAACAGTGCAAAATTAAATGAAAAAAAATCGACTTGTCTATAAACTTTTGGGACACCAAAATCGAACTTTTTTAATTTTTCACGAAATGTGTGATGTTTTTATTTTATTTGTATACAGTATTAGTATTGTATTGGTTTTTTTGATAATTAAAAATTAAAAAAAATTCTTGCAAAACGTTTCCTACTATAAAATTAAAAAAACACAGCAGTCCATAAACTTTTGGGACGCACTTTAAAATACACAAACATTACATAAAGGCTGAAATTTGAAGCTTTTATTAGTTAAATTCCATATATATATACTAAATGTAATAAATAATTTTTAACTTTTATAACATAAATATTTCCACATTTTAGCTTTTTAAGATAAAAAATATTAATAAAAGACTAAAAGTTTTTTGAAAAATTTCTATATAAATTTTAAATTAATTGCTTCCAATAAATAATTGATAAAAATCTATTTAAGATGCAAAAATTATAAAGTCTTATTTTTCCTTCAATTTTCTTAAATCCAGAATAAAGTATTAATCATAATTAAAATAAAACTGTCAATGAATTATCATAACATTATTGGTTATTAAGAAAAGACATATAATCCATAAAATTTTACCCCACTATATTACACAAAATATATATATCCAATGAATAATTGCAAGTTAATGTTAATTAAAACATAAAATTTTAATCTAATATTACTCTATTATATTTTTAAAGGAATAAGAAGTGTAATTTAGCATTATTAAGTTAAAAAAATTAATAAATTAGGTAATTATAATGATTAATTTTTAAAGTATAATTTTTAGTACAATTAATTTCTATTGATAAATATTCAAAATACTTACTCCTAATATAGCAGCATTACAGTATGCACATTTAGGGGAAAAGATATTATGGTAATCAGTTTCACAATAGGGAACACCGTCTCTTTCAAAAAAGTTTTTAGTTCCTAATTCTTGTTGGCAATGACCGCAAACAAAATGTTCTTTGTGCCAGGTCTTACCCAATGCTGTCACAACCTACACAAAAACCATCATTTTAGGGATTAGTATTCAATAAGATTTTTTTAATATTTTAAATGGTATAGTTTAAATATTAATGCCAAAAATATGAATAAAATGACAAAAAGGGAATAAATATCCTGATGATAAAAACAACAATCTGAGCAGAAAATTTGTCTTTAAGACCAATTTAAATTAATCATATTTAAATAATTGATGTTTGAAATTATATATTGCTCATTTTAATCATAAAATGTGGATATAATGTAAAGCTTATAAATCAAAGATGGTAAAGAAGAAAGTGAAATTTATTAGTAGATCAAGATAAAATGAAACTCTAATTTAAACAGTTTTCATATAAACTAAAACTTAATATAAAATTCTATTCTTCTGTGAAATTAATCTGCAATTTTAATTAGTTGTTTAGTGTTGCAACAAAGTATACATTAAATAATTTTGATAGATTGAGAATTAAATATTTAGTAAACACT
Source organism: Latrodectus elegans (assembly GCA_030067965.1). Classification (NCBI taxonomy): domain Eukaryota; kingdom Metazoa; phylum Arthropoda; class Arachnida; order Araneae; family Theridiidae; genus Latrodectus; species Latrodectus elegans. Next base: position 77,987,492 of record CM057814.1, on the reverse strand, counting down.
ATAAAGTTTCCATGTCAAATTATTTTTACTTTTTACATATCAGAGTAAGTCAGAATTGAATACATATTAATAAAATCACTTTTGAATAGTTAAAGAAATAATTTTGAATCTGAATCATGACAGAAAATACATATACTGTTTATATTTACAACATTATCAAGATAGAAAATATAATAATATTCTTAATTATTGTTTATTTTTGGAAATTAAAGATGATGTATAACTAATATGAAAATTTATGTGAACATCAACAAATATTAATTGTTGAAAATCAAAATTTTAAATTTTTATAAATTAATTAAATTTTGTTTTTAATATAATAATACAGATTTATTTAAAAAAAATTTAACTTTAGAGGCCAGTAGTGAAATTTTAAATGTCACTTTTGTTTCAAAAGTACTAATTCAAAGACCATTCTATTGAAAAAGTTAAATCCTTTTTTATACTGAAAGATAGTTAAGTTAAAGTGAAACACACTTTATGTGTGTATATATATATATTGTAAATCACGTCTATATGTCTATCTAGAAAAAGAGAGAGAGTAATAAAAATAATAATTGAATCTCATTTTTGTTATGTCACATAAAATAAATAGAAATGAAAAGTTTTTGATATTAAATATCTGTTCCTCATTAGAAGAAATTTAAATTTTCACAAAATAAAAATTTATAGAAATATTAAAAAATAATTCTGCGTAAAAAAACTGAAAAAATAACCCATAGAATATGATTTTAATTTTAATGTTTATTTGGGAAATAAATTTAAAAAAGTAATTAATGTACTGAAAACTGAATTTCAATATTCAGTTTAAACAATTTTTAAATATTTGCTACATTAACTTTGACTAAATTTCACATAAGCAAGGTATTTGCCTTGCTTAGATATATTATAATCAAATACATAATATTAATATATATATATAATACAAATTATTAACAATAGTAAAATAGGTAATATTACTTAGAACAAGAAAAAACTAACCTGTCCAACAATAGGCTTATTGCAAGCAGTGCAATGACCTTTTGGACTTGTATTTACGCCCTGCTTGCTCATATCAGATTGTAAAGTACCAAGCATAGAATCCAACTGGTCAACACCTTTCCCGGGGCCAGTCGGTGACCTGGACACTTTATTGGGTTTTGCGTACTGGGCTTCTGCTGGTTTACTTGTTTGAGGGCTCTACAGAAGTATACAAAAGAAAAATCACTTAAAGGTAGAATACACTATTAAAAGTTATTCCTACAAACTGAAAACAGCACAGATCAGTGGAGAAACCATGAGCAACTATGAGTACCACCTCTGTGAGGAGGCAAGAAAAAAGTGTATGTCTCACTAGATGAGATTTCTGAGACACCTCCTTTCAGAATTGTGGGAAAAACCTTAAATTTTCTTTATCATTTCTTTCCCATCAGCACTCAGGAGAAATGGGTGTTTGATTCTGAAGTTCAGTTACAAGTTGACTGAAAAGGGCAAGATGACAGGATTGGCAGGCAATGCAAGTATAGGGGAGGGGACTCTGAGCCCCAAATTAAGGGAACTGCCCTACATCCCTCTTGGAAAAGTATGATGGAACTATTTTGGGGAAAAGAGTGGGTGGCTTGACAGAGAATCTTTGGAGGAGAGTTTTCTGAGCCACATGTTATAGTTATTTTTAGAAATTAAACCTGGCATGGAACTGCTACAGAGTGCATCTAGACACACCCCCATCCCAGTTTCCATAAATATGTAAACCACTTAGTGGACTTTAGAATATGCAGAGACATTTTATTTTATCGTATCAAAGGACCAAATTTTGAGAAATTACTTTGATTTTGTTTTAATATTAATATTTTGATAAAAATATTAAAAAATGTAATAGTATGCAAAATGCATAAAAAAGTGACTGATATAAGAAACAGCAAATGATTCAATACTTTAGGACCACAAGTATTTTCTACTATTTTTCAATATCCTTATAAAAAAAATTTCTATTCACATACAAAAAATATAAAAATTTCCTATAATTTGCATTTATAGTTAATATGCAACTTTTATTGAAATGAATGAAATCATATATTTATAAATTTAAATTGATAATTTATACAGTTTATAAACAAATGTTTTGTTAAAATGCCAAAGACTGCATGTAAGCAATAAAAATAAGCTACTCACTGAAACTTTAAAATCAGACAAGGATGCCATTAAATCATCTAATTCTTTTGTAGCAGAAGATGCAGCAGGGGCAGTAGATTCTGCAGAATGAACAGGAGGAGGAAATGAGCTCACAGAATTAATAACAGGAGCTTGTACTGTCTCTTTGTATTTCACATTTGTGCTGTAAAAATTAAAACTGCTCAACAAATTTCCCTTTTATAATTTTATTGCATTAAAAATATTCATATATTATATTTAGATTAAGATAATAGAATTTTTTACTTATATACTCTTTAATTCAGCATAGCTATAAAAGTTTTTTGTGTTCAACTACATATTAAAAGAAAAGATGCAACATACTATTTAAATAAATATGTTATGTAAAAAAGAATATTTATATACACTGTTATGATTTAAACATGTTTAAAGAATTATTATTTTAAAAATCGGAACATCTGAATAAAAATGAAGATATAATTAGGTAATAAAATTTTTTTTTATGAAAATTGCAAGTGCATTTTTAAATGCATAATACTTAAAGTAGCTTTTAAGAAAAATAAATATAATATATATTCAAGTAAAATTAGCATAGTACAAAAACATAAATAAAAATAAATATGCTTAAACAGAAATATATGATCATTTATATAAGCAAAATACATGACATAATAAAAACATTTATAAGTATGATGCAGTATTTTATTTCATCAAGAGTGTTCCATTTGTTTGATGTGTTGCAATAATTCTAAATGTATTTCTCGAAAGAAAATGTAATTTCCCGCACCTATATTTTTTTAAAACGTGTAAAAAATCAGATTCTTTTATCCATTCTTTTAAAACTGAAACACTGGCCTTAATTTTGAATCTTTAGATGATTATTTCAGAGGTTTTTGTTTTTTCTTTATCTAGCAACAGTTTTATTTTTTAAACTATAATGCAATTAGACTATAGCACAATTGAATTCCTATTCCATATCTAGTAAAGATCTTTCTATCAACCAAACTTTTAATTAAGAAATTTAATATTTTATTTCAATTTTTTTTTGTTTGAATATACCTTAGTATGCAACAAAATACATGTTATGGAAATATTCCATACCAAACAAAATTTTTGCCATGATATCAATTATTTGTTATCAAAGTAATTGAATGTTACATCACAGGGACACAAATTGATTTCTTTAACTTTACCTGAAAATTTCACAAAATTTACAAGATAAATATTTTTTTAATTCCACCTAATAATACTTGAATTTTACTCTTAAATGAAAGTAGATTAAAAGAAATACATTTTTTATATCAAAACTTATAAGAAATATTTGATACATTCATGACAAATTTATTGGGCTTATTATCCACTTAAATAATGAATTATGAAAAATAAGTATATATTATATACTTAAATTAAATTTATTTAGTCAAATTTATTGGAATTCTTTCAATCTAATTTTAACATTTGTAAAAAAGTAACTAAATACATTGAACTTAAAATGTTTAAATAATTAATTTTTTTATTAAAAAATGAAATCAACAATTAAAGTATCAAAAATTTAAATAAGCAGATTATTTAAATATAAATTAATTATAAAGAAATATTTTTAATAGACAAAAAAAGTAACACTAACTGTTTTGTAGCTTCTGGTAGGCCACTTTGTAATTCATCAAGTAAACTGTCAACAGTAGGGCGAATGGGTTCTGAGAAGCCATTAGCAGGAAGATTAGTTGTCGTCTCATTACTATAAATATTATATCCAGGTGATTGGTAACCTAAAGTGAAAAGAAAAATAAATCTCATTAAAAATAAAAATAATAATTTATTTTTTAAAACTGGCATAACCATTTTCTTATTAATATTCTAAACCATGAAATCTGCTATTTTAAAGAATTTTATCACAAATTAAAAAAGGGCTCCACATATTAATTATCTTACATTTATATTATTTTAATTTTGAAAGTATATATTGGTTATAGTAAAAATGAATTAAGGAATTTTAGTATTTTTATTTAGTATGATATTAAATTAAAATTGTGTATGATTTACAATATCTCAAATTTATTCATCCCATTTTTAAGCAAATCTTAATGTTTCTGAAGAAAACTTTAACTTCTTTTAAGAATTATTCATTAATTAATATCTCCTTCCTCCTGACTTGAAATTTTATTATTTGGCATCTTGATATTTCTCACTCACTGTAGTTTTGGTGTATTTTTTTAATATAAGTTAATTGATAAACTTTGGTGTAAATATCTAGACTATTTAATGTAACAATGCAGAATGAGTTATTTATAAATAGAAAGAAAGGAAAATTGACCAGAAGTATTACCATTTAGCATAAAATTCAAAATATTTACGGAAATACATTATGGAAAAATGTTAATACAAATAACCCAAAACTCTATTCAAATCCACGTGTATTATGCAATATTGACAACAAATGTACTAAAAATTATCATGTCATATTCTAAATAATTAACAATCATTATGTTAATAACAAGATTTAATGGAAAGTACACACATACACACACATTAAAGACAAAATATTCAATACACAATAATATTTACCAATTATTTAAGAGTATATAATTTATTTAAATAATAATATCAAAATTTTTATGGAGTTGATATAATACACATAATTTCATATACAGTTAATTAACTAAACATTATGTTTTTTTCAATAAGGAGTTGTATGCTAATATTTCATATAATTATATCAATTTATTATAGCATTTTTTAAATTAATAATGAATGTAAAACAAGAGAATTTCAGCACTATATGTTGATAAATTTAATTAAAAAATTAGTTAATGGCTTAAAGGGGAAAAAATGACTGTCAAAGTTTATCACAGAAATACTAGATTGATGTAGAAAATAAACAAAAATATTTATAACTAATAATAGAAAATAATCACAATCAAAACAAGAATGATTGAAAAATAAATTCATTAAATATAATGAACTTACTTTTCTTTCCTGGATAATTAGCATAACGTGCTGAATTGAGATCTTCTAATAAACTGTCTAATTCAGACAAATTACTAGCAAAATCAGGCTTAGAAGCTGGTTTCTCATTCATAGCACTATGAATAGCATGCTGATTTTGATAAATAGGCTAAAAATAGAAGGAAAATCAATGAACACATTAAGCAAGATTAAAACAAATTGCATAAATTAATTATATCTATTAAAATCATAGTAAATATATATTGATTGTATGCAGGTTGAATAATAAGAAAAAACATTAAAATAAAATTCATATTTTCATACATACATTGCATATAGTGGTAAAATAAATCTTAGTGAATAATTTGAAAAGTACTCAATTTATAAAGGACTAAACTCAGGAAGTAGAAGTTCAGTATCCTCTTTTTATAAATACAAGATTCTATTTGAATTAGCTCAAGTATACAAAAAAAGATAAATGACACTAAGAATCTTGAAAGATCACATAATTTGAAATTTACACAAAAATATTTTATACTTCATAGCTTTTTGGTAATCCATTTAGTTTAAAAAAAATATCTTTTCTCCTAAGTAAAATTGTTTAACATTTTCATACATGCAGCTAATAATATAATTTGAAAAATTAAGTCAGAAAGTAGATTGTGGTTGTAAAATGACAATTTTTGAGGCTTTCGTTAAAAATCCTTTTTTGTGATTCCCATGAGACATTTATTCAAGTAAAATAATTTACAGTATTCTGAACAAATCAAGTCAAGTACGTAAACTTGTAATGGAAAATTCAGAATCATAAATAAACTGTTTATTATTTATTTGATAAAAAAAATAACATAAATAAATATAATTCATATGTTTAAAATTAGAAAATCTAGCTTTAGATGATATTTATAAACTAATTTAAAAAAACTATTGAATTTATACAATGATTATTTTGTTAAAAACTAAAGTATATTGTTAATGAATTGCGCAGCATTGTATGTTAGCAATATCACAAATGGATTGGGCCTAATGTATAATAACCAGTGGTAACCATTTTACAAAATGCATTATTTTTTATCATTCAAATACATAATTTTTAAGTTTATACACATTTTGTAAATTTTGAGAATCAACCATTTAAAGACATATGTTTGAGAATTTTTCCAAATAAACAATGTTTAATTCAGATACTAACTTTTTCAATTATGAAGGAAATTCAGTTTTATAAATTAAAAAGCATAACAGTCAAAGTTTATGTTACTAAAATATTACAACTACAGGAAAGGAATTTTGTGGCAAATTTAAACAGCATGTAATCTTTAAAAGATGCATTTAATATTTTTGCTTTTTTTAAAAAAAAGAAATATTTAACTTTTAAGAAGAAATTTTATTTCTATAAAGTATGGTAAATATGACTAGAAATTGAATTTTCAACAGTATCATTTCAAATTACAATAAGTCATTTAAAAAATTCTTCAATTTATAGAGCATATAAAATAATCCCTTTTAAACTTTCTCTTAGTTTAAATTTTTCCTAAAATATTTTTAAAATATATTAACATGTGAATATGAAATTAATTACCTGATTGTCAAGCTCCCCATTGCGATATTCATACCGCTCAGTTGTAACTGTTGTAGTAACAGTGGCGTTCGAAGGTCTAGGACCATGTGACATCACTGCTGCATAACTGTTACTACTTGGAGAAGTAGGACAAACAGCAGATGACAAATTAAGTTGAGTTTGATTTTGTAAATCAGCTAACAAAGCATCTAATAAATATATATAAAATTAGTGAGCATAAAAAAATTTAACAAAAGAACAAGAATAAACAACATAAAAATATAAAAGAGAATTTAAAGATAGTATAAATTCTTATTGTAATTGATGTAAATTTCTTCCAGAATTGCATTGTAAAAGCTACCATCTGTTTTATGTAAATTAATTCTGATAACTATCAACACAAATACCATACATACAAATAAATAATGCTTCAATACATTGTTTGCTAATTTCAGTGCAATTTTTTCTGCACAAAATAATTACAATAATTTTCCATACATTAAATAATTTATCACAATATATTTTTCTAACATGACTCTTCATAAAAAATGCAACTGATCACAGAATTCTTAGATTCATAAGACTCAGACAGGAAATTTGACATACAAGTTAATTTTGTACTTCAAGAATAATAATATTTAAAAATTCTTATTTTATAATACTGTTTATTTCAAAATCAAAACTTCTAAAAAGCTATAATTTGATATACAGATTTTGCTTTTGAGTTTAGTATGGGTGCGATTTTATAAATATAAACTATATATAATAAGTGATTAATGACTTAATTACTTATTAAGTATATAATAAAATTTCAAATTATAAAACATTACCTTTTCAGCAGGAAAATTACATTTAAAATCAACTTTTCAATTTTTGATCTATATTTAAACAGCAGTTTTAAATTAAGGAAAGCATATTAGTGATGCAAAATTTAAAAAAAACAAATAAATAAATAAAATAAAATAAATAGATAAATAAAATAAAAAAACACCTATTTTTTTTATTCATTAATACTATGACAAATGAATTTTTAGGGATGAATAATTAGAATTTAATTTTCATTTATTTTACTTAGCATAATAAAAAAAAAAAAGTTGAAATATAATAGAAATTTTATAAAATTGTTCTTTTTTTTTTGTAATTAGTTTATTTTTAAAAGTAATATAAAAAATTCTATTTAAAGATATGTTACAGTACGCGAAATATGCCTCAAAATACCTTATACATAAACACCACATTGTCACTACAAAAGGATAACCTTTTGTATTATTTCAAACATTTGATATTTACAATATTATATATATATATATATATAAAGAATATTGTAAATATCAAATGTTTGAATAATACAAAAGGTTATCCTTTTGTAGTGACATTGTGGTGTTTATTTATGAGGTATTTGCAAGGCATATTTCGCTTACTGTAACATATCTTTAAATAGAATTTATTATATTACTTGTATTCTTTTGAAAATAAACTATATATATATATATATATATATATATATATATATATATATATATATATATATATATATATATATATATATAAAGTTGTATAAAAAATAATATACTAGATTCTTCACAATTAATCTGAGATTAACAGAATTCAAAATTTTTGATTTCAAATAATATATTTTGTGGCTGAGTTTAGGCTCGCCACCGGTCATGACTGCCTTCTTAAACACTTGTACCGCCTTCGTATAGTTTCAAGTCCTATCTGCAACCTTTGTAATCTGGGACGGGACATGGATCGTGACCATCTACTCCATTGTAAGGCGTTATTGAAACATTCAATTATGAACCGCTACTGGGAGGCCAGGGGCCTTTTAGATACATAGACTATTGTTACAGCTGTTTTATTTTTCTTTTTTCTTATTTGTATTTTTTCTGTAATTGTCTTTTTATCTGTGCCAATGGAAATAAAAAAAATAATAATATATCGCAATGAACCTCGAAACTTAGCAGATTTAAATTTTGCAGAATTCATTTACTAGAATTCTATATATTATGTTCAATTATCTGAGCTGTATTAAGCTTAAAAGCATCTGAAGAATAAAAGTTTTAAGGAAAAACTTATGTTCTTCGGATACTTTCCAAAGATTAAGTTTCATAAAACTTCAGAGAATTTGATTTATAAAAGAACAAAATTGATTATGATTGAGGATTTAAAATTAAGATATTAGTATTAACACAGCATACAAAATAAATAACAGTGTAGATGCAAATAAAACGGAATAATAAAATAAATGTGAAACGAACTTAATTTGCTTAAAGTAATCGAAGATATGTGAATATGAATATTTTCTGTTCTTTTAGCAGCATTTCGAATGAAAAATTAATGTGTGTTTTAACTACCTTTTTAACCAAATTACTTTGACTATTATTCAAAATATTAAAATGAAAAATGTCAGTTCAATAAATGCATCCGGTAACAATTTAAAGTATGATAAAAGGGTACAGCCATTTTTGAACCTTACATTCTTAATTAAAAATTATAGGAATTTTTTAAATTTTTATGAATTTTGTATTTTTAAATATGTACAGCATTAGTGTGGATAAATGATATAGGCTTTAACGAATTTATATTAGATAAGCTTCAAAATATGCAAATTCAAAAAACTAGATTTAAAATGCCAATTAAATTAAAGAAACCAATTATCAAAATAATTCAGTAGATGATATAAATGTAAATTCCCAATCTGTTGATGGGCGTTTAATAACTTATTTTAATTTAAATATATTTTTCTAAAGATAAAATGTCTCCTATGTAAGAGTACAAGAAAAAAACATTTTTTCAAAATTAAATTTACTTTAATTCTATGAAAATAAAAAATAATTTTAAAATATATACTTGAATGAATAATTTTATTCAATTTTGTGGTAGAGAATATTCATAGAAATGTCAAGTATTATCACACTAATAAATGGTAGTATATTTAGAACTATATATATATATATTATATATATGCTTTCATCAGTTTCTAACAATAGTAAATTCCAAGAAATTAAAAATAAAATTTTACAATTATTCACAATATTATTCTTTTTTTACACCATTTTTATCAAATTCGAATATTTTTATATCGATGTATTTAAATATATTATTTATGTTCCATATTATACAATACTTTTTTTTTTTTTTTTTTTTCCTACTATTTCGAATTTTATCAGCAAAAATAGGCACAACGATTTTTTGGTATGCTCTTGTAATGGAAACTGGTACAGTGCAACCAAATATAGTTTCTGCGCCAAAAAAATCTCGCATTCAACTTGTAAGGAAAATGCCCAAGTAATAAGATTCAGCAAGACCACCAGGGTAATAATAAAGTAAATGAATTGCTATATAAATAGCTGAACAACAAAACAAAATTTTTATTGATATAACAACGCCTGTTACATGTTAAGAAGTTACTCTGATAAATGATGTTGGCAACGTGGTCGCTAAATAGTATGTCACTTCAAAGTAAATAAGAAAGAGTTCTTTTAGTCCTTTTGTCCTGGCAAACGGTGAGGAAGAAAAGACTCTTGGAGAAAAGTTGGGCAAAAGTTCAAGATTTGATCAATACAATTATTTATTTGACACTTTGTTTTCCTACTCCACTCCATCAGTAAATACGGTAAGTGACATGTTCAACTGCCATTATAATAGGCAATTCCATTAACTATAATTCAAAATTAATAGTAGAACAAAAGCGTTGAAAAAAAATCGTATTAATCAAATGTCAGAATTGAATGAAATTTGATATGGGCAATTATTAAAATATACGTGCAACACATGAACACCAAATTTTTCTTTACTCTGAAAAAAAAATGGCCAATTCAAGGTACAGTACTGGAGATATGTGTATTACGATATGAAATGGTAACAAAAGCGATCTGAGAAGTGTTTGACAACAATATGTTTCAAAATTACAATAAAATGAATCATTGTTTGGAATAACGTAGCAAAAAGATTCAAACGTGACTGCATATCATATATACATTTGTTGCATTTGAACTTTGAGATCGTGTACAGTAAAGAAGTTTATATTTAGTAACTGGAGAGAAGAATATTAGAAAATCATTGGTAGGTCATAAAAAGAAAAAATTGTCCAAATATCAGTAAAAACTGCTCACTAAAATAAAATTGGCGATTCTAAATCTTCAGACTTAATCTAAATGAAATAAGTGGGAACAAAATACTATATCAGGCAATTTAAGTGTTTTAAATAAATTCAAATATTTTTAATGATATTTTAATTATTACGGCATAATAGATTAATTTAATTAAATATACTAAAACTGAAGAACTCTCTTACCTATCTTAAAATTCAGATTCAGTGTAGGGATAAATGTGTTCTTTTGAAATCATATCCGAAATAAAAGGTAAAAAATGGATTTTTATATCATAACAATCAAATTTATTTGCTTGAACACCATTTAAAAAAATATGAAGAAAAGCATTTATCAACAAATCTGGAGGTAAGAAAAGGTAACGGAAACGATATTTAATTGTAAAAGTTTATTTTCCCGAAATCCAAAACACTATTCAAATATTCGTAAATGTGTTTTTTAACTTCTGCCTATGTGAAATTTAGTTTTACGCAGTGGCTTTAAAGTTGATTTGTTGTACTTGTACACCACAAATTTTGACATCAACTATCACAAAATTTGGCAGCACATCATGCACAAATAATTTAAAATCATAAGCATTTTTTTTATTTATCCACCACATTATTTTTCTCCACTGAAATAACAATTTACGTGTAGTAGACTTTTTATACTTAAGCTTCCGCAAATAGCATTTATCAACAAATCTGGAGGTAAGAAAAGGTAACGGAAACGATATTTAATTGTAAAAGTTTATTTTTCCGAAATCCAAAACACTATTCAAATATTCGTAAATGTGTTTTTTAACTTCTGCCGATGTGAAATTTAGTTTTACGCAGTGGCTTTAAAGTTGATTTGTTGTACTTGTACACCACAAATTTTGACATCAACTATCACAAAATTTGGCAGCACATCATGCACAAATAATTTAAAATCATAAGCATTTTTTTTATTTATCCACCACATTATTTTTCTCCACTGAAATAACAATTTACGTGTAGTAGACTTTTTATACTTAAGCTTCCGCAAATAGCATTTATCAACAAATCTGGAGGTAAGAAAAGGTAACGAAACGATATTTAATTGTAAAGTTTATTTTTCCGAAATCCAAAACACTATTCAAATATTCGTAAATGTGTTTTTTAACTTCTGCCGATGTGAAATTTAGTTTTACGCAGTGGCTTTAAAGTTGATTTGTTGTACTTGTACACCACAAATTTTGACATCAACTATCACAAAATTTGGCAGCACATCATGCACAAATAATTTAAAATCATAAGCATTTTTATTTATCCACCACATTATTTTCTCCACTGAAATAACAATTTACGTGTAGTAGACTTTTTATACTTAAGCTTCCGCAAATAGCATTTATCAACAAATCTGGAGGTAAGAAAAGGTAACGGAAACGATATTTAATTGTAAAAGTTTATTTTTCCGAAATCCAAAACACTATTCAAATATTCGTAAATGTGTTTTTTAACTTCTGCCGATGTGAAATTTAATTTTACGCAGTGGCTTTAAAGTTGATTTGTTGTACTTGTACACCACAAATTTTGACATCAACTATCACAAAATTTGGCAGCACATCATGCACAAATAATTTAAAATCATAAGCATTTTTTTTATTTATCCACCACATTATTTTTCTCCACTGAAATAACAATTTACGTGTAGTAGACTTTTTATACTTAAGCTTCCGCAAATAGTCAACTGCCTGTCGGCATGTATATTTACAATAATAAGTTTCGCTCATCATTTGAAAGTTATCATTCAATTTTTTTTGTAACAAATTTCATGTTAACAAAATATTCCTCTGTTTATGTTAATTAAATTTACTTAGATATATACAAAATTTAGAATTAACAAATTTTCACGCATAAAATGCACAGTAAATTCGACTCAAGTTAACTCTCAGTCTTGTATTCCAATAAAAGGCAATTATCAAACTGTTAAGTATATTTTTCCCTTGTTCCCAAGACAATTTTTTCTTTAAATGAATAGGAATATCGGATCAGTTAAGATTATATCTTATTTGGGTAATTATTTTAATTAAATCTATGCAGAATTAAATAAATTTTATTAAAATTATTTTTGATTAATAAGTACTTAAAAAAAGAAACATTTTTATGTAAACAAACATACATAAAAGGGTTGCATTGTATAATTAAACGTTTTAATTTTTAGTAGAGTTATTATATAATGAATAAATTATATAAAAACCCATTTATGCCAATAATGCCTGCACATCTGCAAAAAATAATTTTTGACTTTTTAAATGAAAAATTCAATCGAAAAATAAAGACATTTTGCAATGTAATCGGTATTGTAGGACTGAAAATCCAAACAATAGTGTCAATAAAATAAACTATCGTTTTTCTGCAGTTTTGATTTTCCATTATTTTTCCTAGACATAAGTTTAGCTAATGTATGGGGGCAAAAAGGAAATTTCGATAATCTACAACGAAGGGAGTGAAAGAATTAAAGTATATAAAACATTTAACATAAAGCGTAAGAAAACCAAATGATAAAAATAATATTTGGTTCTAATGTGGTCTACAGAGGAAGCTCCTGAGTTGAATTTTAGCCACTACTGAATAAAGAAAATGTGAGCGCTGTATTCATATTATTTGGATATCACTTGCATCGTCTATGTGGGTGCTGGAGAGTTGTCCGGATTTCATTTCTTGCGACACATACGTAGAAGCTATTATTTATTTAAAGTTTTCTTGAAAGTCAATAATACATGGTGAAAAGTAAAAGAAATATATTACAATTTTCAACATCACTAAGCACTGACTACTACATGAGTCAAAATAAATAAGCCAATAAATTTAATAGACATTAAAAAGTTCTGTTTAGATTATTGCACTGATACGTTCAGATTATAATATACACTATTATAAGTAAAAAAAAATAATAATAATAAAATAAAATAAAATCATATAAAAATGAACACCTAATGATTAATGTTCTTTAAGGCAATTTTGTGAATCATTTACGAAATCCTTAAAATTATACAATTCAATAGATAATCAGAAGTATTGATTGTTTTTGTTGTGTACTTATTCAACAAATATGTAATTGATTTTTCTGGGTAAGCATTTATATATTATTGATACTGTAACATTTTAAATCAGATTGAAATATATATGCAATCTTATAGAATAAAAAGCTTTAAAAATTTATTTGTTGAAATGCAATTAATATTTATGTACCGAAAAATAATAATTATTTAATATTTGTGAAAAAATAAAGTTGTAGATTAGATTATACAATAAGCATATTTATTTGAAATTAAATTTAACTAATTTAAATAAGTACTAAGTATAAAATAAAATATAGTAAGTTTTTTTTTTTTTTTTTTTTTTTGTTCCCTGCTTTAGCATATTTCAGATTCATAATTATGTAATAAATAAAACATTTCTTTTATGAGCTGTCAAATTTCAGCTATATGTCATTATATCTAAATATTTTATATTTAACAAACTTTTCATTGATATTTGTTTTTAAAAGTAAAAAATTTCAACCTGGGAAGGAAAATAAACAAGGAAAAAACTTGGAAAGCATAGCTACATATGTGGAGTGAATTCCATAATATTCTAACTACTATTATCATTGTCGCATAATTAGCACTCTTTTTGATTTTCTAATAATTGTTTCGAAGTTGATGGAATCCATTGCTCGAGAATGAAGATAATTAGGCTTTTCTAGAGACCAGGAGAGTAAGAAAGTAGTGAAATGATTTTGAAATCAACTAAAAAATTATTGAATTGATAGAAATTCAATTCGTCTTATAATTTAAACATTTTAAACGATGGTAATGGATATAAGTAAATTATCTTTTTAATTGGGATGTGCCATCAAACCTATTCAATAAATGTGAATTTATCACTGTATCAAAGATATAACTTTAGATTTGAAAAGACAGACACAGTTATAAACTTCATTTCAATTTGAAAATCAATTAGCAATTAAAAGAATTTGTTTTAATTAAAAAAAAGCGAACTGCTAGCACACAAATTGTACGCAAGAAAATCAGTAATTTAATAAAGATATTCATGCATACAATTAAAATTAATGAACGGTTTTAATTTTTAATATTATAAATTTTGAATAAAAATTATTAAATATTATTTTCATCGCAAATAATTCATTAAAAAAAATTTAATTAAATTTGTATTAATCTCAGATTTTTTCAGAATTTTGATTTTAAAACTTATTTGAAATTTCTTTAATGTACAATAAAAAAAATTAAAGTATAAATTAAAGCATTTTAAATTATATAAGGCAACATTTACATTCTATAGCTTAGTCAGGATTAATACAACACACGTACAGCGAAACTCCTATGATTTAAATAATTCTGAAGTGAAAAATATGATACTAAAAATAAAATAGTGATTTAGAAAACAGGAAAGTGATAATCACACTATTATCACTGATGGTGACGTAAACGTACAAGAAATCTGATACACAAAATAAATGGTCTGCTTTCTTAACTTTTAAAATAGATAATAGACTGCAGGTGTAAAGTCTATCACTTCAGGCATCTTAATTAAATGTGAAGTACACTCGCCAACTTGTTTGCAGTTTCTCTGCCAGCCGGTTTCACAAGGCTCATCTGTCATCAAAGAAACAAGCCGAATATTGGAAAAAAATTTAAAACTTCGCCAAGCTTGGTGATGCAAGGGCGTTTCCATTAAAAAATTGGCGACGCTTCTCACGAAGACGTCTTCACGAAATAAATTGCGAATGCAATGTTTATGCACGTGGTGCGGTGACGTAGTCGCAGACAGATCAAATGATGCCAGATCCTAATATGGCTGCCATGACCGCCTACGCCAAAAAACTAAACAAATGTAATAGAGAAACCACCAAGGCACTAAGAATGTGTTCTCAATATGCTGAACTTTATGAAGCCTGAACTAAAGCAATAAATTTGGAGACTCTCCCAGTCTGAAGCCAATTTTTTAAAGATAAGAGACCAGAATAAATCACAAGATGTCAACAAAAATTATCATTAACAGCTTTATGATAGAAATACTTAAACAACAAAATGCTGATGTTTTATTTTAAATTGTTTTACAAACGCTTTTTAAAAAAATGAAAAGAAATATTTTCTGACGATGGCAATGAATTCATAAAAAATTTTGCGCTTGTTTTAGGCAGGATAGGAAGGTGTTAAAATATTAGACGGAATTTAATTTGATTAAACCGCAAGTTGAGAGATTCATATTTTGAGAAAAATTATTTCATACAATCAAATACAAATAAAAAAGTACAACACCGCATCAAGGCTACGACAAGCATTAAGTTGCGATATTTAAATCTCTCTCTCTCTCTCTCTTTTTTTTTTTTTTAAATCTGTCGGAGCTGGTACTTTAGAGTTGACTGAGTTTTCCCAACTGTGGCATGTGATTACTTCCAATTATCTGTAATGAAAAAGCTTTACTGGAAGGGCAGTATTACGCAGTATATACTGTGTGTTATTGAAATTGAAAAATAAGACAAATCTGAGCGTTTCAGAAATTCATTCCACTTACATAAGATTAGAAAGTTGAAAAAAATAATAAGATCATTAATATAATTGAATGTTCACTATTTTATTTTTAGAATTTTAAAATTGAGGAAGAGAAATTGAAAAAAAAAAAAAGTATTTAAGATTAAAACTATAGAGACAACCAGGGATTTCATAAAATTACATGTAAAGCCAAAAAAAAGTTTATGATTGCTATAGATTGATTTGTGATATGTCCTTATTAAAATCTATTGATTGAAATTATATTGATTAGCTTCAATAATGATCTACAAGCTTATCAGAGAGGATTAGAGACCTATAATAAAATAAGTTCTATATTTAATTTACTTAAACTGCTAAACTTCACAAATGATTTTTTTTTTTATTTTGTAAAAGGAATTAGAATATTTTGTGCGCTATATTACTTGAACTTATTTGATCCAGATATTCCAACATTAGTGAAAACCATTGCTGTCGCGTTATATAATACACAATACAAGACACTTACAAATGTTACCTAAAATGACAATTATTGGTCGAAATTAATTCGAAATTTAAAATTAATTCTCTTTTAATTATACACAGATGCATCCGTTATAACTGCTTTTTGTAAACATAATATTTTTATGAATGGTTTAATATTGAAAATATTTATTCTTGAATTTCCAACATTAAAATGCTCAACGTTTGCAAAAGAATAAAAATTTTGAGTTCCATGTAACCGTGAAGTTCTACACCAGTAGAATGGTTTCAGGATCTTGTAGAGTATGGAATGATTGAACTTCCTCTTGAATTTTATGTTTAATTTAATTTTACGAATACAAGAAAATTATTAGTCATATAAAAAACAAATACAAATTAATCAACACATTTTCTAGCGTTTTCTCAATTTTTGAACTTTTCAGTCTTGCTAAAGAACAAAAAAGTAAAATTTTTTCCTCGTTTCAAATAAGAGAGATATATGGAATCGGCGTTATAGCCTATTTATTGGTCTTTGTATAAAGTCTACAGTACACAAGGAATGCCTAGATTGATAACTGTGGACGTCCGATTGAGGATACAATGTTTTGAAATGAAATTTTAAAAATATTCTTTGACTGAATTTAATTTAAAATTGAGGGACTCAATTTATTGGTAAAAATTTGCTTCAGCGCATATAAGGTTTTACCACAACAAAATTTGGTATTATTTTTTTTCCCACTAATGATATTATTATGTATAATTTGATCATTTTTAAAACGGTTATAAAACATAAGAAGAAATTTTCGAAATTTATTCGACATCAAATTAAACTAATTACTTCGACACGTGAATTTAAAAAAAGACAACATGCGTGGGTATAGCATCATCACCCAGTAACTGACTACCATGATGAACACAAAAGAAAGTGGCAAATAAAAGTTCATTAAAACAAAACACAGAATAATAATAATTATGATAAACCAAGTTGCCCTTAATGAGCTTAGAGTTTCCAGGGAGGAATGGGAACACCGCCACCAGCAACTAACTATACTGCGGTAAGATGCAAATGAATACCTAAGTTCAGATTTATAAACAAGAGATAAGTCTGCGGCGCGGAGAGATTTCGGGAATGATAAAGGGAGCGTAACGAGAGGGTTCTAATTTTAGCATCAAAGGGTTTGCAGTTGTTCCCTCCCCACCACAGCGAGCTAGATTCATGTGCCAAAGTAATCGCGAAAACACAGTTCATTCCACTTTTTTAGAATTAAGGGAGTCATATTTAATAAAAATGTTTACGACTACATTTGAAGGATAAATAAAGGGTATTTTTTTTAAAGTGAAATTTATTGGAGGGGTATGAAATATAGATAATTATATATATATATATATATATTATAACAGAGTTATGTTAATTATAGTTGATTTTAAGTTTAATAAAACTTAACGTGCATATTTTAAAATGAAAAAAAAATTTAAACTGATATATTCATAGAACTTGAATCTATAAAAGTACAAATGCATATTTTTTTAACTGCTTTTAATTATGATAATGGTCCCTTTAAAAGATTAATCTAAGATAATAATAATTAGTATAGAAACGTTTCGGAATTAATAAATTAATCTTTGATGAAGTGAATACTTGAGAAAAAACTGTCACACTTTTTTATTGTGGTACTTATTTATGGTCTCAAATTCATATAGGTAATGATGTAGGAATCGAATTCGCTCTATTTCTTGCATTAAAACAGAAAGATTTTCTGCGCATAAGCATTTTCCCGCTGGTATGGTGTGGAAAGGTGAGCGCCATGAAAGGTGATCTCGTCATTCGATTAGAATACATAGCTACAACGCATATGTTGAGATGCACTCCGTTAATCAGTTGGTGTAGATCGTTAAGCATCGTATTGCATGGATTAACAAATGAAAAAATGAGTGGGAAAAGAAAAGAGTGTGTGTTACATTTATTTGTAAAGCTAATTTTATTTAGTATTTCACCTAACATAAAGGTATGTACCAAAACCATCGATCAGATATCTATATATTAAGAACCGTCCAATAAAATAAGATAGTAAATCAGATAATTTAATTTGATGACACCTCACTGTATATAGTTAGATGATATAAGTTTCCGTCGCAATGTATGTAATGTCGGGAAAAAAACATTGTAGATTAGGAAACGTAAGCATTAATAATTGTAATAGGCTTTTAAATTCACATCACTAATTTATTATTATTATTCTTTTTACAATAATAAATTTTTAAATCTCGATGAAATATTTCTATATTCCACTCTTAAATAATAATATTTTTGTTATTAATCAGGCCACAAAATTTTTACAAATAAACAGTAACCTCACAAAACTATCACATGGAGAATATGAGTGACGATGTCTCAAAATATAAATGCCACCAACAGACACTATTCATAAAATAATACAAAGCATGTCCAAAGTCAGAATAAGCAGAAAACATTGTCTCATTTAAATTAAATCACTAAGCAATAAAATTTTGAACTAATTCTAAAAACAGGTGGCCTTAAAATTGAGAAAAATATTTCTAAAAGCGCTGACAATTTTATATTGGGAGAGAACGACTTTATTCCTATGAATAATCATAAAATAGATCCAATTGAAGACCTTTGGTTGATAGAAAATTGAAATTTCGACACGTGATCAAACCGGAACACGTCGAAAGAATTAAAAAGAAAAATAACTTGGCATACAGCCACTGGAGGAGGAAAAAGCATCAACATGATAGTGAAGTCTATCTCATCAAATTGTTAGCAACGAGTGAGAACTAAGCAGGGCGTAAGGTGAATCAGCAGAGCGCGCGAAGTACAACAAACTTTACAAAGAGGCCATACACAATTTTTAGAACCCTTTCGTATACTATGATCAGGCAAGAGGCGACGGACGAAAAGTAAACAATAATAAGTCTGAGTGATTGAGGCGAGTTATATATACAAACAGAGAATACAGTATTATTTGAATTAAAAAAATAAACAGTAGGGTTTTATATTACATTAATTATATTAATAGATTACTGCATAAATAATGCCTACACATACTATAAAATGTGTGTGCCACACTTACAAGAAATATAATTTTATAAATAAATAAATCCATTTACTGAGTTCAAATACGTAAGACAAACTTTCGTGTTAATTTCACTTGCTCCAACAACTTTGTCTTGTTTCAAAAATATTAAACGAAATTGTTAAGAGAAAGAGGTTTGTTTTGTTTAGTATAAATTAAAAGAATATGATTTTTTTTTAAGAATTTGACAGCTAAAATTAAATGTTTTCGTAAATAAAATAAACCGTATATTTACAGGTAAATCTGAAATCACTATGTCATATTACTACAATTTTCAGGGAAAAACAACAGTGATGAAATCTTAACAAAATTGAACGAAAGTTGGAAATGCAAGTAAAAAAATATGAAAAAGTTTAAATATTAATTAAAATAAATAAACTCGAAAAATAGATTAAATACAAAGATAAATGTCATTGTAACTCAATCTACTAGGGAATATATCTCATAATATGCAAACATATTTAAATTAAATGAGATATGAATTATAGGAAAATGATAATATTGCTATAACGAGGATTTTTTGCACTTTATACATTTTTTAACTTAGACACGCACACGCACAAAATATTGTAACATATTAATTAATATTAAAAGAGCGTATAAGAACATAAATATAGTCTTAAAAGTGCTCACATCGAATCTTATGTCACAAAGAATGAAAAAAATTGCAATATATATATATATATATATATATGTATATATATATTTATATATATATATATATGTATATATATATATACATATATATATATATATATATATATATATACATATATATATACATATATATATATATATACATATATATATACATATATATATATATATACATATATATATATATATATATATATATATATATATACATATATATATATATATATATATATATATATATATATACATATATATATATATATATATATATATATATATATATATATATATATATATATATATATATATATATATATATATATATATATATATATATATATATATATATATATATATATATATATATATATATATATACATATATATATATATACATATATATATATATACATATATATACATATGTACATATATATATATACATATACACATATATATATATATATACATATATATATACACATATATATATTTCAATAGTACCTTACAAAAACCGTTTCTTGTCAAAGTAAACTCAGTGACACGACAGCCCATAGAGGGCTATAACCAACAGTGTCCATATTTGTTTTCGTGACCGAATGCCCAGGGGTGGATTTTAATCGATGATTTTTCTATTTAGCAACAGGAAGTAGAACTTTTTCCCCTCAGTCATTACACTAGACCACCCATTGTAAGTATACAAATTTAAATTATTATCTGAATATATCTTATTTTAAGAATATTTTCAATAAAAATGGCCATATATTTTAGTTTCATCACTACAAAGAGTAAAATTTGTTCAGCCCAGTTATTATCATGTTTTAATAAATAAAAAAATTTCTGAAAAAATGAATAAAAAAAAATTTTTTTTTCATCTGAAACTATTTAGAATATTATAATCTTATTTAAATTAACCATCCCCATCACTGTATATAACACGAAAAATCTTCTGCTTATTTTCCTGAAAAAAAATTAGTGAAAAAAATGAAATTATTCAGAATTCTTATTAATCTTGATTTATGAACTATGCCAAATATATATACTCTCTTATTGAAATATCTTAAATAGCCTAATACAATATGTAGATATTAAACAAATTTTTATTTTTACTGCCAGTTTTTTAAAATGAAAAAATAAAATTAGGGATTTTACATCTATCTGTAACAAAGAAAAACGAAGACATCTCTTGAGTCCTAAAATATATAGCAATAATCGTACTATTTATGAAGATGGCGTTAATAAGATGACCGTGATACGCATGCTTAAAAGGCAGGTTTGTCTGTCGCTCAACGGTCATTTTTTGCACACTAGGGCTAATTAGACCGGGACCTACAGTTTAAAGCGGATTCCGAACCACTACAAACATTCATGCCCAAGGTGGGATTCGAACCCACGAACTGATGAACCGAAGGCAAGAGCCCTAATCATTCGGCTGCCAGCTCGGCTGCTTAAATGGCAGATCATAATTTAAAGCAATTTTAATGACTTTTTGATTGCGATGATAAAATTAATCATTTTTAATCGGCAATCAAGAATATTTAAAGGCCAGCTCAAGTTAGCATTCGGGGAAAAAAGAGAGTAAAAAGTGTCCATTAGAATATCTTTTGAATAACAGAAAAATGTAACTATTAAATATTAAAAACTATTATATAAAAAAGTCATACTTAATAAAATTTTTTGAAAACGCTTCATAAAAATATTATAATTAGCAGCCTAAATTTTATGCATAAATTTTTTTGCTTACTGCTTCTGCTTGTATTATATATAAATGTTTTTCGAAGCTGCATTATTCATGTAATTCATAAGATTTTTTTTTTATGTCAATGCAACAATATTCACAAACTGCGTATAAATTTCTCTTTAAGACAAATTTAATTATTTTTGTGGGTTCTGAATTCATAAATGGAACTGGTTCTAAATGGTTAACGTTCTGGATTTCATTTCAACAGCCGCGGGTTTCATTCCCCCTCCAGGAGTGCCTGTTTGTAAATGTTCGGAATCCAATTAATGTTTTAAGTGCTGGTCGCATTAATCTTCTATGCAAAATGTGATGTTGGGAGACATAATTTATCTCGATTGAATGATTTCCTTTTTGGATGAGTATGAGAAAAATTAAATTTGTAAACAATAGTTGATCAAAGTTAGAATAAACATATAGAATCCATTGCATAAAAAACTTAATTAGAATCAATTTTACAAAATAATAATAATAATAATAATACGAAAATCAGTTTTTAGTTTAGTGGGATATAACACTATTTAACTCTTAATGTTTGATAACAATTTTTTACAATGAATTAAAATATATATTCTTATGTTTTTAAAAGTTGGTGTCTGTAGTCTAATAAATGCATAACTCCCTTCAATTTCAAGAAAGAAATATTATAAGCTATAAATGGATCTAAGTAAAACCCAGCCGACCGCGCTGTCTAGTGGTCAGAGTGCTTGACTGCGGATAGGGAGGTCTTGGGTTCGAATCCCGGTTCGGGCATGGATGTACTTTCGCTCTCTATCTATCCTGTCTTTGTCCTTTCTGCGTATGAATGAGGTATGAATTATTGCCTACCCTATAAACGGGTCCCTATGGCATGTGTGTACTGAAGCAGTCGGACTCCACACCAAATATGGTTCAGTATAAAAAAGTGGAGCAGGGCACCCCATATTGTCAGCCTAGCTGACAAAAGAAAAAAGAAAAAAAAGTAAAACCCAAACAAGCACATGAGCGAGTTTTTCGCAGTCTTTTCAGGGTAAAAAAAATAAATTAGGCAATGATTTTGTATAAAAATTTCGTTTCTTCAATATTTAATTTTATGCCATGAAAGAGCCTTTTTAAGAACTAAACCAGAAATGAGTTTTTTTTAAAAAAAAAAATCAGAGATTTTTATTTGTTTGACACCACATATCGCATCTGAATGCATGAAGCTTAATATTGCACGCTGAACGCAAAAACCCAGACACAACCAAAATGTTCCTCACAATTCCTGATTCCACGTTGCTCCAAATATTTACCTTCAAAGAGAACTATTGTTTACAACTCAGAAGCAGCCCCTTGTTCTTTGACTAAAAATACTGAAAAGGTATATTATATCGTATTTTTGGAGAAAATCGTAAAGCACACCGGAGCGGAACGGAACAAACACATAAAACCGACTTCTGACGGAAACAAGCAAGTGTTTCAGTCGGCGCTCGGATCCGTGCCAAGACGGGAGCGACGGAAAGGAGAAGAATGTCTATTTTAAATGGCAAGGAAGAGGATGAGCAAGTGTGGGCGGAAGAGAGTGACCTTCAGGGAAGCAGGAAATCAATATCAATGTCGAGAAGTATCGATCTCGCGGAAAGGGTGCGACGCATTAAATTCCGTCTACAGAACACGAGTTCCGACTGTTTAACTGAATCATTGTATATATTTACGATCTTAAAAAAAAGCACATTTTGTTTTATTTCTTTGAAATCTTTGCGTATAATAACACAGATCAATATTTTTAAATATAGAAATAATGTTTTAAACAATCCAAATATAGTGAGTGATACAACATATTCAACTGTTGGAAAAATTTTAAATTATTAACAAATATATAATGCAATTATAAATATATTCATTTTAATCTTGCCCAGAAGTTATGTATCTAGTTAAAAAGACGGAAGAATATATAAAATAATCTTCATCACATTTACAACTTATTTTCGCAATAGAAATATTTAACCTTTTTCTAAATCATGGAGGAAAAATAGTTTTTAATTCAAAACAAATTTTAGTTCACAAATTTTATAATTCTTTCTTTATTTTTCGAAAGTATAATCTTATAATACGCATCTCTTATTTGCAAAATTGTTTAAGAATATAACTAGAGATTTCCGTTATAAAATTTAAAAAATATTTTTAACGCTTCGAATGTAAAAGAGTTCACTTATAAATATCAATTCGATTTCATCTGCATGTAAAAATACATAATTATAATACCATGTTTTAACTAAGCATTTCATCACAATTCACTACATTAATAATTGACAAAGTATTTATTTCTAGTTTCTTATTTGACAGGATCATTCGTTTAAATATATATATATTACAGAGGAATTAACTTTTAACTTTATTACATCAACATCAATATGATGGTTCATACATTCGGACATGTATTTTTAAAGTAACGTTTATGAGTTGGAAATATGTTTCTGGCTCTTATTTCTGCTGGGAAAAAAGCCGCTAAACACAGCCAATCGCCGCGTAATTTTGAACCAAGATCACGTGGCGATTGGCTGTGTTAACACGAGGTTCAAACCTAAGCAAAGTAACGTCACTCAAAATTTAATCTTCTGAAAAAATTTAATCGCATTTAAATCACAAAATATACTTCGCTTCACATCAAAATTGTTTTTTACTTATAGTGAGATTTGAAGTACATTTTTTCATGTTTGATTAAATCGAGTCTATTACTATCGTTATTATGAAAAGAATCAAAAACATAAAATATTAGTTTGAATATAATTTTATTGCTTTGATTTAACTGGATATTTTTGTTTCAAATTACTTTTTGAAATGACACTAAATTTCTCAAACTAATAATTTGATAAATAAAAAAAAAAATGTAACAAAATTGTAAATCTTTCAAATATCAGATGCTTTTTATTTGCAAATGAAATTTTTTTATTTAAATTTTGAAAATTTTGGGTGGTGATTACAAACCGCATTAAAGATATTGCTTTTATATTTTTTTCTTAACTTTATAAAGACCTTTTATTTTCTAATGGAAAAATTTCCTTTACAACACGATAAAAGCTGAACGAACAACTGAACACCTACTGAATATATTTAAATCCTGATGCACAAAAACTTAAATCATCAATCCAGTCACATTAATAATCATAACATACGTCATAAAATAAAAGTATGCAGATTATTAATACTTAAAAAATCTATGATTAGTACGCGTATTCCGATTTAAGAACTAAAGTTAGAAAAAAATGTATTTTCGTGCTCCAAAATGTTGCCAAAAATCTAAAAATACTAGATCTAAAACATTTACAAAGTTAAAGAAAACAAATTGAGACGTCTTAAATTTTCACATAAACTTTTCTCCCAGGATATATACGCCTTGTGAGATGCATAATGACATGAAAGGCGTTCCGTTCGTTTGTGTGAATCCTATATTTTTTTTAACGTGCAACGGTTAAACTATAATAAATCAGGGTTTTTTTTTTTTTTTTTTTTTTTTACGCATTTAGTTCCACTAACGGTGAGAGTTTTAGCACATTTGTGTCCGCTTGATGAAAAATGAGACAAAAGAAGGAGTTTCATCTGTGACATATAGACGTGTCAGCTTCATCTGAAAACTACTTTAAGAGACAATCCCTCTTATACATAAAGCCAGATGTTACAAATAAATGAGGATCTTAGGCCTAAAAATACACTAAAAATAAGTCCTTTGTGTTGCTCTAGAAAAGAGTATTCCGAATCTAATTAATTTAATACCCCAGACACATAAAAGGAATAAGTTCCTTCACTTGGATCATGAAATAACAAAAGCTGTTTGGAGAAGTAAGAAGAAAAATATTATGATATTTTTAAAATTTTAATGATTATAAATAAACACATTACTTAAAATCTACATAACTACTGAATCATAAATATGATTTTCGTTCAGATCCGTAAATGAGAAGATGATATAAACTAGTAGTGAGTTAAATTACAGTTTGGAAGTTTTCATCTTGTGCTAATGATTGTATTTACATCGTATTAGAACTACAAGATAGCTATTAATAGTGATCCGGGATAATTAGTACTTATAGAAAGACACAGGTTGGTAATTTTGAATTGAAGACAAAAGACACAATTGATACCAGCGATGGTATCTTAACATACAAACTTCCAAAATTTTACATCATAGTGATCGAGTATTAAGGACTTTTAAATTATGAAAACTCTTAATAAGATCCAAAATAGCTCAAGATAGAAATCATAACCTTGTTTTACAACACCTTTATCATATTGGATAAAAAATTAACAGGATTACATTTGCTGAGAGAACTAGTAACTCAATGAACATGTAAACTATAAATTTTACACATGTTTCAAGTATAGAATATTTATTTAAATATTTTTACAAAAATAAATTTTTCTACATAAAATACTATATACTAATAAATATATTTTTGTGACAAGATAATTAATATTTTATCAATTATTTTGGCACATAAAAATATTTCACAGATTTTACTTGCATACTTATTTTTCAGTCATTGAATAAAACTTCGAAATTAAAAATAAAGAGAGAGAAAGATATATATATATATATATATATATATATATATATATATATATATATATATATATATATATATATATATATATATATATATATACCAATAATTAGATTCACATTACAATTCAGAACCACGCGGTTACCAAGAATTATTTATATTTTAAATAGGTATTTAAAAACACATATAAAGGAAAATAAAAGTAACTATGGTGTCCAAAAATTTTGTATTAACGTCGATATTTTTGTTAAATTACGAAGAATATTTACCGTAAAATTATCATTTTTTAAACTAAATGATACATTTTCTAGGAACGTATACATTACATATAAAAGTACATACATATACATTATACAAAAATTCTAATATATTTTTATTTTGTTTTGTGAAATACAATATACCGAACAGATTTTTATAAAATGACATTATATCTTACTACAATATTATGGATCTTTAGTAAGAAATTTTAATATATATAATACTACTCTCTCTACATATATATATATATATATATATATACATAAGATTAATATAATAAATGTTACTGTGATATTTTTTATTTCTTAAATATATGTTATTTATTCCTGTCATGTTGAATAGGCGATTCTTATCAGTATTGATTAAACAAACTTAATAAACTGACGATTTTACTTAATATGATCCCCAATTAAGTTCTAGAAACATTTTTCTCGGCAATTATGGAAAATGAATGGAAAAAGGTACACAACCAATGTTATGATATAACCGAAGTAAAATTGAATATAGAAGTCATTTTGTATAGTATCTCATTAAACTCAATACAATTATTAAGCATTAAAGACTTAATCACACAAAAATTAAAACACAACCAATACTATTTGTGGCGTCGATAAAATTCAACAAACAAATCATTATATTCTTGAATTCCAACATAACTTCGATCATAATTATTAAAGATAATTTTACAGTGAAAATCACGCCACAAACATTTTATTCCGTTACATCACTTTAATTAAATCTGGTAAAATATGATATTCCATTGAATACATTTAATTAGGTCACAGCATCCAAACATTTAAGAGATGTGTTTGCTTATTCAATTAAAAACGTTGTTTTCTTAATGATTAAGGTTAATTATGAATAAATATTTCGCAGTTATTACAGATTAATTTTTCAGTTTTTAACGCGAATTTATATAATACTTCCATTTATTCAATCAGAAATTAATTTTAGGTATTGTATATTTTTTACAGTAGTCGAGAGATTGATGTCACTAATGTAAAACCTGCCATACTTTTAGTTATATTTAAACACAACAGAAGATTAGACAACCAGATAAAAACGATAATAAAAAAAAAATCAAGATTAAAATTCACCGCCAGTAACACAAACTTGGGAGAAAAATTTACGAGACGACGGGAAAAAAATTAGCACTCACATCCGGGAGGAGGAGGGGAATCCTTGCGGAAAGTACTGAAGGAGTGCAGTACTGAAGGCGGAACAGTGGAGGTGGACATCATAGAAAATACAAATCTTTTTTAATTGAAGTAATACTCTTCACACACACAATCGAAATTCTGGAACAATCGAGTGGACTCAGTAAATAATTTATCGGCAACACTTGAGAGTGCCAAACTATCGGAAGAACCGAAAAAGAAATGCCGAAGACACTTGTTGCAGTAGTGGGCCGCGCGAACGGGGTTAAGCGGGCTGGGTCGAGGTCAAACGTAGGCCGTGCGAGGGAAGCCCTTAAAAGGATAGCAAAGTAGGCGTCCGGCGGCGGCTGCTGCTAACGGGCAAGGGCAGGATATTTTCTCCTATGCTAATTGGAGAGATTTATTCGGTCTTCGTTTGCGCGTAACACCAAGAATGCGTTATGTAGCGGTTCTTTTTTTTATTTATTCATTTTAAATGATTAATGCAAAATGCGGAGGAAAATTATTACCGCAGATGGAGCACATGGTTCGTATTTAATTTCAGATTTATTAATAACATCCCAAACATTAAATTCAATTAGAAATGGAAAGAAACGAAAAATAGTTCCAGGAAAAATAGCACGAATAAATAAATAAATAAAAAATAAAAAAAAAAAGAGAGAGAGAGAGAAAGAAAGAAACAGACAGTTACTTGGATAAATTTATCAGTTATGCTTTTAAGGAGCAAAAAGTAGATAATTTATTAATCATATAGTAAAAAGTCATCTGAAATGAGTTCCGAACTAATTCACATTTTAACAATATATTAACATTAATATCAAAAAATGTACAGTTACCAATAATGGAAAATATTTTAATGAGCTTCACAAAAAATTGTATATTGTAAAAAATGTATCATTAAACGGTTAAACTTACAAGAGTATTTATTAGGTTGGGGCATATATAAGTTCGTAGCGTTTTTATCAAAGACTTTTATATAAATAAAAAACAATATATCAATAAGTTAATCAATTATATAATCGCCGTTGCTGTTTACAACCTCTTCCCACCTCTCGACCAATTTGATGATGTCGTTCCGCCAAAAACTGCCTGGTCAGGTGTCAAAGAAGTTGTTGAGCCAGTTTTTAAGGACCTCTTGTTGCACTGGGAAATGTTTGAAAAGAATGCCAGTCAACCAGGAGCTCTACACTGTCCAACTACACCGCGTGAATGAGGCTATTCGACTGCAAAGACCTTATCGGCATGATCGAACCATGCTCCTTCATGACAACTGTTGACAAATCGTCAAAGCCGCACTCCAAGAGCTCGAATGGGAGGTCCTACAGCACCCGCCGTATTCTTCGGACCTTACACCGACCAATTACCATCTTTTCCGCTCCTTGTCAAACCATATAAAGGGCGCTTCCTCCGATAACAAAGAGGTCTTTAAACACTGGCTCAACAACTTCTTTGACACCAGACCAGGTGATTTTTGGCCGAACGGCATCAACAAATTGGTCGAGAGGTGGGAAGAAGTTGTAAACAGCAACGGCGAATATATAATTGATTAACTTATTGACGTAATTATTTTTATTCAAATAAAAGTCTTTGGTAAAAATGCTACGAACTTATTCCCCAACTTAATACTATTTGGGGATTCTAATTATAGATAAATGCTCGTAAGCGCAAGTGACTATACTTTGCGATTTACCACATAATAAATGGCATATTTAAGTGAAATTTAAAGACATTAATACTATGGTAGGAATATATTTCAACTCTATACATCATAAATAAAAAAAACATTTTCTTATTTTACTACCTCATAGTATTATAATGGCTTCGGCCTTTAGCCAATTGATTGTGTGCAAATAAAAGACATTTTTGTAACCAGATAATAGCAAAAACCATAGCCTTAGAATTAAGAAAGGCTTATGTACATGAACTATAATCTAAAATAAATATCAAGGAGTAAATATAAATAGATTTACTAAAGAAAATGTACAATTAGAGTGTAGTTTTTAAAATTTAAAATATGATCAAAGTTGAAAGGAATTGGTTATATTTTAGAACTGCACTACAGACTTTATTTTGATCCCTGTACGGGCAGCTGAGTGATCCGAGAGAGTAAAGGAGATTCTCTCTCGCGAAAGAGAGAAAACATATTCAATCACGATCTAATTATTATAAATGTCACTAAGTTATAAAACTTCTACACATTAACCAGTCGCCATTTCATAAAATGCAGAATATAATAAAATAGAATTGGAGAAAATAAAAGAAAAATGACAAAAGAAAATATACGAAATTTCTAATTATTGAAAACCTAGCAGATATTTAAAACATCGACTTTTTGCTCAAAATTTTACAGAATACAGAATGTAAAAAACAAAGCTATTATAAATTTTTTTAAATGAATATAATAAGATACATATGAATCTGAATAAATTTATTTAACAGAAAATCTTCTATTTTAGTCAATATATATATATATATATATATATATATATGCAAGAAATCTTGCATTAATTACAAAAATATGCCCTGCAATAAAAATAAAAATCAACTTACTATTTAGATTAAATATGACCAATAATCAATTGTAAAATCTTTGCTGTAACACCCAATACCGCAGGAGCAGGTAAATGTTTCTACATATATGTTCGTGGGTAGATCGTCAGAGTCCAATGAGTGAAAGTTCAGATGTCATAGCGGTTACGCAAAGAAATGAGGAAACATATCCTTAATGAGTAGGACGAGACAGAACTATAATTTGCGTGGGATTAATGTCATTTAATTACACATTCTGGTCCAGCAACATATCTTCAATATCAGAATAAAATTTCATTTAATAAAAACATTTCAATTCAATGATCAAAAACTAAGGCGTAAAACTATCAGAAAAACGCGGATATTTTTTTAAAAACATTTAAGGTTTATGTTGAACATATGACTGCGAGTTACTTATGAATAGAATTTTACAAAATTAATTCAATAACATAGTTTGTGTAATGCCCTTTATTCGATTATTTTCAAATTAAATACGTTTTTTTTAAAGTAAATACGTGTTTATGGATATAACATAATGTAATATAGATTTTTTTTTAAAAAAAGAGGGTATAGAGACATCGGTTGCGCTAAATTTCTTACTCGAGATAATATTTGCACTGTTTCCATGTAATGTAAGTATGCTTATAGAAAATGATATTGGTATCAACATCGGTTCCACCAAAAATAAACAGATTATGTTTTACCTAAATATAACGTCTTATAATTTTGAGATGTCTTAAAATGACAAAATCGACATATAAACAGGTATCTTTCTAAATATACAAGTGGAGGGACACTATGCAATAAGAATATTTAATATGTACATAAACAATTTCAACACTGTACACTGAAAGGAAAAGGGAAGTGCAAATGATATTAATTCCTCAAGCAATAATACCACAAGGTAAGAGAGAGAGTTACCCACCCAAAAATTAAACTTAATGGACAAAACTTGACTTCTCTGCTCTAATAAGAACTAGCGTGGAATATAAGTAGACAAATAAATTATTGATTAATCGCTGTATTCTTTTTTGTGTTGGTTAGTACTTTTGTTGTCTAAAAAAAAGTAACTACAATATCTTAGTGGAACAACTTTTAGATAACAAGAAATTACAATAATCAATGAAACAAATAATGATTAATCGCTGTATTCTTTTTTGTGTTGGTTAGTACTTTGTTGTCTAAAAAAAGTAACTACAATATCTTAGTGGAACAACTTTTAGATAACAAGAAATTACAATAATCAATGAAACAAATAATGATTAATCGCTGTATTCTTTTTTGTGTTGGTTAGTACTTTTGTTGTCTAAAAAAAAGTAACTACAATATCTTAGTGGAACAACTTTTAGATAACAAGAAATTACAATAATTAATGAAACAAACAAACAAACAAAAAATTATACAGAATATCAAAAGATTATGTATAAAATGATTTTATACAAAATTTTGCAAGAAAACATAAAGGTAATATTCGTCACCGCTTAGGTACAACAACTAAAAGCACAGTATGACACATGAAAGGAAATACATTATATAATAAAAACTAACAAGGAAAAAAAAACGGTTACAATAGTTTATCACCAACTAGTATGTCATTTTTTTAAAAGTTAGAAAACATTTAATAGCTTTCGCACAGTCTACAACATGAATTATAGTTAGTGAACGTCAAAGCGAACACCAAGTTTAAGACGAAAGCAAATGGGTGTCTGAGCTGAAGAAACTGCACATATATTTCGTTAATAATACAACTAAAAATAAATCGTTTTAAGAATAACTAAGAAAAAGTAAATTATGAAACAACTCTTCAATACTAGTTGGATGACTAAGTAAACATGGTAAGATACTGGATTTAAAACTAATCTGGATCAGTTCAGTTATTTGATAGGGGGTCTTTAGATAATTCCTTAGATGGAAATAATTCAAATAAACCAGGTTTTTGAGTTGAATTACATTCGGATAGCACACAATTTTATATATACATATTAACGATGAAAAGTGTTAACAAAAAAAAATGAGGAAGAGTTGAAAGATATAAATTTAACTTTTAAACCTGCTTATATGTTATATAAAATGAAGAAGAAAAAAAAGTAGTTTATGTAAACATAAGTGATGAATCATTGGTGAAATGAGAAAAAAATCAATAGTAACTTTATTTAAATGAAGAAATGTATATGGTTAGCGTTATATTTATTTATAATTCTCCCTTTATTGGAAACTTTTCCGAATAATTAATTCCTTTGAATCTGATAAGACATACTTCAATCAAGATATTTTATCTCACTTCATTAGCATTGACTTATTTCATTAAAATATAATGAAACTTTTTTTCTGCATAAAACATTCAGTGGCAAATTAATATTGTAACCATTTTCCTGAATACAATATTCAGTTTATACATAACTGAATAAACCAAAAACCATGTGTGCGTGTGTGTGTTTGTCACTTAACGGTCATTTTTTGCTCACGAGGGCTAATTAGACCGGGACCTACGGTTTAAAATGGATTCCGAACCATTACAAACATCCATGCCCAAGGTGGGATTCGAACCCACGAACTGTTGAACCGAAGGCAAGAGCGCTAACTATTTGGATGCCAGCTCTGTCTGTCTGTTTGTGTTTGCGGTTTACTTTATTTTTTTTAAAAAATTGATAATTAATTTTACAATAAGATCCTTTTAAAGGGGGAAAATCGAAAAGTAAATAAATATATAAATATTGTGCAATCACTTTTCTTAACATTAAATTCATTTCTTAAAAGAAAATTACAATAAATATGTAACCATTTTTCTGAATAAAGTACTTTTGTCAATAAAAGTTCAATTGAAAACCTGCATAAAAATGTTCCTATGTATATAAATAGTTTATTTAAACACTATAAGATTTGATTTAATTAGAAAAATATGACTTTACAGAAAAACAAAGTGTAATAAAAAATTAAACCTAAATACTTTAAAAATAACATTTTTAATAATATATTATTTTCTATCCAACACAAATATAGTAGTAGTATAAAGTGCTAAAAAAAATTATTTAATTTCACTCTATTGTATTATATAACTGTTCTCTAATTGGAATAAATGCTATATTTAAAGTACGCCAACTAAATTTTCAAATAAATAAATAAAAAAAATATTTTGATTTCTAGATCAATTTAAGAGAGAGAGAAAAACACAACAGAAAATAAATGAAATATAGATTATTTAAACACAGTTATCCGCATTTTAATCTATCTATTTTTTAATGATTTTACACATTGAGTTAACAAAATAATAAAATTAAAATAAAATCCAATGTTAATTACACATAATATTCAGAAAATAACAAGAATCTTTCGCAATTCAAATTTTTTTGTTTAGACTTAAGCTCAAAAAAGTGACCTTCACAGCCTGAACACGTACCTTGTTAGGTAAACACTTTCACAGTTTTTTTTTTTTTTTTTTTTAAATGGCTTTAGGTGGTCTACTAGGTGGTAAATTAAATAATTGTGTGTTGGTTTCTTAATATTTTTTTTAAGATTTCAGAATTATTTTTATTAATATATTTAAGAATCTTTTAAAGTTAAAAAATTGGAAGTAAATAAATAAAAATTAGTTTTAGGAAAAGTAAAGTCTTTCAGAGAGTCTATCATAGTTATTTGTAACAGAAAATATTAAAACAAAGTTGAAAATGAAAAATACTCGTTTCCCTATTCATTTTTTCTGCGATGAAAAAATATATTTCGTATTAAATCATTCACTTCAATTAATTTAATCGATACATTATTACGTTATCTATTTTTTACTTGTAAACTTATAGCATATAAATAATGCTTTTTTTTTAAAAAAAAAAAAGCTAAAATTAAAACATTTAAATTATATTTTATGATACTTAATGTACATGTTTAAAACAGAATGTGAAAATTGTACAAAAAATGTTTAACACAAGATGTTTAGAAATTTAACGTAGCGATATGTAAAACTTTTCATTCTTACATTAATATTTATTTAATAACATATTTTGTAAGTTACACAGAAACAGTATATACTTTGGATAAAATATATAAAACAGAAAGAATTTGCGTAGATTTTCTTTCTTATTTTTTTAAGCAAAATCTAAGGAACTATATATTAGTGTTTGATATAATACACACAAGTTTTAGAGTATACAGCGATATTAATCATCCTATTTTTAAACGACTGATCAGTTGTATTGATCCTTTATTGGACTCATCGAGATAGAATTAGTAAAAATAAGTACATTGTGTAACATCAAAATGCAAAATTTTATAAGCATTATATAATAAAAAGGCCATAAAAAAACATTTAATGATCATATTCCTTTTGCACGAAAAAGGAGAAGGAACTGGACAAGAGGTTAAGATATAGGATAACTTAGGAGAAGGTTACCTTAAGCTATTTCTGTGTATACTTATCAACAGCATGATAATTTTTTCCGTACTATACAGCAAATACAATAGCATTACATAAAAAATACCGTATTTAGGTGATTTTTGAATAAGAAAAGTAACTAGTATATCATTAATAACTATCAACATTTATTAATGATAACTACTCCAGCGTTTCATTGTCTACTAAAGCTATATGAGTGTTTATTATTATTATTATTATTATTGGCCACATAAAACATCGCTGATGGAATTATATTGTATAAATTTTTTAACGGATTTTTCGTTGCAATTATCAAATCTTGTAAAGCATGTCAATTTTAATTGTAATTAGGCATACATTTAGATTGTGTTAAATAATAATTGATTGTACATTTACATAGAATATGTTGAATATGTAAATCTAATATTTATAACACTACTGCTGTAATTAGTTAGAATATTAAATAAATTATTGTTATATTATACTACTTTCATATTTGTGGCAGCTTTTACGCGAATAATAGATGCGGGCAACGAGAAAATTTGTTTTCCACAAATAGACCACAATACTAAAAAAAGTTTGAAAGTTATTGCCCTAATGATATTATCAACGAGTTTTTGTAGATTCTCCAACAATGGTATACTTTTAAAGCTCACGTGGCTCTTAAAAACAAATGACACAATTCTTACAAGCTTGTCCATAAAGAAATCAGCCGCTGGCAAGTTTCCAAATACTCCACTTCCTCGGAAATTGAGAGAGAGAGAAAAAAAAAGCGCTAAGGAAAATGCACTCTCGGCAACAGCGATGTTTCAAACAGACGCTCTCGAATTGAAAACAAAATACAAGCGATGAAATTTGAACGCAAGTAAATAGAAGATAAATGCTAAAATAAGAAACCGGGTCAGAAGAGCTAAGATAATCCTTCGCCTTATTCAAGTTACGGAAAAGATGGTAAGGAGAGATTTACAGCGGAAAACAGCGTTACCAGGCAGTAATTAAGCACAGGCGTTCATCGTAAAGTTGTCAGTGAAGCTGATGCCAAATTTGAACCTGAGATCGGGAAATATGACTGCTGGGAAGCACATAAACAAGAATTAATATTTCTCAGGAAAACAGAAAACTTCACATGTTATGGATTTTCTTGGGAATTAACTGCACTTGAATTATGGTTCGCACTAGAACATTATCAATGAAATAGATAACAAAGGAATCTACATGTATATCTCTTATCCATTATTTAATATTATCAAAATATTTGAAAGCATTAAATAATGGTGTGGATAATATTGAATGTATTTGTTATAACTTTTATACTATAAAAAAAATTTAAATAAATATTTTATAAAACAACTTAATCTAATTAATATCGACTTAAGAAAGAAGCTAAAAAAAGTTGGACAGTTAAAATGAAAAGCAGTCTGACATTTCCAAGAAAAATCTATTCATTCTTTATAAAAGTGTCAAAGTATCACAATCAATTAATCAATGTGACATTATATAACACTTAACTCTTAATTGCTTCTTTAAATAAAATCAGAGCATAGAAAATCCTTCTCGTTTAAAAAAATTGATTTGATAATAGCAACAATTTATTCTCTTTGGAATGCCGATAAAAATTATTATACGGCAAAATTGTTTAGAGTACATCTGGTATGGAAAAATAATGAAATCACTAAAAAATATTTTACATTTATATTTCAGCTAATCCATAATTTCAGTCCCGCGTAAAATATAATAAATATCAAAATATGCTCACAACAGTTCTCAGTCCATAATCTTTCTATGACAAAAATCCAATCGGAAAAAGAACGTTTGTCTCGATAATATAGTTTAAAATTAATGAAATTATGATTTCTTTTTACTTCAGCATTAAAGGGGAAAAGCGAAAATGACATAAAAAGATATTTCATTTCGAAGGAATAATTGCGAATTTCATATGCTACAAGGAAATATTTGATTTTTCACAAATTACAACCCGGAAGACAAAAACAAGAAAAACGGCAGAAATAAAATTTATATCCACACAGGAAATCCGGACTTTTATTAAAGAAAATAATTATTTTCAATATTTAAACAGCAAAAGTGTAACAGAAAATAAAATTGTTTAGAAAATATGTTTTTGGCAATTCTTAAGTATTTTTGAAATTTAATTATTAAACTACATTTATGTATATCCTATTCGAATTGCAAATTATTATAATGTTACTAATAAAAACACTTCAGTGCAGTTTTTCTCTTATAATCTGCATGAAGTATATTTTAAGAAAGCAGTTTGTTTATGAAAAGGAGCAGTTTTAAAGAAAGTTTGCAACAAGAATTAAAAAACTTTCTGAATTTCAATACATAAAAAAGCTATCACGTGGTGCACTAACAGGTTTCACAGCTTTGGAATGAATATAAAACAAAAGGGCTTCTTAAAAGGAAATCAGAAAAGTTTAGTTTAGCGCTCAACAGTCATTTTTTGCACATAAGGGCTAATTAGACCGAAACCTACAGTTTAAAGTGAACTCCATATCCAAGTCCGAAAAGGGATTCGAACCCAGAACTTGAACTAAAGGGCAAAGCACGAACTATTCGGCTGTCAAATTGGTGAAACTAGGAAAGAAATAATATGCCCAGAAATACACCAATTTATTAAATTTTTATTTTATAATGATATAAATTATAATACGAGGGTTGCTATTTATATTTCTGGCCTAATAATGAAAAAACAAATATGTAGGATCGAAATTGGTTTTATTGTTTTTCAAAATATTCTCCATGATGATCAATACACTTTTGCATGCGTTTGAACCAATTTTCAAAGCACTTTTTCCAGTCCGATTGAGGTAACTCCAAAACATGTGTTTTGAATGCATCAACCGCTTCTTCGGGGGTCGAAAATCGCTGTCCACGTAATTTATTTTTGATGTGTGGGAATAAGAAGAAGTCATTGGGTGCCAAATCAGGACTGTACGGCGGATGAACCATCAGTTCGATCTTTCGCTCCGTCAGAAATGCCTTTCTTTGAGTCGATGTGTGAGAGCTCGCATTGTCATGATGAAGAATGATTCGCCTGTTCTTCTGCTTTTTTCGAATTTCTCCGATGACTTCTGGCAAACAAATGGTCATGTACCATTCAGAATTGACCGTCCTGCGTTGCTCTAACGCCACTGTTGCCACATGACCGTTAATGCCGAAGAAACAGGCAATCATTTGTTTCGATGTGCTTCTTCCTCGAACAACTTTTGTTGGTTTTGCCTCGTCTTGGAAGACCCATACAGTTGATTGCTGTTTTGTTTCCGGCTCATATGCATAGATCCATGATTCGTCACCTGTGTAGATGTTATACACAGCCTTTGATGTACCTTGAATGTATTTTTCCAACATTTCCTTGCACCAAGCCTTTTTTTGAGCGTTTGTCAGATTATGCGGGATCTAACGCGAACAAATTTTTTTTACGCTCAAATGTTCATGCAATATTTTATTGATGCTAGTCATACTAATGTCCAAAGACGCCTCTATCTCACGGTATGTCACCTGACGATCTTGCTTTATCAGTTCACGCACAGCATTGATCTTTTCTGGCACAACAACGGATTTTGGACGACGTGGACGGGATTCGTCCTGGATCGAACATCGACCACGATTAAATTCGTTATACCAATTTTTTACAGTGCTGTAGGATGGCGCTTTATCGCTGTATAAAGAGTTAAGTTCATCGAAGCACTCTTGTCTTGACAATCCACGTCGAAAGTTATGAAAAATAATGGCACGAAAATGTTCACGATTCAATTCCATTTTTTGACAGAGAAGAACTTTTCAATTTACTGTCAACAACACAAATAAAGCTATAATGGTAAATCGTCTGCTGAATTTATGTTTAAAAATATCAAACTTTCGATTAAAATCGTCTTCGGTCGCCTAGAAACACTTACTGTTGCCAAGGCCAGAAATATAAAAAGCAACCCTCGTATAAATTTATCCCCTAGCGTAGATAATAATTTCATAAATAGAAAATTTCAAAAAAAATTTTAATTATTAATTCAATTAATATGTATATATATATTGCTCACTTATTTATTTAGCATCAAAAAGTAATACTTTATAAAAATTAAGACAATAAATGAAGAATATTAAAATAAATTAATAAAGAAGCGAATTTATTTTAAAATTCGTTTTTTTCTTTCAATTTATGAGTTTAATCAATTGTAACGATTAATAACTTCTTAATTACATTAATTGGTTTAAAATTGTGCGGCCATTTCTAAATTATTTAATATTTTTATTTACATGAATGCAATTTTCATGATCTTGTGAGAATAGTTATTTTTAGTTTAAAAATAAAATTCAAAGATTAACTAAAGGCTTTATTTACTTTTAAATAACAAAAATGGATTCGTAAGGATTTGGGTATTGAAATCAACAATAAATCTGATAAATTCAATCACTGAAATCAAAAGACCCATATTCTACGATAATTTGCATGAGGCAAAACACTTCGTACATATTTTTTATAAATTTTGCCAAAATACAAAGTAAAATAATTTTTTACTAACACTTCTCTACTATTACACTGATGACGACTTAGAAATTAAGTCATCAAAATATCCAGAATTCCAGAGAGCTTTCCTGCTTGCCATAAAAGGATTATTCAAGAGGATACTTAGAAAACACGTGACGTGAAGTTAGGAAAATCATTCTTTGCTCAGATGACCGCTGAGTAACAAACAAAGCGTGATACACTGTGTCAAATTTCAAAACAAACCTCGTCTTACAGATAAAGTATAAAAGTAGTTACACTTTGCATATTTGTTCATTACCTAATGAAGCGGCAGAAAATTATTTTTCTAAAAAATTTGTAATTCCTATCGAAGACTGTGAGGTGCTTATTTTGCGAAGTAAAATGACAAGAAAACATCAAAACAATTACGTAATCAAGATTTTTATAAGAATTTCAGTTATACTGAGAAGATATTAATTTTACTCAGAACTCAACACAAGTTATGATACAAAACATCTCTCTCTCTTTTTTCCGATATGAAATCGGGATAGTTAAAATATAAATTATATAAAATTAATAATTAAATTAAATAGGAAAATACTTTTTTAGCATTTATTAATTTTAAATAAAAAAAAGTTCACGTTAGAGGTAAAAATTCACAAGAGAAATAGGTTTCAGTACATAACAAAACAACCCAGTATACAAAAGTGTAGAAAGTAGATATTTATTATTACCATTAAATTGAGGAGAAAATGAAAGCACGAAAACATTTTAAAGCACAGATTCTGATTGCCTTACATTAAACAGTATATAAAAAATAAAAGATAAAACTCGGTTAATTAAAGAGCAAACACAATTCAAAGAGCAATTAAAGGTTAATTTACGCTTTGAAATTTACAGTTGTTTACAAGAATAAATACTTCATTCAATTTTAACACAATATTTACGTTGCATTATTTTCCTAGTTTCATCTTTAAAAAAAAAATTGTTTTCTGATGAGCAAATCTTGAAAACGGAAAAGTTAATATTTGCTTAAGATATTACTTGTATTTATTATTTTTTTTTTCTATTTTTAGGGCATTTATGAAAACAGAATAAATGAAATGCACAATGCGAATGATTGTGGCTCTTTATATTTGCGAACTTTAAAATGAGACTTATTATTACATCTATGAAAAATTCCATACCAAAATAAAAAAAATGATATATTGTCTAAAACATAAGTTTTATTGACTAAAGACAATGAAGCTTTACTTAGAGACATATTAGATATCCTTCTTTATTAAATTAAACTGAGGCTATTTCACTAATATTAATAAAATTCTACAATATTAGATTTTATATATTTTGATATGAATCAGAGCAGCATTATATAAGTGCTTTTTTCTTAGATTTATTATTATAAAAAAGAGAATACCTTCTCAATTATTAGTTGAGAACTTTAAAAGCAACTAAAATTCCAACATACCATCTTAGCTTGTCATTAACAATACGATGTTCAATTGAATATTACTGTTGGCAACATCAATGGAAAACTTATTTCAGACAACCATAGTTAAAGATAAATCACGAAATTCTAGATGACTTGACATTACATGCGATTTTAGTAGAAAATATTTTCATTTAACATTTGCATACATTTTCTTTATATTGCTAATAATTGTCCACGTATACTTCATATACTAGCGCTAATATTTTGCTTTCATTACATATTCTTTTAAGAATATATATACATTTCGTTGCTTGAATACATATTCTACAAAACGTTTTCATTTTCAAAGTATAATTTACGTGTAAATCATAAATGCAATATTTAATTCTACAAATGATATCATGTTTCTTATTTAGAAAAGATTAGAAAGAATGAATTTAAGGTGAATTCATAAATAGAAATTTAAATTTTTTATCAAATTTTTAAAGAGATAAATTTAATTCTTTTGCGTATTTTTTTTTTCTAATTTAATAACGTGTAATATTCATCCCAAATTAGAAGTGCGTAAATTTGTGCTGGCAACGACGACTTTTTTATTATTATTTATTAATGGCAGATATTTGCTGAAAATTTTGTGGAATACAACTCTAAAAATTACACGATATGGATAAAAAAAATTTAGGAGTGCAAATTTCAGAAGAAAAAAAATCAGGCCTTTTAGGAGTTGAAATAAAATATACTGTTTTTTATATAAATCAATACGATACGAAAGCAACTTTCTTCCTATAATCTACATATTTATCACGAAATATGACTCAACATGCAACTTTTTGACCGGACTTAATTTTCCCCCTTTATTACTGGTTCAATACTAATGATCTCATGAAAAACAGAAACACACTTACTTGATTCATTAGCGGTACAACCGTCACTTTTAGCAACAGATGAGTCTGTATCTTCCATTGTTGTTTCGTTACACAATGCTCGCAATGCAATTAGCTTACAATCAGTTGCGAAAACTTGAGCCTCTTTAAGATAAACAGAAAGCGCAAGAATGAAGTAAAGTGTTTCCTGATAACATTCCGATGTCTCAATTTTTCTGAGTAAAACACACCCGTCAAAACGTCACTTCGCGGCCGCTGACGAGAGCCGGAAATGACTCCTCTCGAGTGTGCAATGTGTACATAAATGTAAGATAGGGTTAAAAAAATGTTTCTCTCCACTTAACAAATTACTAAAAATGAAGTGTTGTTTTCAGAAGTGGAAGTACGTAATATCATGAACGGAAGTTAAGATTTTCATTTTTACCATAATTCAGAATAATTTTCGTAACTGTAGCAGAGGCGAATAAGGAAAATATCCAACATGCATTTTTATATGTAGTATTATATGCGTTTTATGACAATCAATTCGAAAACATTTTTTGGGAGAAAAAATTAACATTATTTTATTTCATTAAAATCAACACACTGATGCCACAACATTTTAAAATTATTTTCAATGCAAAACAAGCTCAGAAAAGTTTTCAAGTTAAATAGATTTACTAACAAGAAAAAATATAAAATCTAATGGCTTCAAAAAATATTCACTTATAAAACATTCATTCTATAGTGTCTTCAATGCTATCCAACCCCTTTTGTCATGCTTACTAACATTGAAAATTTATGATTTGCTAATTCAGAGCTAAATTGAATAAAAACTAAAAAATGCTATTTGCTTACCGAGTTCACGTTAACTATTTTCATTAAACAATGTGGCAATAACTGCAATTTCATGAATGCAAGATAATACTTTCAAGACTTTGAATATTTAAGAGAATGCTGAAGAAACTTCAATTTGATAATGTTGAATTTTCTATGTCTGCCCTTTTATACCCCATTTCTTAATCAATATTCAATTATATGAAGATAGAGATAAGTACAATGATTTTTCTATTTGATATGGGACTTGTTGCCTTGTGAATGTTAATACGTTATTAACTCATACTTTTTACAATCTCAATGTATAATCGAATATAAATTTATTAACTACCAAATAATAAACTTAATTTAAAATAAATTTATTTAATTAAACTTTAAGTTTAATTAAATAACTATTATTTTAAATTAAATTTGAATCAATAATAATTAAAGTTCATAAATTTAGTAGTAAATTAAATAAGTAATATAATACATTAATAGCTCTTAAAATTAGAACTAAATTGCAATATTTGAATAAATTTACTAATTTTAATAAATTCCTATAATGAAGGAAGAATACAGACTGAAAATTATCCATTAATTATCTTTAATACAAAGAAAAATAAAAATATGAAGGAAATAATCCTTATATATATATATCATTTTTATATAAAATGTAATTAAAATATGTTATAAAATGACTGTTATAACTAAAATGTAAATTTACATATGTGTACCCATTTATTTTCCTTTAAGACTTAAGGGTGGATGTTTTTAACTATTGCAATAATGGACTAAGGAAAGCTCAAATTAATAGACCGAAGTCCGAAGCAGAACTCAGAATAATGACAGGAATATTCTGCAAATTCCAAGATTGAATTATGTATCAACCTAAATTTTCAACTAACTCTGTGGCAAGACAGTCCCATGTGGGCTAAGGCCTACAGTGGACATTTCCGTTTTTGTCACCGAGAAGCCATGGGGTGCGAAGAATATGTCCAGATTATGTGGTCAGCGTAACGCAAAAACACGCCTTCAGTTACCAAGCATGGTTGGTATTCGGTTTATTGACCCACTAAAGGGATGAAAGGCTGAGTCGATCTTGCCCAGCCCGAGGATCAAACCTGGGACCTGTGCCTTGGGAGCGTGAAACGCTACCACTAAGCCAGTGGACTTCAAATTTTTAAATATATGCGCAGAAAAATTTTATCATCATTTAAGTT
Organism: Latrodectus elegans; assembly: GCA_030067965.1. Classification (NCBI taxonomy): domain Eukaryota; kingdom Metazoa; phylum Arthropoda; class Arachnida; order Araneae; family Theridiidae; genus Latrodectus; species Latrodectus elegans. The sequence continues at coordinate 77,943,647 of CM057814.1, read as the reverse complement.
TCCTCAGTCTTTCCTTCTGCATTTCATTAAAGCAATTCTTACTAAATAATCTTGGTCGTCTTAGTTCATTGTATTTACCTCAGTTAAAGAATATTTTCTTCTTTTGATAATAGTGTTTTTACTTTTAGTTTGTTGTTTCTTAAAGTAATCACAAACACACACTTTCCAATAAATTCCTTTGAAATACTCACAGCTAACTAAAATCCAATAAAAGGAATTACTTAGCAGGACATCGCCAAAAATCCATGAGTATACAGGATGTCTCATTAAACAGAGAAAATGATTGTTTGCTAATTTATCAGTGCAACCTAGCATTTCCAAGTAAGAAACTTAGGTACAGATTTCTGCCAAACAAAAATTGCAACAAGGTGATCAGAACAAATCTTATTTTCTTACCATTGCAGCTACTATGTAAGCTCACCTTACATTGTTTAAAAATGACAAAAGATTTAGCTTAGTAGATTGAAATATAGTTGCTTAAAAGTAACAATTTTGTGCAATCAGTTGGATAGGTTAGGGAAATGATTGTCATCATTAGAACGTAGTGAGTTCGAATCCCGACTTAACTGAAGATCCGTCATGTTTACTAAAAAAAGATGACTGAGGCATATTAAATAGGTCATGGTCACAATGTTTCCCATGTGAAGCAATAGTTCTGGACATGACAGGTCAAGTATTGGGAGTCTTTTGCTTGGTATCTGCTTCTAAATTATAATGGCTTCCACCCAGATACTTCCACTTAACTGGTAGAGCCCAACTCAGATGTAGGTATGAGGAAGCATGTTGTTGTCACAACTATCAATTGGTCAGTAAACGTTAGTTCTAGTATTCAAACTTATCAACAAATCATTTGGGTACTAGTGATTTCCACATACACATAATTATGTATAATTATATAATAAAAATAGTTTTCCATTGCTAAAAAATGTATTCTATTTATAAATAAAAAAATTTTTTTTATCTCATAAGCATTTTTCTAAGCAAAAGTGTGCTTAATAATCAGTCACAGAAAAAAAAAAATTGTTAGAGTATTAATTTTTCCAAGAATAGAAATCTTGATTTAGTTTATTTGTAACTCAAAAACCATTTTTCGTATATGAAGGTTAATTAGACCAGGACCTATGGTTTAAAGTGAATTTCGAACCACAGCAAACATCTATGGCCAAGATGGAAGATGGGATTAGAACCCACAAACTGTTGAATAGAAGGTAAGAGTACTAACCATTCAGCTGCCAACTCAGCTAATAAGAATATTGATTAATCTTTCCACTAATCTACACACTAGTCTTTATATAAATTTAGAAGCCCCATTCCAATTTGCAATTAAAGAGATTCATTTTATTAATAGTGTTTTCATTAGTTTTCTTTCATACATTTTCAGCTTCCATAAAAAAATGAGAAAATAACTTTTGAATAGTAAATAAATTAAATTTCTGGACATATATAAAAAAGTAATAAAACACTAATGTATGTTTATGCCAGTCAAATCTTAATAAAAAATTTGTTGAACCATTAATAAATATTCTACAGTTAAATTTTCCATAATTTTATTACAGATAACAAATTCAGATAAATAAAATTATTGAGGAATAATAACTAAAAATTTGAATTAAAGTGGATAATAATCATTAAAAACTCATTTTGGGCATTTATAGTCAAAGGATAAAGAAAATTTTTGTTAACTAGAAATAAGTTTTCATTTAATTCAGTTTTATGTTTGTTAAGAAAAGTATTTCAAGACAAAATTATAACATTAAGAAACATAAAATTGTAACTGTCACTAAGCAATGTCTGGTTCTACTAGATTTAAGTATTAATGAGTAAAAAAGTTTAAAAAAACATTTTTTACACGTAGGAATGATTTGGCAAATCTATATACTTGGTTTTGAAAAAGACATTATTTCCACATAAATAAGAGCCATATTTGTAGATATGCCAAATCATTCCTAGAGTAAAAAAAAATATATTTAAACTTTTATTCCTTTATGTTATTTTATTCCTTGTAATAAAATAAGAAATGAACTTAAATGGATCAATTTGGTTAATCTGCAAATAACTTCATTTCTGCATAAGATGCAACATACATCGTTAATAACATATTTTCAAATTCAATTAACATTAAACTGATCTATGAATTATATTGTCATTAGTCTTATTAAAAATCCAGGCTTAAAATTATGATCTGATAAACTATGAGCAACTTATCAAGTTGAAAGCATCATGTTAAACCAAAGAGTTAGGCTATAAATGATATATGTTACACATACAATAGTATACAATATTATCTTTCGAAGAGAGAAATATGCAATAAAAATTTAAGCAAAACTACAGATAAAAGTACTATGAAAATATAAGAAATAAAAAATATACTTATAAGATTTTGAAAAAGCATAAACAGATTAATTTATAAAGCTGCAGTAATTTATACACTGCAACCTTAAATCATATAAAAAATACTTCCTTGTATAAAAATTCATGAGTACATTTGTAAACAAATGTTAAAAAATAACACAATTAAATGAAATAAAAAGATGCATACTCCTCTATCATTGTCTAGAAATTATATAATTTGAATACAAAATTTTAAGATTTAAAAAAATTATTCACTTTACTTTTAAAAAAAATTACTAAAACTTTGTGTGAAAAAAAATGCCAAGAAGTATCAATTAAAATAAATCTAAGCTGCAACTATTTCATTCAGAAAGAAAACATTTTGACAGCATTAAATAAAAAATACGTTGAATAAAGAAAATCTACCACACTAAAAAAATCAAAAATAGTTGTAACCATTATAAAATATTTCTAACATATTTACATATATTAATATTCATTAAAGTAATACTATTTGCATAGTCACAGTCTTTACATCAAGATATTTTCATTAATGGGTCAAATAATTATAATTCTTTATGTGAAAATACATAAAGAAATTTAATATGCATGCAATTTTAACACAGCTCTAAATTGAGTACCGAATGTAAAACACCCACCTACCATTCTATAATAGAACTGAAACATGAAACTCCGAACTATATTTCTAAATTTCATATTTGGAAACATATGGCAAGAATATTAATGTATACTTTTATTTAAACAAGTTACATATTTATTAAATGATATAAGAAATAATGAGGAATTAAAAATAAAAATTCACATTCTGCAATTTTTAAAAAATATTAATTAATTTAAATTAATGAACTTTCTATTTCTTTAAGTATGAGTTCATTATTTTTATATTCAATACCTTAAAATGTTGATGGCAAAAATTATATATATTTTGTCTATTATTAAAAAATATTTTGATGAATAATCTTTATAAAAATTCCTATCTCAAATAAGGAACTGGTGTCAGTCACATAGAGCTGTGATGGATTGTCATTTATATATTATTATTTCTTAAACACATTTATAATACACAACTGTCTACTTAATTGTAACATTAATGTATTCAAGTATTATAAACAGTCACTTTTAAAAATCCTAATTATCATTATTAGACCGATAAGATTTGTCAGTATATTATTTTGTAATATTTGATTTACAAAATAATGTCAGGAAAATTTTTATTTCTTTTATTCCAACACATCTGAAATATATTCTTCAAAAGTTACTTTATCTCTTAATGTTTTTATTGCATTCATAATAATTAAAGAGAATATTACTTTAACTATATTACGTATACATATTTTTATGTAAAAAGTAACACAATTATTATTACATTTATATATTTGATTACATTTGAGCCTTAATAATGTGTTCATAATTATAAGTCACATACTGCATTTAGTACAAAAAAGTTGGCAGAAAATAGTGAACAATAATATATTTTATGCTAAGAAAATCTAAAATTTAATTTATAGGAAAAATATTATATACTTTATTTAACATTGTGTTTTTATTAACTTTAAACTTTGTTTGATCCATTAAAACATTGAATTTTTCGGAGCAATTTGAATTTTTCAGCAGTTATCTAGACTAAAAATGAAAATTTAGTAGATAAGCAAAATTATGATATACCTTCATAAAGAATATTTGTACAATTTTAGTTATGAAATGTTGAATAAAATAAAATGCTTTATTTTATTTAGAAATTTTGTGTTTTAAAAAATAAGCTGATTACAGTTGATAACGATTTTAGAAGCTTTGATGAGAAATTGTATCATTTTTTAATGTATGCAAAATGTCTCAGATGCTGCTCAATAGAAAATCTAACACTATGCAATCTTTATTTGCAGTATATATATATATATATACATGATGGGTTTTGAATGAATGAATGAACAGCGGACTTCACACAAAAGAAAACAATTCAAAAGTATCTGACTCATCAACAAAAATAGATATATTTGCATTTGAAGCAGAAATGATTAATGGATTTTTAGTATTTAATAGGGTGTACTAATCTTTAATCTTAGCTTTGATAAGCCTGCTCTAACAAATTAGCCTATACAAGATGTCAATAAAAACAATTTGCCAAATCAAAATAAATAAAAAATAGTCATTGTCACCAATAAAAGAACATTATTTTAAATATTATAAATCAAGCATTGTAAAATCATTTGACTATTAGTTAGGAATCATAATTTTAGAGAATAAATGTTTTAAAAAATATTCGACACTAAAAAGTTTATGTTGAAAAATAAAACAATTTGAGAAATAAGCACACAATAGTTAACTATAATTGCCAATATAAATATATACATTATATTTTTCTCCTTTTTTATATTTTTGTTAAATGAATAAAAAAACTCTAAAACCAATCAATAAAAAAATTTTTTTTTTCAGTTATAGTTAAATGATTTTTAAATTTCATCACTTCAATAAAATCGAGTATAACGCTGGAGTTATTTGAAATGATTAATTTTACATAACTCTAACTTAAGAAGTTACAATCAATCAATCTACATAGATATAAATGGATTAATTGATATATATGATACTGGAGTTATTTGAATAACATGAAAACTGAGTATTTTATAGTGTAAATCTGTGAAATAAATTAAAAATGAAACTGAAAAAAAAACTTTATTCAGAATTAAAACTAAAAATTTACACTTTTGACACATTATAATATACATTTGTTTAACATATTAGCATCAGGCAATATTGTTAAAATTCTAAATTGAACAAAATTCGTAATTGGAATAAAAAAAATGTTTAAATGTTAGAAGCTGTCATATATGTACCACTATCATATTATATATATAAATGAATTTTTAAAATAAATTTACTTATTAAATACATACCTACTAAGATTAATTAATATGATTACATTCTAAATAGTTTTATGATTCTAACATTTTCCATTATCTCTAGAATAAATTATCTGAAGCTGATCTTTTTCTAAATGATGTTTCTAAACTCAATCAATATTACCCTAATAACAAAAAATATAGTTAATTATATTTCAGAATTAATACCAGTTCAGCATTATAATTACAACATATTTATTTACAATGTAAAATCCTTAAATACAATGAATACACACCTAATCACTAGCTTCAAAGCCACATCAATAAAGCTACTATTGAAATTAGATACTATTGAAATACTTTGCAAGAATTTCCTTTCATTTATCAAGTTGTTTCTTATAATATAATATTCCTGAATACCAATTTCAGCAACAGTATTTATATCCAAGAATATAATATTATTTCGTTCCAAAATGTGTGAGCAGTATCTAAAAATTAAGTTAATAGTTCAAATATAAAGATAAAGAGTATTAAAAAAATATTATAAAATAATTAAAAATAGAATACATTTATAATTATTACAAGTTGTAAGCTCCTTTGTATTTAAGAGCTATCTCAAGAGACAGTGATTCTGATAAAAGTAATATTATCCCACATCAACTATGTTGCTTCAGACTTGAGAAATATTTTTTATAACATGTTGTGTTGTATCACATTATACAGAAAAATTGTTTTCTAATATATAAGTTAAAATTCATTTTTTAATATTGATTTTTATAAAAAAAAAAAAAAAGCTTTCTATAATTCACATACACATACATTGTAATTTATATTTTGAATTTAACACTCATCCATATTAAAACAAATCAAATCAAATCATACCTTTGCAATAAAATTTAATCAAGGGAGAAGAGCAATATTTGAGGAAAAAAACCAAAACAAAATGTAAACTATTTCTAATATAAAGCTTGGTCATATCTGCCTACAGATCATGATTTACTGTCCAAAGATAGAAACCTGTCTTGGTCAAAACATATTTTTTATTGAAAAATTATCATCCTTCTCAAAAAAGTTGAATTTAAGAGTTAAATTTATCATTGCACTATAATTTTAAATTAAATTAATGAAACACATGTACAGATTATAAATCTCTAATAAAAATGTTTACTAAAATAAAAAATAACTGAAATATATTCAGTTAACATCCATCAGTCATCAATAAAAGACTTATTACAAAAAATCGAATAATCATTTAAAAATTCCAAAATCAAAACTTAACTTTATTTTTCTAAAAAAAAAAAAGGACAAGACCTTGATATATAATGGCTTGATAAAACTGAGAAATGGGTTTTGGTACAGATAGACTTTATTTCTGTTAACCTATTAATTGTAACAGTTTCATGATGTTATAACAATTGACTATACATATAATTTTTAAGTATATTTGAGATAATAAAAAGAAAAGTAGTGAAAAGTGTTACTGCAAACTATTAAAACATGGCTTATAGTCCATAATAAAGTATTTAATGTAATTGAACTCACCAATTTTTAAATAAATTCATCCTAAAATTGAAATTACTGTAATTACATTATAAAATTATATTTTGAATTAATCACACAGAAAATGCTGATGCACAATATTTAACAATTTGAACTGAGAAAACTTAATTCGGAATGTTTATAAAATTAAAGGTTATCAATAAGATACCATGATTAGCATATCATTTCTTAACTTTAACTATGTTAATCTAGTTCAAATAAATGGGAATGTTCGATATGTTGTTTTAAGGCTTATATCTGAAAATAAGCCAAATGCATATTCGTAGAATTGCATTTTGGGAATTTCTAAATAAATATTATAACAAACTTGGAAAATTAATTACTTTTGTGCATTTGTGAAACACTTAAGTGCTCATGTTATAGTAAATGTGTTATAAATGTAATATTATAGAGATAAGCAGATGCTCATTGAGCATCTCTACTACATTAATAGACACATACAAATAAAATTATAAATATGAAGAACTGTGTGTGTAATCTTTCAATAAATTTTTATCATTATTCTCAGTCTATTAGAAAGAAGAATAATGAGGTCACATGTATTTAAGATAAACAGTTATGGATAAATATTAAATTTAGAGCATTTTTTGTTAATAAGGGATCAAATATAAATCATACTAGTGTATTCACACTTTTTTTTATTTTGAATTTACAATAATATTTATAAAGCTGTAGATTATTGGGTTTACCCTTTACATTGCTCTTTCTGTTTGAAACTAAAGTTAATGTTTAGCACCAAGTAGCCAGCTATTCACAAGTCTCAAAATAATATATATCACAAAACTTGATAAAATCCAATAATTAAAAAAAGTTCCAATATTTATATGCAGTTCTATTAAACCAATTACTTTTTAATTTCTAACATCAATTTTAAATTTTATTACAATTTAAGCAGAAAATAAAATTGAAATACATACATTCTAAATTAATGTTTAACATATATAATTAATTAAACTTAATATTAGTATTATCTTATAAGAATACCAATCATTTCTTAAAGCAATTATCAAAGCATGGTTGCTATAAAAATAAAGAAAATTATTTAAAGATTTTCATTATAAAAAGATCATTATTAAGATTAAGATAAGCATGGCTAATGGAACTGCACAAAGAAATTTCTCTAATACGAATTTTACTTCACAGCATGGAATACTGCTAACATTATTCTGAGAAATTAAAAATAGCTGATCTACATGTATAATACATATGTAGAAATAAATATACTTGCACAACATATAAGCACACTGAGTTTAAATACTTTAAATATTATGTTTAGATAAGTAGCAAGCATTCCTCTTCAACAGCTTTTTTGAACAAGTCTTTGGATAGATTCTCATCAGCAGATATGGGGGCCATTTCATTGGCAAGACCCAGATATTTTTCCTCCAAATCATTTAATCGCCTACACATAACATCATCATATCTTCGCAACCTAGTCCAGACATCTTCATGCAGCTTATACAACCTGTGTTTTTTATCTGTTTCCTCAGAATCAGGGTCAGGAACAGGAGATACAATTTCCTCTGGAAAACTCACCTCATTGCAAAAGAAAAATGGTTTAAAGACTGATGTAGAAGGGTCAAGAGTTCCTGTGAACCAATGGCAACACTTGAACCCAGATTCCGTTTTTCTCAGAACTGACACCTGGCTTGAAGTAGTAACAAAGTTACTGTTTGTCATACAAATTGTACTATTCTTATCCCTCAAAATCTTAAACATGTCAACAGCAGAAAAAGTGCCTTGTTCAGACAAAGTAGAGAGTAACTGCCTGCCTACTTTAAATCTGAGTGTGTCCATATCATCTTCAGCAAAAGCCAACTGAAAATCAAGGGGACCATCTGAAGGGTGCCAATATCCCCCTTTTTGAGCAAATGTCTCTAATTCACTGCAACTGAGATCTATTTTGGTATGGATGGTGAGCTGATTTGAAATATTCCTTACACCTTCTGTCACCTGCTCAGCAGCCCAGATTTTGCCAGCACATTCCAGAATCCATACTTCTGAGGGATCAGCTATCAAAAAACTATTGTGATAGTCAAAATTCTTTAAAGTATCAGAACAATTCCCACCCATGCCATGAGTTTCAAGCAATGATACTATGACTTTCAGAGCTTCCAATGCCGTCTTACTGCGCTCCAGTCCTAATCGTAGCAGATCCATTCCAAGCAACTTTGGAGAAGAATCCTCATCTGGAACACGAGTCCAAACAGCTTCATTTCCTATGCAGACTCCATGCTCGTTTGCACCCATTTCTGCACCCCACATCCAAGCTGGTTTACTCAATATGACAGCATATGTATGAGGGGCTTGGTCGATTTCTATATAGGTACATTTAAGTTTCGAGGACTCGGGATAATCTTGTGCAGGAAAATATACCACTTCTTGAACTTCTTTCGCCGGTCGATCGGAATTTTTCCCGAAAATAATGCAATCGTCTAACGTAGCAGGCGGTAAAGCAGCAAAAGTATCGCAAGATCGAGGGGAAATTTTTCCAAATTTCGAAGTTTGAAATCTGTCAGCCATAACAGAAGATAGACAGAAGAGAAAAAATCTTATAATATACACAAATTAACAATCAATAATTTTATCAAGTTCTGTTTTCTTATGCCTAAGTAAACAAACGCACTTAGCGCATAATCACAAACAAGCCTTTAGTTAACATTAAAACGAGTGCTGCCACCTGTTGTCCATTTATAGCACATTTATAAATCAATGTTATATATAAAAAGTATAAAATAAATTTTAAAATCATAAATATATAGAAAACATATTTTAGCTAAAACATTTTATATTAAATTAAACTGAAATTTAAATATACACTCTAAATGCTTTGCAACACAATATTATTCTAAGTTTTAAAAAATACATAAAAATACAGAAATACTTGATTTTCGAAAATTTAAATTATCGTGAAAACATTTTTGCTGCAAAAATGTATACAAAAATTAATCAAGTACTTTTAATTAAGAAAAGGTAACTTTAATAAATACAGATGATATCTATTATTTTAAATAATAAATTATTCTCTAACATGAATTAAATATTATTTGTCATTAGTATATGCTTAGAAGATGCAAGGAGAAAAACTAAAGCATAAGCGTAAAATGATATGAAATTATTATCACTAAGCATTAAATAGCTAAACTTTATGATTTAATAATTGAGGTAATATATATATATTAACATTTAAATATAAATATTGATAACTAATAAACATTTAAATAATGAATCTTACATAATAACAAACATAAAAATAGCAATACGTAAAACAATATTAAACAAATAAATATTTAGATTATTCAGATATGCATCAAAATTAATCACTTCAATTAAAATAAATAGTTGAATAAATAGTTTTAAATATTCATAATAATTTCTTTTCTTCTTCCTAATACATTGTAATGAGTTGTAAAATATATCTCTTCATAAAATTTTCCCTAATACTTTACAACAAAGATCTTAGTATAATTTATGATGTAACAATTTTAATTCAGAATTTTAAGTGTTAAAATGAGATATCCTATTAATGATACAATACACACATATGAAATCCATCATACAATACTTAATTAACTAGAAAATTATATGTAATTGCATGTATATTTTATCACAGAGTACACAATTAATATCTTTTAATTATTAAGTATTTTTTACATGACATATATTTTTAAACTATTGTTTAAGTATTCTCGGTTTTAAAATTTATAATATGTGCTTAAAAATTATTCTATAATTTACATGAACAAACATACATGACAAATCATAAGTAATATCACATTTCCAATTTAAAATTAAACAATTTACTCAAATGATAAATAAAATATCAAAATATTAACTGATTACTAATTACTAAATTTTAACTAATTAGTATATATAACAAAAATTAAGTTTTATTTTAAAGTATCAAAATTATGAACACATTTTGAAATGGAAATTGTATATTATTTTCGTATACTTTTAATATTAATGTAGAGAAACTAATTTTATTAGTTTCAATAAAATATACATATGAGTATATGGAATAATAAAGAATATAAAATACAATTGTATACAAATATAAAATACAAAATAAGAAAATAAAGAATATAAAATGTCCACAAATTTATTCATATATATATATTTTTTAAATTACATGTACTAATATAGTAATTTTTTGTTTTTAAAATATAGATACTTCAAAGTATTTATTAATGTTAAATGTTTTAAAAATGTCAATTGTTTTAAAAATGTTATTAAATTTTTTTTTGGTTTTGAACCAAAAAAAATTACACAATTTTCAGCGCCTCATTCTTTAAAAGTTATTCTAAATTAATAAAGCCTCATAAATTACTAAGTTTACTTTAAATAATAAATTATTAAAATAGACTACTTTTAAACTACCAGAAGCCAGTCATTTTTTTACAAAAATATTTTTAGCACCTTAAGAACTTAGATTAGATATGAAGAAATATTTTGATTTTGCTTCATTTCTCTTCATAACAAAAGGATGTGTATAGTTTTTTTTATCAAAAGAAGACACTGTTTAAATATTTAAATTAGTAATTTAGAAATTTATTTGTATAAATTAATTTCAAAAATAAGGTATGAACAGAAAGTATCTTTTGTTTAATTATTGACATTTTAAAAGTCAATAATTTATCAAAAAAGTATCTTCTGACGTTAACTTTCATTAGTAAAATTATATAAGATCTATTACTTTTTTATTCATTTATTTAACTAGTAATTTAATAAAAAAAAAGTGCAAATATGTTTTTCACATGGCATTTTTAAAATTTGAATAATATACCTTGTACTACATTTACCGCATAAAAATTTACTTTAGTGATATTAATAATTAATTTTTCAATTGTGAAAAATACAGTTTACTATAAATATTGGAAAATGTAACAAAAAAACCAGAAGGGAATTGAATGAAGTCTTAAAAAAAAATTAACAAAATAAAGATTTTATTCAACAATCATTCACGAAAGAAAAATTAGCTAATTTATTATTTAAATAATAATTAAAGTATATCTAATAAAACTAAAATATCCACATGGAACTCTCTATACATAATTTTCATCGGTATTAGTACGAAGACTGCATATATATATAAAAATTATTTTGCATTATAAAAAAATAAAAAAAAGCAAGTCTTTGCAAAAGAAAATTAGGAATGTGATGTAGAATAACATGTTAAAAATACAGATTTTGACAAAATTTAAAATATAAAAAATGACTTCAAAAAGAATATAAACAACGGTTGAAAGATTACTGATACTATTCCACACTCTGCCATTAGAATATTAGTGCTCAAAATGACAGAGTCATTTAGTGGCGCCATCTGATGAACAGAAATAACACTTTAACATCGTTATAAATAACAAACATTTATGTATTTTTTAAAAACTTTGATTTAGTACTCCAGTGATACAAATACTTTCCAGTGATAACTTGTTATCATAGTTTAACAACTATTAATATTCAAATAAAAATATTCTGCAGTTATTGTCAAATTATTATTTTTCTGTCCATTTAATTATTTGAAAATTACTATGATAACTATTCCTTTTTTTTAACTGTGACTTTTTGATCAATTTAACTGAAAAATTGTAACTATCAGCAAATAAATATTTTGAAATAAAGCATTCTTTACTTTCAGGGAATTATTTTTTCATGATCACAATAGTTCTATCAATATAACAGATATTATTGAAGTTCAACTGACAAAAATATTAATATTCTAAATTGGATAAGTTCGTACAGAATAAATAAAAGTAAGAAATTGAAATGTTTCAATTTTTTTTTAAAGATTCCATGTAAAAAAATTTTCATGTGAATGTTAACTAAAGAAAATCCTCAAGTACTTTTCAATTAAGTACCCCTTAAATCGGATTTCATAAAATGATTAAAACTTTTAAAGTATATATATATATATATATATATATATATATATATATATATATATATATATATATATATATATATATATATATATATATATATATATGACCACTTTAATTTTAAATAAAAGTGTACAATAAAGTAAGAATTTCTATTTAACTGCCACAGGTACATAATTATAATTATTTTATAATTTAATACCTACACAAAATTAAAGAATAATAACATATCATGCATATTCTTGTTTTTAATTTGCAAAAACGCGAACTATGTAAATATAATTTATTGAATTTTACTTATAAGAATTCTTTTTATGTCTGACATCATTATTAACTCATTAGGTTAAATAAATTTTTATACATAATACCTATGGATATTTCTTTTAAATTTTTTGCCTTTTCTTCAATTGTTTTGGGATAAACCCATTTTTGCCTAAAGACATATATTTAGGTAATATTTTTCAATAGCCACGATGAAACGGATCATTTCAGAACCTTGAAATTTGCTATATTTTTGGTTACATATAAAGCAAGTAAAAAATCCTTCATTAAATAATGATAATAATATTAATAAATAACTGCATGAAAAACGTGAAATTTCATGATTGCTATTTCACTAGTTTCAATAACTACTGCGACTTATAAAAATTAATAATAATGAAAATGAATAATTCTAGCTTCAAAATATTATCAATCTTTTAACGTCATTTTTTATTTATTATAGCATATACAAGATCAATATTGTAAAAAAAGTGAATGTGATGTTTAATGTGGTACATTTTCTCAAATAAAATGCATAAAAAAAAGAAACATAAATGCAAAATATTGTACAAATAACGGTAGAAGCAAAACATAAAAGCACGTGCTTTATAATATTGGTCACATAAACATATAAATCGGTAATGGATCAAATTTAGTAATCAAATCTTTCATGGAAATATTCAAGCAAAAATTTAAATTAATAATTATATTTTTGCAGTGCTCCCTGCTAAACGCAATACTAATGACTACAGAGCAGATACCTGAATAAAGAATTAGTAATATTGTCCAAAGGCATAACTTAAACAGCAATGTTACTTGAAAGTTACTTTTCCTTTATCATTTTGAATTCATAGGATTATCTAAAAAGGCTAGGTTATATTTTCGTGAAACTTTCTCATAAAGTTAACATCGGCTCGAAGGTCGTTGTAGGACCTGGTCTTCTGGTGGAACCATTCCCCGTCCCCATTCTTAAGTATTAACCACCAGTCCCCCCCCCTCCCCCCAAGTATTGCAAAATCTTTCTTCAAATGATCTCACTCTATCTTTTCTTATGTTTTCTTTTAAATATTTCACTAAATGAGTTACATTAAATATCTTAAGAGCTATTATCTTAGCACTCATTTCCGGAAGTATCTGGCATCTCACTCTACTGAATTTTACGTATGTAATGCCATCATATTTATATAAATTGTATAGATTTTAAAGTTCTCTTCATCCAGGTATTACATTCTAAAACAGCATCAAAAATTGTTCTTAGAGCTTTTCTCTCGAATATCACCAATGCTTTTTCCTCCATCGTTATTTAAATCAATACCTCAAAAAACCACAATTTAAAACTCATCTCCGTAACAGCTCACACACAAAAAAAAAAAAAAAAAAAAATTCTTGTTCTTCCTTTTATTAGATGAGGATTCAAAAACGTTTTTAAGTCGAAAAAACAGCTATTTCGGCAATAATCTTTTTTCTAATTTCAGGATTGATATCATTATGTTGAAACCAAATAAGGAAAACCTTTCATGGATTCAAATTTCAAAGGACTCATATCAAACAAATTAGGTGTTTTTTTTTTTTTTTTTTTCCTCACAGTACATATATTTTGTTTTTGCCACTTTTTCCATGAGATTCAATTTCCCGACCTTTCGAATTCTTTAAGGCCTTCTCCAAGCTTATCCGCAAATCTTGAAATCTATATTATCAGTATGTGCTAAATTTGTATTAATTTATTAGAAATACTAACCCCTGTATCAATGCAAGTAAAACTTTCTCCAATGTAAAATTAAAAAGGATGTATACAAGTGCATCCTCCATTGCAAATCTCAAATTTATTGCTCCTTACACTCGCACCTCAAAAATTATTAAGATAAGAATGAGTTTCACAAGTTTAATTAATTTTATTGGAAGAAACTCCCGACAGTTTTTTTTTTTTTTTTCTTGCAACCCAGCTTTATTAATATTATCATAAGTAGCCATGAAGTCCACAAACAAATGGGGGATTTCGATTCCAAACTCTACACTTCTCCAGAATTTGCCTCAAAGTGAAGATCTGATCAACTGTAGATTATCCTCTCTTGGAACCACACAGACAATCAAAAACAACAGTTTCTGTAGCAGGAAACAGGCGATTAAATAACTATTAAATAAAATTTAATGAGCAATAATTAATAAATTTATTCTTTTTATATTCTCACAGTTCAATACGAACTCTTTTTTATGTACTAGATATGAAATACTTAAAATTTCTATTCATTTGGTAGAATTTCTCATAAGGTTTACTTAAAAAATTTTGAAAAATATTGCCATATACAATAATCTCCAAAATATTTAAGATTTTTCCATTTTTCATAACAGAAACTGCTGTTCCGTTTCGTTTACCCTGGTATATTTTACTACTAATGTCGCTCACCGCATCATTCAATCAATCGCCAATTATTTTTATTGGAAACTAGGAATATAAGCACTTAACAAATTTTACGAATTTGGAAACTTCTCATTCCAATTTCGTATTTGACTCAAAATTCATCTCTCAGATGATCAAAATATTTTTTAAACAAAAGAACAGTGAATAAATAATATTGCTATAATATTGTAAATGAAAATATCGTTTTTTTCTTATTTTTATAATTAGCAACTATAAATTTATTCATTAATACTTGAAGCAAACAGGCACTTCACAACCTTAAATGTCATGGGAACAAGCTCCAGCAAAAACAAAACACATCTCTAAGACGAACACAATTTCATAATCATATTTCTGGAATTAGAACGAAATTAACTTTCCCAAAATTCCGCCAAAGTGTATTCAAATGCTTTTTCAGGTCGCCAATTAATTCTAAACAAGGAAGAGAGTTGGAAAAGAGAAACAAGAGATGATGTAATAAGTTCTAATCCAATTGCCTGAAGGACGAGTAGAGGTGGCTGGCTTGGATCCCCCGTTGTTGGCGTGATAATGAAGTTTTATTTCTGGAATGTTTTTACGTAGTTTGTCTCCAAAAAGGTAGCACCCATATGACACTGTGACCCAAAATCTGTCTCTAATACCATTTCGCAATTCACACCTTCTTCATAGTGTTCTTTAGTTCTTAGTTAATTTTTTTTCGATCAACCATATAAAAAAAGCTTAGTATTTGAAAAAAAAAATCATGGTTCATCACAGGGATATATATACTTTAGATATAATTTATTAGATACAAGATTTCTTTCAATTCAATAATAATATATTAGCAGTTTGAATATTGGTTAAGACAAGAATTAAATTTCTTTAAAATGAAAATTTTATATATCTATATATTAATTTAATTTTCCAAATAAAAACGTTGCGCTCATTAACTTAGGGGAATTTGTATATAAGATAATTCTTGTTTCATTAACAACTTAACATATAAATAAATCTTGTATCTCTTGTATATAAAGAAAAACATAACTTGTGAGCAGTTTCCCTAAATTTATCAACTTTGTTTTATAACAAACTATAATAAAGAAAATGGCTTTCTTTTCAATAACAGTTTACAAATACGATTTTTTTAGTTTTGAAAATTAGCATTGATTTTGTTATAGCAATATGATTGAAATTACACTAATAATTTAAGGAAGCTTCCATTATCTACAGTATTTAAATTTATATTTCAAGATAAATATTCATTATTTCCAACGTTATATTTCAATGCAAAATTTCAATTTCGCGACATACAATGCAGAACACTTATTTAAAATGAAATCAAATTTAAAATGACAAATCATAACAATTAAATAAATATCTTATGTTCAGTTTTCAAAACAACTTCAATTTTTAAACCAATTCGTTAAAAAAAAAATTATGTGTATTATCTTTTCTTACTCGAAAATTACTAAATAGAACAAATTGATTTATAAAAAAAAATTTCCTAACAGTTCCATTGAAATTCATCTGCCCCATTAAGTTAATAAAAAAAATTAATTGAAGTTTCCTCCAATCCGCCGCCCTTGAAGCCGCGGTATTTACCGCAAGAAGAGAAAAGTAGGGTGCGGAGAAGATTCGTCAATTCCAAAAATAGCCTTCTTTCCGGATGGAGAGGGATTGAATCAGTGAAAGATGCCACACACTGTAATCCACTATTATCTCTCCATCCTCCCCGCGCTCTACTGGTTTTTAGGAGATGGTTAAGTGGATTTGGTGAGAGCTGTTACGCAGCGATCACCAGAGGAAATGACTCACTCCAACAACAACAAAGCGGGCAAAGATAGCCGGTACAAGTTAAGTTTCGGATTTTCTTGGTAGAAGAGAAAGGAGGCTAATTATTAACCCAGATGAATTTCCACTCATAATATATATAGACAATTAAGTCCCGAAAATTGTTATTTTTACTAGGGAACACCAAACTTTTTATTATACGACTCAAAGAAATTAATTTGTCTTCACAAAGACTAGATGTTCTATAAATATTCACAGTAGAACTTTAAAAATGTTTTAAACATATATATCTTATAGTAGATTTTCAAAAGGAAAATAATTAAATGTGGCACACTAAAAGCTAATAAAATAATTAAGAGGCAAAATTCTAACATTCAATCCGTCATTAAAAATAGCTATGCATGACAACATTAAAATGATTGCAAATTTAAGAATCCTTCTCTTTCGTTACTTTCAAATATTAAATACTTTTAATTATTAGATCTGTAATGACAGATGAAATTGAGCACACTATTACTTTAACTGAATAAAAAAATAAGGAAATAATTTTAAATTTTCTTTCAAGATAATCTTCCTTTTAAATAACATTTCCTTCAATTTCAAATAACAATCAATAATAACAATTTGCCACACGTACATACTTCTCAAAATTTTAATATAACAACAATAGAATTCAAAATTTAAGAAAAATATATACTTCAATTATAGAACAAAAATGATAGAAAAAATATGAAAATCATGTAGTGACATTGACAGTAAAAAAAAAACAAAAAAACATCGTATATCATATAGAAAGATGACGCTCAAAAAATTGATAAAACTGATATGCGGAAGTGTAATTGGATATGATAATATTTCATATCATAAAGGAAACATATTTAAATGAGATTAAAACAAAAACACAATAATCATATGTAGCGCCCTTTGTTTTTACGAAGTCATGCATCTTTAAAGATAACTAATAAATGAAAGGCGGGAAATTAATTCCTATCGAAATGTTTAGAAGGTAACATTTGCAAAAGAATATGTATAAAAATGGAAATCATCAAGATAAATTTTAATAAATACTGCAAATATGGAAATAAACATGAGAATAGCGTTAAAGTAATTTAAATATAGATTCTGTAAATTTTGACAGAAACAGCGGATTTTAGCAAGATTTTTTTTAAAAAAATTCAATTACTTCTATAGCATAAAACTTAATTTCCTTTAATTGCTATTCATATAAAATCCGTCATGGACAATAGATTTCGATAAAGAATCAAAATCTTTACTTAATCAAATAACATTTCAATTTAAAGACAGAAAACCATAGTTCATCATTAAACGCAAACTTTGCGGAACTAACAAATCATAAGACGGAACAATGGCATCTAAAATTGGATTGTAAAAGCAGAAACGAACCCGCAATGAGGAAATATTTAATGAACCAATGAGCTCAATTGAAAATAAAACAATTTGAAATGCGCACTTAAAATGGCTGATGACATTGTGAAGAGAGATAAAATGATATCTATTAGATCTACTAAGTACAGAACTACTTCACCGCAAATATGATTAGTTTAAAGAAAAAATTTCAAAAATCATTTGGTTATATTTTTAAATGAAAATATTTAAGCAATATAATATTACGTCATTTTAAGAACTACATAAATCAGATAATATATAAATATATATATATATATATATGGGGGGGTTCAGTTGTTGTTTATATATATAATCATCATATTTTGGATACAAATGCTAAAATTAGACCAGAACCTACAGTTTAAAGATATCCAATCCACAAGACTGAAACGAATACCAAACCTATGAATTATTCGACTCCACTTTCGAAATCGCGGATGTACATTTCCAATCCTCGATAATTTGATGGGGAGAAATAGATGAGCTGCTTCATTGAAGCTGCCATCTTCCTTGTTTTCCACCCCCCCCCCTCGCAACAAATTAAACACATGAGACTGAAAAATACAAATGAGCTCTATTTCAGATTAGCAGTGTCTACCTATTGTATCTTATCATACTTAAAAATTATTTAACGTATTTTTATCAGCAAAATTAAAAGGAATAAAAATAAGCAGTAAAAATTCAAAAGACATACTTAAATATAAAATTTAAATATATAAACCCTAGATTTCTCATGAACTTTTTTAATTTAATATATATGATTTGATATATTTTAACATTACTTTAATAATAAATTTACTCAATTTTAATGATTATATTATCTATAATATATTTCGAAGAGAATAAAAAATATTTTTTAATTTAAATCCAGGAAATGTAGGTGTATAAAATATATCAAATATAACATTTTACAATTTGAGCATTCATAAAAAAAATAAGAAATAAAATAAAAACTTTGGTTATAATTTTGTTGTTACTGACGTATATTTCACTCTTATTTGCAATTAAATCTGTATCCTAAACAACACACAAATGTAAGCATTCACTTTT
This sequence comes from Latrodectus elegans, assembly GCA_030067965.1. Lineage (NCBI taxonomy): Eukaryota > Metazoa > Arthropoda > Arachnida > Araneae > Theridiidae > Latrodectus > Latrodectus elegans. The sequence continues at coordinate 77,924,127 of CM057814.1, read as the reverse complement.
TTTTCTTTCTCTTCATGAAATATCAAATAGCGTGTTAATTTTGTTAAAATTCACATTTTTCTATAGAATCACAGCCAAATGTAGTCTTAATCTTCACTTTACATTTTCAATTAATTTCTTCAGCACATGAAACAATTAACTCTAGTACGTAACTAATTTATGATCTACATTTGATCGAATACATCGAGATGTTGTTCTGTCGCGAAATATAAGGTTAAAATAAAGTTGATGATGTGCCCGACCCCGACTTATAAACCAGGCAAAGACCGTAGAACTAAGAATGCCTGTGCAGATCAAAAAGTTTTCTATGATCCAATGCCCTTGTACTGACGCATGTCGACCTCGTCACCTGATCATGGTTCGAAATTACAAAGCAGCTGGCGGTTTTCGTCAGAGGGAAACGTATTTCAAAATTTTTACTGGACTTATTTTATCATTGATTAAACATCTCTTTCGTTTTTGAAGAAACTTATATTTTACTCATCTATTTTTTAAGCAAACCTGGATTAAAATATGTTTTGGTCCTATAGTGTAAGGTTCCGAATACTAGGATTTGCACGTTTCAGCATTAAAAGGAGCGGAAGTGATGGCACCTTTATTTTGTAGGACACCCAGTAGGTCTCTCTTTGTAGGGAAAGTGAGTCTTGTAATTTAGAAGTAGCGGCCAAGCAGAAGACTTAGCCTAAAAGCCCCAGAGGTATCATTTCACATGGAGGGCATTGCGATTACAACAAATTTAACGTGCCCCAGCCGCCATTAATGAGTACGATGATTCTTCAAGTGGGTCGAGATATGAACTCACTACCTTCCGTTCACGGGAACGAACGATCAAACTAACCAGGTCACTGAGGATATATTTAGAATCATTAGAAGCCGTTGGATTTTTTAAATACTTGAAAATGCCCATCATTATACTCTATAGCAGTAAAGTCAAAATTTGAAAACTGGAACAGAATCTGCTAAATGATGCGATTCTTTATATAAAGATACGTTTTAATAAGTTAATAATATTCTAAAATAAAGTATTAAGAAAACCATATAAAACGTTATATTATTAATTTTAAAAAAAAGTGTTGGCTATTAGAGTGAGCTATTGAAAAATTTAACAAATCCAGGAGTATAGTTTGTGAAAAGTTTAAAATACTTATCTAAAACAGTTTCCTAATATTTACAGAAAAATACTTTCGAGCAAAAATTTGTGCGACGAGAAAAACACTGAGTTTCAAATACTGAAGTAAATATTTTTAACACCATTTTTCGCATTTGGAGAAATTTATTTTTAGCCTAGAATTCTTAAACCAATTTCAACTAGCTACCGGAAACTATAAAAAATATTTTTAACCATTGTAAGGTTCGAAAATAAAGATAATTTAGAACTATCCGCACTAAGCTTTGCTAACTGCATATTTGGTGCATTTTCTGCGAAAATTTTTAAAATCTAAGTCTAAGCAGATAAACTCTCTCTACAGTTCCGATTTTTTTTACTGTCATTTTCAGGGGTGCTGTGTAGTGATAAAGGTGTCCGACATAATTTTTTTCCCCAGAATTAAATAAATGCAAAATAACATTTTGATATAGGTTTTCCCTTATTTTCATTTTGAAAATAATGAGAAACCTAAATAAGACTGAAAATGACAACCGGAGATTTCATAAAAAGTTTATCAGAGTAGGAGTGAAAATATATATCTCGTAGTAATATCCATTCAAAACGATTCGAGCATCTTATTAACTTATGAATCCATCAATGACCTCATTCTTTAATATGTTTGCTGCTGCTACAATACAACATAGACGAGAATAGCCGTGATAAAAGTTACGAATGTCCTCGTACACGCCAACAAACGTGCCAAAGCGAACTTTAATCCACAACCCACATATTGATATAAGTCTGTTATCCATCAATAACGACTCAGAGATGATTGATATGAATCTTTTCCAGACGCACAGCAAGATTTTTTTACTGATTATCAAAAAAAAAAAAAAAAATTACACGCATGAATTTATTTTCTACAAGATGTTTTGGTGGCGAGTTCGAGACGATTTTTCTTTTACAAAGAAATAGTAAGTTTAAAGTCAACAATAGTAAGCACTCCGCAAAATTACTTTATTTCGATTATTATAAATGCGGATATTTTTCTTGGGTGATAGCAACGAGAAAACACTTTAAGAAAAATGGAAACAAACTGCTTTACCTGTGAATTCATATAGATATAATCAGGAAGAAAACATTAAATGCAAGGAAGAAAATGAATGATTATGAAAAATTTAGTACTTTCTATTTTTAAGGCCACCGCGATATGTCACGAAAGTTTATTTAAAAAAATAAAAAGTTATTAAACAAAGAATAACCCTAAATACTTTCATTTTGCCGAATCCTGAATAATCGTCTGATATAATATTCTTTTTACAATTTATACATTATAAAAAGAATTCTAAATTAGTTTCATGATCCAGAATCATTCTTGCAAAAAAATTCAAGTAAAGAAAATTCTATGTGAAATTATCTTGTTGATGTCATTAAAAAATCTAGCAGATATAGAAGCTACAAAGTTCATGCGCATTACTGCCTTGTTTTGATAAGTGAAAATCTAGTACCGAAAAAGTTTTCAAAGAGCTTCATTAAATCGAGATCTATAAGGCATTTTAAGGAAAGGAGCTCTTAACCAATTTTATATTTAATTAAATTTAACTGGCGAGTATACGAGAGATAAATACGATAACCGATTAATTTCGATGTGTAGATAAATTAACCAATAAGCCACATTGTTAGACTACTTATGTATCATTTATTTTTTCAGGAAGATAACACGGGCAGAAATAGTCTTAAGCATCAATCCAACTGTAGGCATTTTCCAGTTGATCATAATCAATTCCCACGGTTACGAACCGCCAATTTACCCCCAATCTGCATTGTGCGAGATACTTAAGCGATACATTTACAATTACAGATATTTTCAGTTCTAGATTAAGGAACACGCTAGAGTTCATTAAGAAGCGGAAAAGGCACGACGAGGGGCACACACATCTCACCGCCACATGTCACAAACACCGTTTCCTGCTTCGTTTATGCCACCTCGCAGCTTACCAATCCAAACAGGATGCACTCATGAAGAGGGGACAATCGAGGGATAAATCTCAAGGGGATATTTTGGGGATCATCAGCAGTCCCGATGTCAGTGACTTTCGAGCTACAACAAGCGCTCATTAATTTTGATATCACCGCACAAATGCTCGATTGTGCGGTGATATATAAATTAATGAACTCCACGCGAAGCAGCATCAAATTAAATAGTTTCAAACATCCCTAAGCGTTGTTTGCAACATCAAATTGAGGCATCTAAAATCAAGAGAGATTGGTGAAGACAGTGTTCTGTGCTTAAATTTAACTTCTAGGCTTAAAATAATCTACTCTTATGAACCGCACTGAAATAGAAATAAAGATTTATTTTTTAAAAAATAGACTTAATAGGATTTAATAATATAATTTCAACGATAAAAAATATGAGCTGAAAAATAAATAAATAAAATATCAAATTAAAGTAAAAATAACTGTATTAAATGAAAAATATATTATATTAAATGGAAAAGATATTAAGTATATTTTGAGCTTTTCTTACTCACTTGAGAATCACCTATTACATAAAAGTGATAAATTATTAAAAGAAAAGAAATTTAAATAAATAAAATTGGGGTGATAATGACCAACCTCTTCTAAACTGATAATTTTCTTTAGCTTCTATTACATTAAAAATAGTTTATTTACTATTAATATTAATAGTAAATTAATAAAAGTATGAAAAATCTTCATAATTGCTATCCATATGTTTATTGATTATAAAATTTTCAAATATGTTATAAATTCCCTCTATTTTAATTTTACTGCAAAAATAATCACATTAATGAATATAATATTTTATTTCGATTAAATTGGCATGTTTAGTCATATTATTCTAATAGTTCTAATCAATGGAAATTAGATTTAACACATAGAACAGGGATAACTTAAATAATTTCCAATTACTAAAACACATTCTAAATGTTATTTTATATTGTTTGGCACAAATAAGCAAAAATTAAGCAAAATCAGCAAGAAAAAGAAATGAATGAGATTTGAAATATACAATATTTTCATGTACTAATATAAATAATATTTTCTATGTTTTTAAAAAGAAATCATAAAACGAATTAAAATACGTCAAAATTTTCAATTATATTATAAAATAAGAATGTTCTATTCAATTTGAAAAAAAAAATTCTCTTATTAGAGAAAATTTTATGAAATCACCGAAATTCGCTCAATGTCTTTAAATTCCATCGTAAATAAGCTTGATATTAAAAATATACGATAACAAAAGTTCTTATATAATAATAAATGAAAAATTATATAAGAACTTTTGTTGTATTGAAATTTCTGGCATATTAGACTAAATTAAATTATGCCTTCAATTTTTACTTTTTTTTTTTCTTATTATACATCAATATTTTTAAAAGCTTATCAATGAGTGGCGAAATCATAATATTGGAATTTGAGAATGAGAAGGAAAGAGAGAACTACAAAGTTATTAAGCATAAAATATTTTGGATGATGTACGTCGACTTTGTACATATATGAAAAATATTTATACATAAATCGATTTATTATAACACGGCATATGCAATTTTACACATTGACAAATAAATAAAATATAGATTCAAATATAATTAGAATCACAAAAGCATAATACAAATGCTGAACATTAAAAGAATGTTAATGCGTAAAAAAATGAATATAATAAAATATATTTACAAATGAAGATACATTACCAAAAATATCTAAAAAATTATAATTTAGATACACAGTCATATTTTTGAACAAGAGAAAGATAAAAGAGCTGGTGTCTTCTCCAAATTTTTCCAACTCAAAGAGCTTTTGAGAAAAATCTCAGACAATTTTGATGGAGAAATGTATGCAATTTACATGGCTCTCCAAAACTTTTTAGATTTCTCGGAAATGAAATTTGTCCTTCTTGTTGACTGTCAGGCTGAAATTAATACAGTGGCAAATTATACTCTCCTACCTACATCTATAGAATTTAAATGTAAGACTATCATTAACACTTTACTATCTGCGGAAAGGAAATACTTTACCTAGCCATTGCGGTTTGCCTGGTAATGAAAAAGCAGACAATCTCGCGAAAGAGGCTTCTTTTTTAAACCCTCCAGATACTCCTACTGGCCTGAGAAATGCCAAACTCCTTCTAAAACGGGTCATGCATCACCAGCGAAAAATTTATTACAAAGAGAAAGCAGTTGATGCCTCTTGGAGGACCCTGCTGACCTCATGTATCCCCAGAGATCTACCTAGATCTATAGGGGTCTCCTGCTTCAGGTTACTTACTGGGCATGATTTTCTCCAGAAACATCTATATCACATTGGGCTTGTGGATTCACCCGACTGCATTTAATGTAAGGAACATGTTGACATGGATGGCGAGTATCTTTGGAAATGTTCTGCCCTCCAGGAAGCCCGCATTTCTTCTCATTTTAAGACGCTCTCCACTCCTGGAGATACTTCATTTCTTTATTAGACTGCAAGACTTATTATGCTCGAAAAAGCCAAAATAAGAACGTTAAAAAATAAAAATAATAATTGCACATTTTTTTATAAGAAATTTAAGATGCTATATTTATTTAGTCCAGACAAAATTGACTTGACACATTTTAGAAAACCATTTATTTTCGATATGTGTATGAGTCTAGATTAATAAAAAGTACAAATACATTCCCATGGGCGGGCTTAAACTGCAGACATGAAAATAAAGCTTAAAGCTTGTTTTTTTAAACTGTTTTCCTAAGTGCCTATGTAATCTGTAACTTCCTGTCAACTTTCCACGCATCACTAAAGATACTGTTTCGAAGTTATAACAATTATATTTCGTTAAAAAATACGATACTCCATATGGATTTTTTGAGGAAAAACAAAATTAATGAAAAACAAAAATTCATCCGTTCTGCCCTTTCCATATGACGAATAAAGAACAATTCAGTAATTCGAGATTGTCACATTTTAGAACAGTTTCTAGTCCAACAGAATTTCAAGATTTCAATGCAATCGATGTCCTTGCTAATCACAGTTCGCAATGTGGACACACTAATGTCTCTGACAGAATAAATAACTTTTCCTACGCAACTGGAATTATTCAATTTATGGATGAGCAAATCCATAAATTGTTCAACTTGTCAAAACAGTAAATGTCAGAATAATTCAATTGGGCTTCCTAGTTAAATATTTCGTTCTCATTTTTATGTCTGTTCATAAAATGGTGAAACAATACGCCGAGAAATTCAAAACATTATGCTCTTTGTAAACTCAAAACAACTTTTAAGCATGTGAATTCAACTTAAATTTATATTAATTAGGGTCACATTTAATTTGATTTCATAACTATTGAATTTATTTATAATCAGGAAAATATTTAAAGCATAAGTAAAACAATAAGGAGGATTGATCAGCGTTTGTCTCTTGAGTGATTATTTTATATCCAGCATTCCACAACGCGCGCGCGTCCACCAACAAATAACTTATACAAATTTTTTAAGACATACACATAGTTCACGATACATATACAAATTTTTTAAGACATACACATAGTTCACGATACATATACAAATTTTTTAAGACATACACATAGTTCACGATACATATACAAATTTTTTAAGACATACACATAGTTCACGATACATATACAAATTTTTTAAGACATTGCCCTGTTCACGTTTACATTTAGATTTAACATCCTTAAACATAGAAATGTCAAGAAATTGCGGCCTACATTTTTATTTTTGCATCCCGACCAAAGAATAAGCGTGTTTTACAAACTCAACAGATTATTCTAAGATTTCCAAAATTACATTTAAATATAGATAATATATAGCAGATTTTGTTAATGATTAATGGGTCTCAAATTTGTGTCAAAATATAAATCAATAAATTCACCCCTCTATTCATTTTCCAACATTTTAGAAAATTAATATTAGTATCATTATAAATACCTACCATAAAGGAACTAACATAATTTGCCTTTGATTATGTTACTTCGCAAATTAGTCATAATTCTATAAAGAAACAACAAAAAGCAGTTGTTTCTTTTAGAATTATTATAATTTGCATTTGGGCTTCACAAAGTACAATTTACAACAATATGAAACAAAAATATTTTCACATAACTTCAATATATATATCTTGTCACACTAAATATACTCGTGTCCATAAATTAAGGATAATGCAAGTTCAGGCAAAAAGAGACAGAAGCAAAACAAATGTGACTTATTTATAAAGTCTATTTATTAAACAAAAGATAAAAAGCAAAAAAGATGCTATATGTTTGACATCATTAACAAAAATTTAATTTTTTACTCCCTGGAGCAAATTAAAAAAAAAAAAAAAAAAAAACTATTTACAAAAACCAATATAACATGGTTGGTATGATCATTAAATCATAGTATGTCCCCTATATGATGCGATACAATGCCTAAGCATGCTGAGTATCAAATTATCGATCTGATCTTGGGGAATATTACACTACTCATCAAACAATGCTTTCCGAAATTCCCGTAGACATGTGGCAGGGGTTTGAGGAGCAGCAATTCGTCGGCCAAGCTTGTCCCACACATGCTATACTGGATTCAAATCCAGTGAGTATACTGGCCTGTCCATACGGGAGATAGCCTCCGATTGAGGCTATACGTTTACAATGTTTGCACGTTGTCATCAATAAAAAGAATCCTGCCCTTATGGCGCCCCGAACAAACGTACATGTTGTTCCAGAATGACATCCCGATAGATGAGGCCTGTCATGGTTACATTCTGAAAATGCAGGTTAGTTCTGAAACGCAGAATAATTCTCCCTAAGCGAGCAGTCATGCACCACCGTTCAATGCAGTCCTGCAATGTCGTTCAATGATGCTCTCTTGGTGGTAACAGGTACTTGGCCCTCTCCATATGAAAGTCCCAAGACCAGTGTTGCGGAGTCCACAATGCATGCTCTCTACTCCAGGCTAACTGCAGGCGACAATGAGTTGCGGTAAGTGGAACACATCTGACAGGCCTACGAGCATATAGACCAATGTGCCCTAAGCGTCTGTACACGGTCTGCCTTGAAACTGTCGTACCGGTAGCTGAAGAGAGCTGACGAGACAGGTCTGATGCTGTGCTCCATCTGTTTCTTTTGGCAGTAACTGCCAAATAACGGTCCTCATTCGGCGTTGTAACTTGCGGGCAACCTGAAATATAACGTCTACTTACATTACCATCATCTTGGAACCGTTGCCAAAGCCTGGAGATGACACTCTATACGATTCTATGTTCCTCGGATACATCCAGCTGGGTACGTCCACATCTTAGACGGTTGATAATTGAACCACGTCCAAATGCTTCCTTTGTACCATAATTAAGCGATTATTACACTTGGCTTTTAAAGCGTTTGTGAACAATTTTACTTCTTTGAAATCATTTCTTATGTATTCCTTGCTTACACTCTCGTCATTATAACGCACTATCGGCGCCAACTGGAAAAAGCTTTGAATGAAAAATTACGTAACCCGGCCTTTAAAAATTAATGGCAGATCCTCTTACAGAAGTGTTGTGAAATGGGCTGAAATTTCAGTCTTTCTATGATGAACACTTCTGAACTGGAACTCCTACCAGTTCAACGTGATGGTCATCAAACTGAATAAACGATGGAGCGGAAAATGATTTGAATGAAATGATTTAGTCTGACTAATAGATCCGCAGGCGCCCTTTGGGGTTACAGACAAGGATAAATTACTTCAAGAGAAAGAAAATGGTATCAAGGTCCAGACTGAACTAAAAATCTTCAATATTTACAGTGAAAAAAAAGATACAGAGCAAAACTGCATATTTCATAATAATCAATAATTGGGCAATACACAATAATTACTAATTATCAAGTTTCATTTTATAATAAAAAGTTTATATATAATATTTCTATACAACAGCTTTTAGCTTCCAAAACGAAAATTAAATTTTAGTTTTCATTTTCTCAGATTTCTAAGATATAACGTCATGATCCAAAAATATAACGTCATGCATTCAAAAAAAAAAAAAAAATTCGATAAAATTATATTCCTCAACGGTTAAATTGAAGCAGGTTTTTGAACTATCGATTTCTCAAACTAAAATGAACACTCAGATGTATCGGATATAGTTAACTATTTTTATGTTAGCAGATAAATTTTACAGTGATTGCAGTAACTTAATTTAGAACCAATATGGAATATTTTATTGAAATTTATATCATTATTTAAAGTAAATAAATGTATTCTAAATAACGCTACAGATTAATCATCCCAACTTTTAAATACAATGTAATTATTTATTAAGTTTTTTGCAAGTGGAAAACATTAAATATAGGATTGACAGTTTCAACAACGAATAAAAGTATCTGCCACATCTTGAAAGTTTCCATCATTTATTAAATGGTTTGGGTGATGAAGGCCAGCTTGAATATTATTAAGGTCAATGTAAGCAAAATTATTTACTGTAATAATAATTTTACCCACAGGAGAAAAATACTATGGTACTGAAAAGAAATAGGTCCGAATTTCACAATAGAATGTGACTGAAGAAGTCATCGAAAGTCAGATGATTTTTCAAAATCATAATTTGATAGTTAATTGACGAGTAGGCAGAAATAGCTATAAGAAATGAATTAAAATATAAATTAGACAGTACAGCTGTTATTGGAGTGAAAGTATCTGTTATTGAAACGAAATAATTAAGTGTATTAGATTATTTCTTAAAGGATTCATCAATTAAAACTTGAAGATGAATGTTAAAAATCGTGGTGATAAACTTTATTAACTACTTTTATTTTTCCATAGAAGTTTCATTTGGAATTCACAGCATGCACATGCAATTTTCCAAAGTATAATGATTAATATAGTATCATGCATATATTTTAATTGTGATTACACTTTCCGTAGTTAAACACCATGTCTAGAATTAACTGGTAGAGTTCAACTTAAGATTAGGTACAGAGAAGCATGTTGTTGCAACAACAACCATGACTAGAATGTAAGATATATCGGCACACAAACTACTTCTGATAAATAATAACTAAGATTAAAAAACATTTTTCGATTTCCAAAGCTAAAAATTACATACTCAAACACAGAAAAAAACAATATTACATATAAACAGAAGTTTTGTTCTTTAAAATAACAATAGAAGTTCTTAGAATAATGTGCATTTCATGCCAAATGATTTACACTAGAATATACAATTTGTTTTTAAATTGTTCTAGTCCCAAAACCTTGCAATTCTATTTAAAGTGACGGATAACCAAACAGCAAAACTGCATGCAAATAAATTTTCATCATTTTTTCTGAATTCTTTGTATAAATAAACCAATAATAATTACCATGTAGACAAATTGATCCATAGCAATACAAAATATAATAATAGTTATATAAAAAAGAATAGGAAATTATTACAAATAAATAAATTAATAATCAAAATCAATCTAACTAAACTGATATTTGCGAATTGCGTTATAAAATTCAGAAGATAAAGAAATATTTATGTATCTCAAAATACGACACATTTTTTAATTAATTTTTTAAACTAAATTAAGGAAATAGAAAAAATATCACTGAAGAATTATATCATTTCAAATAACTAGAGCCATTTGCAAAGTAACAAAGCGATAAAAATACATTTGGCATAAAAACTCCTATGGCGCTATTATCGCACTTTAAAAATTTCTAGCAGAGCATAGCGTTCTTCAAACAATTATGAGTACTTAAACAGCGATTATGCCAAGAGAGAATTACAACTATATAATAGTTCCTTATTTTAAGATACTTCACTATATGTAACATTTTTTCTTCCCTATTTCATCAAACATCTATTCATATACATACAAATACGATCAGCCAGTGAAATATAATGAGTAATATACACTAAAATATAATAATATACACTAAAATATAATGAGTGTCAAATAAAGCTTAGCTTTATTGCAAGCATTACAAATTTACTATAATTCATATAAAATTTTGCTCTCAAAAACATGCACAGAGTCACCACTACAGTTTAAACAAGCTTCATGACAGATTTATTAGTATACGTGTACGGCTGTCAGCTGTCGCCAATATACAATATCTGAAGGAAAACTATTAAAATATTCTGTCTCGAACACGATGCAGTCATAAAGACAACAAAACCTGTTTCCACGGCGGAGAATTCAGGGTTAAAAAGCAAATCTCCGATGAAATGCAAATTAAGAACGCATTCAAGAACATGGCGCGATCGTTTGAGTCCTACACTAAAGCGATGAAAACAAGTTACAAGCATCGCCAACGCTATTTTGCTAATACAAAAGCGCGTTACCATTCAATATAATAAAACGCCTCCTTAAATACCAGAAAGTTTACTTATTTTTTATTTTATTTATTTTCAAATTTATTTCTCTTTAGTTCATGTCAAGAAATAGAATATGAGAAGTATTTTAGAATGAAACAAAAGATCTTAAAAGATTCTTTCATGCCAAGAATGGTTCGAAATGTACGACAGAAAGTGGTTTGTATCGTTAGCGGAATGACATATTTTGTCACTACCTTCTAAAACAACTAAATAATAGATCATTTAAAAAATGTATATAAATAAAAAGTGAAATAAACACAATGAAGAAAACGCGTAATAAGAGAGATTTATTCAAAATCAAATATTTCCACAAAATATTTGCTCAAGAAATAAATTCTTTTGAATGTTGTTATCTGCTCATACTGACCAGTTTAAGTGCCAATAGAAAAATTTCAAATAAGAGGAAAAATCAAGCTTTCTTTTTAGAAAAATCTAAATACAGAAAAACAATTCAAAACATAAAGAAATAACAATAGGAAAGACGAAACCTAATATTTCTTCTATAACTTATGCATTCCGAATTAGAAGTCGAAATCACAATTTTAAAATAAATGGCCAGAACGTTAAACATTTGACTGATAGTTTGGGAAAACGTCTTTAATATAAAGAAAAATATTTAAAAAATCATAAATAAATTTTTAATATCAATATAATATCGGTTTTTTAATCACAACCACTAATTTGTCCTAATTCGAATAGTTTTCATAATTTAGAAAAAAATAAATGCGAATTAAAACATCTTAAACAAGTTCATATAACTTATTATTTCTAAGTGCTTAAGATAATTATCATTCATAAACAATTTTAAAAGTATTCACAAAGTCAATTTTAAATAGATTAAATTTTTAATTTTTACAAATGCAGCTTGGAAAACAATGTAAATTGGCAGAACTTTAAAAGTGATGCTTTAATTGTCATTTATGCAGGAACGATTTTTCTAAAATAAAAGAAAACAAAAACTATAACAATTTTTAACAGGGCTGAAAATTTAATTTCTTATATTAAAACAGTAACATATTATTATATATGCGTCGCAAACTATTAATAATTTATACACGAACACAACTTTTAAACAATGCCTAGAACAGAAAAATTTTTCATTTTTCGGTCAAAAACAAATGAAAAAAAATGCCTAAATTAATTATTTTTAAGATAAATTCAATTCATTTACCTATTAATATGATATCAATTTATGTAACTTGGCCATTTTATCGTTAAGGTTCTATGAATGCAACATCCATGAAAATATTCAATAGTTAAAATTTTAAAAAAAATTATTTAATAATATCTATCAACAAGAAGGAAGTAACAAATCCTCCCTTTCTAAACTGTTAAGGAATAATGCAAAATTATATGCATTATTCATAAGCGAAATTTTTCAAAAAATAAATTATAATTATACAGATTTTTTAGTCAAAGACATTATTTATATAAAAAGGAGTTGCTCCTTAGTAGGCCAAGTGAAATTTGTAAGCACAATGCGATTGTGAGAATTTTTTTACACATATTGCACCACATACATTTTACTATATTATACTGACAAATTTGGCGAAACACAAACAATTTGATGTTATTTGGATAAAGTATAAGTTGCAAGGCTTTTTACCATTTGAAATGTATTGCTTTTTAGGAAGATAGGATAATTCATTCACTGTGTAGCAAGGAAGAAACACAGTTAGCTTCTAAATACCAGAAAATGTACATACAGATAGCACAAATTCGATATCCATCATACTCTGTTCAACATTAGCTAGGATCAAACTACAGATTTACCATTTTATACAGCAATGTGTTAATAAAAGGACAATAAGAACCCAAATTTATTACAAATTATGGTAACATACATTGAATAGAAACTATTGTAATCAGTGATTTATCAAAACAAAAATATTATTTTCATTTGTTGATCAGAATTTTCTTGAAAATGCCATTTTCTTTTTCCATTAATTCAAATTATCTACAAATGACTTGCAATATAATTTAAGTGAAAAGTTTAGTTACAATCAATGATATGAATGATCACCATGACTTACAAATAAGGTCAGGCTTTCTGAAATAGATTGAAACTCAATAGTTAATGTCGAGCAATGGAAGAGATTGATACTAAATAGTGAATAGCCTATCAAATGATAGCTTCAGTGGGAATTTGGACATCTCAAGCATAATGCCTTCCAAAGGTCTTTTGATAGAAAGTGGACAATTGGAAGGAAGGAAAGCTGGAAAACTCTTAAGAATTCATTGTGATACGTGTGGAAAAAAGAGATACTAGAATTTTTGCTTTCTGCTGGTACATCTGTTAAGGTGCTGTTACCATTTATTCTTTCTTGTTACGTAAATATCCCTTAATGCCTCAGTTGGTTGTCATTCAACAGTCATTTTTGAATGAAGGCTAATTAAAATGGGATCTAAAATTTAACCTGAATTCCAAATCACTACAAACATGCACCCCTGCGGTGAGAATTGAACTTAAGAATCACTGAACCAGACTAGAGCTCAATTATCTTAGAAAGATTTTTTTAAAAACTGTGCAAAAATAACCAACTGTGGATGTTAAAAAACATCTAACAGAAAATTTTTAAAATATCCATTGCATAGTTTATTATCAATAAAAACTGTAAATAACTTTTAAAAATAAGTTATTAAAGTAAATATTCATAGCATATAATACAATTTAATCAGAATGCCTCCTGTGTTTTTCGATTAAAAATCTTTTTTTTATAATGTTTTTCATTTGTAAATGAAAACATACACAAATAGATTTTTGATATCTAAGTACAGATTGCCTAAAGTTAATATGTTAATATTTACAGCTTTGGATATGGTTTCTAAGTTAAAGGATTAAAGCAACAATATTACTTTTATTAATTTTTGAGTTTGGACTTCCTAAATATTTAAGGAGACTTTTCAACTGTTTCTTATAACATTAAATTTTATAGAACTACAAATAACATAGATTTACTACAATTCCTATTTGAATAATAAAATCAAGCATTACTATTATCAGAAATAGATATGTGACTACTACTTTCTCCTTTATTGTAACCAATCGTTAAAGATGCCCGAAATGCATATTACTATTAATACTTTCTTAGTTATATTCTGCAGACATTGTAATTTAAGAGCTTCTGCTATAATATTAACCATTCATTAGGCATTATGTATTACTGATATAGTTTGTTTTGCTTTTAATAGTTAATTTGCAATATATTTCAGGGTGCCTATTACTGCCAACAGAAGTGACTAAGCACACCCAACTACCTCATAATTTAGAAACATAGTGAAGTAATTAATCAACACTTGAGCAAGCACCCTCTTTTCCACAACACACCATTGATATAGTGTGAGAAGATGGATGCCCACTTATGTGCCAAATTCCCTATTCAAATATGAATCAAAATCATAAGATATTTTTTGCTAGTGAGATTTAATTAGTGAAGTAATAAATATTTCTAATATATATATATATATATAGTCTTACTTCTGCATTGTTACTTAAATATTTTATAATATTATTTTAACTTTGCCTTTATAACAAGATATTTTTGCAGAAATATACATACAACATATGAAGTAATAGCATTAAATAAGTTAATAGAGACTAAAAATGTCAAATTTCCTATGAATAGTAGACAGTAAAATGATTTGTAAAAAAATTCATAGTTTTAAAATAACTATGACATCAATAATTTGATTAATAATAATATATTTTTTCCGTTTATTCCTTATTAATTAAATTTATCTAAGCAGTTGTTTTCAAATCATAAGGGAATAAATGACATCTGATTTTCAACACATTGTATTGTTCTCACATTAGAGGCCATTCCACAGAAAAAGGAAAAACATATTCTTTTGGTTTCCAGAGGAGTTGAGATTTCAAAGATAGAATATATAAAGACCAGTTCTAGAAGTATTCTCCAGGTTGTTTTGTATGTTGATGTTATAGTTATGTGTAATTTTTTATGACATTAAAATGAATACATAAAACCAAGATAAAATTTTGCATCATTTGCTAGTCCATAGGCTACAATACTAATATAATGAAAAAAATGTAAGTTATTTTTCCAATTCATTACTTTGAATAATCAATATACTGCTATAGCACTGATCTATTGTATTTTAAATTGAGAATTAAAAGTGAGAACAAGAAATGATGAGTAGCAAAAATTTTAATTTTATTTACTAAGAAAAAATATATATTATTTTCATAATTTTAAAGCTTAATTTTTATTAGGATTATTCAGCTTAGCATTATTAATTAAGTTCAAGTATTCAAACCAATTCTTTTCTATAAATACACCTGTTATTTTTGATTTTTAAAGAAATACATAGTGACAAAAGTAAATATTTGATTCCAATTTAATTAATTCAATTTGAAACTGCTGATGTGAGCAACCTAATGACCACAGGCTCTTTAATATCCATCACATATCACTGACTTTCAGGAGATAGTTTTCATTAGTAGTGGGTCATATTCATATCACAACCTGGAAAACTTTCCAACATATTATTTCTTTAATTAATGTGTTGCTTGAAGACCAAGTTAAAAATCTGTATAAAAGCTTACTTAGCCATAAGTAAGATTTTAACTATAACTTGATTTTTTGGTGATACTCCTTGATATTTTAGGGATTTTTTTATGCTAATATAGGCACCAAAATGTTAATAACAGAATGGCAACCCTAAAACAATGTTAGTTAAAGCACTGACAATGCCAGGATTACACAAAATTAAAGTTTATCAAAAATATTAATCGTTAAATTTTTTACCAAAACAAAGGGAACCTGTATCTACACCTAATCCAAAATCTGTTTTATATACCTAAAGATTCAAGTCTCCAGAAAAAAGTATTCTTTTCTTAAGACTCTACCTCAGAGAAAGACACTTGAAATTTACTTTTCATTAAAAGACTTCAGTTAATCTCTATAAAGCATAGAAATATCAGAGGGTAGTGCAACTGTAAAATCTAACTTCACAAATGAATACAGTAAATTTAAACTTGCATGAAGAATTAAATAAACAATGTTATTGATACCAAAAAACCTTTGTTTAGTTTGTTGAATAAATTTTTAGTAATCCTACTATAAAGTTTGCCAAGTAGACAGTTGCAAATAGGAATAGAATAAAATTTTCTAATGTCATTTCCTAGTTTTCTAAGTTAAATTTTCTTAGTTTGACATTTCATTTTTATATCTGTTTTTTTTTTTTTTTTTTTTTTTTCTTTACAAGTTCAATAATGAATAGTATTTGTACATTCACTTCTAGACCAGCAAATTGATATTTTACTATTTTAATAATATATATGGTATAATGATTATAACAGATTAAATATGGTATAATGATTAACAGCAATTAAATTATTTATTATAATTAAAAAATTAACTAGCCTTTTTTTTAATTTGATAAAACAAATTTAAAAAATAATATGCAGATATATGAAAATGAACCATAAATAAATAAAAAAACTCAATACCAATTTTGTAAATAGCTATAAATGAATTCAGTAACTAGTAATCAATGAAGAATGTCCATTCCTAAATCAAAATATCAAAAGAAGTTAAATAAACTTTCAAAATAATTGAAATTCTTCAAAAAAATGCTTTTATATTGGAATTTTTTATTATGCTTTCAATTATTCAGATCTTAAAGACATTTCTTTTATAAAACTATGTGACTTTATTTACATAAATATGCAAAAGTTTAGAGGTGTAATAAAACTTTGTCTCAGAAAGTAATCTGAGAAATAGAAAAAAATATTTTTAATTATAATTAGTAATAAATCAATAAAAATATTTTAACTGAAAATTAGATAGTTTCTGATTCACCAGATTAATTTTAATATTATGTGTATATAGGTAGATAGACATATGAAGCAACATTTTTTAATCTTCAATTAAAATAATTTTTACATTTATTGTTTATAATCATAATCTAAAAGGTTTATACATATATATATATATTTAAAAATATATATAATACTAACTGCAATATATAAAGAGGAGAGAATTTTACACACAAAAGTTTACTTTAAATTAAATCTGTAATTCCATGGCTATTGTTCATTATAATCATTAATTTTTACTAAGCATTTTTAATTTTCATGTAATTAATTAAAATATTTGGATTCATCAAGAATGTAATGGACAGTAAATAAAAATTTTCAGAAAAAAGTTTAATCAATTTATTTCTTAATTGTTAGTAAACCAAGAATTTAGATCGAACTTTAAAAATCATTTTTTTTATATTTATATTAATCACTTTTATTTTGTATTTGACTGTAATTATGTTGTAAGAAATTGATAATAACGAAACTGAAAATATCACTTCTTAGCAAAAAGTTTAACTATTTACAGAAATTTTACAATATAATACATTAAAAGTTTAAGATATAAATATACTTTTTCATAATGTTTCAGACTTACTAATTTAAGTAAATTTCTTCCATCATATTCAAAAATATTAAAAAGAAAATGGGAAAATAATTTTAAATATTAAATCACAAAATGTTAAGCTAAAACCATTCTCTTATAGCTTTTTATAAAACACAAAACAGTTTTTTACAAAAAATGAAACAATATACAAAAAATGAAATAAATATAACGTACGATTATATGTAAATATCAATTTGGATATGCATTAAAGATTAATCATGTTTAGTTATAATATACAAGCAAATAATTATTTATAAATAATTCAGTTGGTATAGCTTTAAATTTTATAAATGAGAAAAATTCAGAAAAAAAAAATATTAATCATATTCTATAGATCAGTTAACATAGATCCTGCAATGTTGGAAAAAAATACTAATAATATCCTACAAAATTATCTGATGTTTCATATAAGAAGACTTGCAACAAAACAAATTATAACATAAACAATGTTAATATAATCATTCAAATATAATGGGTATTCCATAGTTAAATAAAGTAAGCAAGCAAATTTTAAATGTGAAAACTTAAATTTTTTCACACTTAACTTTTTTTAATATAATAAAACTGACTTACCAAGATCTTCCATTTTATAGCAGTGAAACGATCTGTTTATAAGAATTCTGAAGAGACCAACACAAAATCAAGGAACTACCACTTTGATAAAATATCAGTATAAATAAATTTTATGATGTATTCTTTTCAGAAGCTGCAAACAGAAGACAAAGTATAAAAGTATATGTTTGATTTTAAATTGCCACGAAAATAATAAGAGTTACTCAATTTAAAAGAACCGGATTATAAGTCAACATCCATCAATGCATGACTCAATCGCATACATTTCGCATGCACTTGACACAACTTTACGGTTTTCATTAAAAAACAAAACAAACAAAACACATGAAAATAATTGCTGTACAGTTCTTAAAACTGCCAAGAGATGGCAATAGTAGTTGGGACATCCAATTTTTTGAATCCACCCAAACTGTGATTACACTACGATAAAAATGGGTGTAGTATAAATAGAACTTTTATGCTATTATTCATGAAGAATGTGTTTTAAGAAAATTTACTATTTAAATTACACAGTCCTAGTTCAATTAAACTGTGTGTTCAAAAGATCATCATAGAACTATTTATTAAATTTTTTATAATTTGAGGACAATGGTTTCACTGATTTTGAGTACAAAAATTACCTATATGCTTGATCACTTAGTTCATACCGAATATCAATTGACTTGTTTCAGTCACCACAATCAAACCTGGCTAAGATTTTAAGTAATTTCCGGCTTCATCATTTTTTTTAAGTATAAAAAAATGACAAAAACCACAAATAGCTTTTAAGTAAGTTTTAATATAATATTCAAAGAGCATATTAATTATACTTAAAATAGTACAAATTTTTTACTAAATAAATTGCAAATGAATTATTTACAATCATTCATCTCCTAAAATTACTTTCGAATTATTCAGTTGTAAAACTATTATAGTTGCAATAACGACTTAATATTAATAAGTACAATAATCTTATTAAATTTTTATTGTTGTATATTATGTAGTCAATGAATAATACTATCCCCATTTTTGCTCATATAAAAATTATACTTTTTTATAATGCATTATATTTTATAATGCATTATACTTTTTTATAATGCATTATATCTCACTACTTATTTGTTTTGAAATTTTTTCCAGTTATATATATATATATAAATATATATATACATATATATATATATATATATATATATATATATATATATATATATATATATATATATATATATACACACACACACTACTGGCCATTAAAACTCCTACACCAGGAAGAAATGCAGATAACAAAATGATATTTATTGGACAAATATATTATACTAGAAATAACAAGGGATTAAATTTTCAAAAATTTTGGCTGGATATAAAGATCCTGAGAAATCAATACCCGGAATAACCACGTTTGGCAGTAATACGCCTGGGCATTGAGTCAAACAGAGATTGGATTGCATGTACAGGTACAGATGCCCATGCAGCTTCAACACGATGCCACAGTTCATCAACCGGAGTGACTGGCGTTTGGTGCCGAGCCAGTCGCTTGGCAACCATTGATCAGACATTTTCTATTGGTGAAAGATCTGGAGAACGTGCTGCCCTGGGCAAAAGCCGAACATATTCCGTATCAAGGAAGGTCCGTATAATACCGGCAACATGCGGTCGGGCATTATCCTGCTAAAACGTAGGGTTTTGCAGGGCTCGAATAAAGGGTAGAGTCACGGGTCGTAACACACCAGAAATGTAACGTGCACTGTTCAAAGCACCGTCAATACGAACAAGAGGTGACCGAGACGTGTATCCAATGGCAACCCATACCACCACGCCAGATGATGGGCCAGTATGACGATGACGATTGCACGCTGCCAGTGTGCGTTCACCACGATGCCGCCAAACACGGATGCGACCATCATGATGCTCTACACAGAACCTGGATTCATCTGAAAAGATGACGTCTCGCCATTCGTGCGCCCAGGTTCGTCATTGATCACACCATTGAAGGCACTCTTGCCTATGACGCATCGTCAAGGGAAGCCGCAGCCATGGTCTCCGAGCTGAGAGTCCATGCTATTGCAAACCTCGTCGAACTGTTCGTGCAGACACTTGTTGTCTTCCAAACGATCCCGTTTCTTGACTCACGGCTCGTGACGTTGTTGCAAGAGCCATTTCGACCATGCGGATAATATGCCTGTCTTTTCGGCTGCTAGTGATGGTGGCCGTTGAGATCCCGCATGGCGTTCCGTATTACCGCCCTGAACATATCGATTCCATACTTTGCTAACAGTCATTGGATCTCGACCGACGCGAGCAACAATACTGCGATAAGATAAACCGCAATCCCGGTACGTTGCAATTCGACCTTTATCAAAGTCATAAACTTGCTGGTACGCATTATTTCTCCTTCTTACATGAGGTATCACAACAACTTTTCACCAGGCAACAGCGTTCAAATGCAATTTGTGTATGAGGAACCGGCTGAGCAATTTCCTCATTTAAACACAATGTAGGTGTCGCTACTGGCGCCTGCTTTGTATGAATGCGCTGAAAAGCTAATCATTTGCATATCACAGCACCTTCTTCCTTTCGTATAAATTTCACGTCTGTAGAATGTCGATTTCTTGGTGTAGCAATTTTAATGGCCAGTAGTGCATATATATATATATATATATATATATACATATATATATATATATATATATATATATAATACATTTATATATAGATATAATATATATATAATACATTTATAAAACAATGTTAATTTAATTTTTATTATAATTTAACCATGCATTTAACAAACAGAATTATGTGCACCTTTAATGAACCTGAATATATATACATACACATCACTTAAATTTAGTAATAATTTGCCAAAACTATAATGAGGAAAAACAATTATACGAGGGTCACTTTGAAATTTTTGAGATACAACTAGGCTTTTAAAGTTATTTTTTCAAAATTTTAGGTCTCTTCAAAGTAGTCTCCTCCAGCATCAATGTACTTTTGTAGACGAATTTTCCACAGATTAAATGCCTTAAGCCATTCATTTCTTGGAATAGATGAAAAAAATGCATTTATAGCCAAATCAATCTTATTCTGAATGAAAACGACATACACGTAAGCTCTTTTTTAGATTAAAGAATAATCAAAAATCGCACATAGCTAAATCAGGTGAATACGGCGGATGTTCGATCACTTTTATTTGTTTTTGCTTAAAAGAAACTCAACTGTTAATCTGGCTGTATGTGAAGATGCATTGTCATTGTGAAGCATTAGTCCCCTTACATTCAGTTCTTGTAGAATTTCTGGAAGACATTTAGTGGTATACCAGTTTGCTGTTACTGTCTTCCGTCCTTCCAACTTGATTGCTTTGACCAATTCCGTACTTCTGAAGAAAACGGCATACATCACTTTTTTCAGTGCGCGTTGTTTTTTCTCCATTGTCGGCGTGGGATCATCCTCAAAGACCCATACTTTGCTTTCTTGATGTGTTGGAACGTCAAAAAACGGTATGTACATTTCATCACCAGTTGCAATTTTAAAAATGATGCGGTGGCCACCATCATTTAGCAATTTAAGAGTTTCTTTACTGATTCTGACACGCTCCTCTTTTTGGTGCTCAGTTAGATTATGAGGAACACAACGGCAAACTACTTTTTTCACATGTAATTCTTCATGAATGATTTTGTGTATCGCTGCGGATCCAATGTTAAGTTCCTTCTTTATCATTTGATAGGTAGAGCAATTATAATCCCTTAACGTTTTTCGTATGGAAGACACATTATCTGCGATTACTGCCGACGGCGGCCTTCCTGTGTGTTCTTCATCCTGAAGAAAATTGCGACCTCTTCTAAATTCTCTAAACCATCTGAATACAGTAGCACGAGCTGGAGATTCCTCACCAAATGCTAATTGCAACCGTTGCACGCATTCTCCTTGATTTAATATTGCTTTAAAATCGTAGAAAATCATAGCGTGAAAATGTTCTCGCGTCAACTCCATTTTCTCTTCTGTTTGAAATATATTCTACGCTAAACAAGTTGAAATAAGTCAGTAAAAAATCGTCTTCTGTGTTAAAATACTTTGTATTTTAATATTAAACCGTTATTTTTATTTTGTAAATTCTCGTCTTCGCGTATCTCAAAAATTTCAGAGTAACCATCGTATATGAATCAGTTAAAATCAAGTATTCTGAATAATTATGCTAAAGATGTTTAATTTTTTATTTAATTATAATTTTATACTTTCAAGAAATATCATAATAGCTCTTGATACGAAATCACGACTTTTAACTTTATTCAATTTACTAAGACTTAATAAGAAAACTTATTTAAATTTAAAACTTAGCAATCGAAGAATTAAAAATCTATTTAAATTTGTAAAGCATATTTCATGAATTATCTTAACACAAAGGAATCCCTCCTTTTCCTTCTTAAAGAATTCGTGTAAATCTAATCTCTTAATTACAATCAATCTATATATATCTAAATCTCAACTGGTTCAAGTTGCGCGGATGAGTTGTCTAGCTGATTGCCATTGATCTCTTTTTGCATATAAAATTATTTGCTCCAAATTTTTACAGCTCATAATTGAGATAATTAAATAAATAAAATCTGTAATAGCAAATTTGAGTACTCCTAGATATGTGATCTACATGGTAAACGTACCTTTAATAAATGTAATAAAACCATAATAATTTTTCATTAATAAGGAGAGTACGTGGGGATGTGTTACGCAAATGAAGAAACAAGAAAATTTTACAAATAAAAAACAAACAATTCTACAAAAAAACAATTAAACAAAATTGTTATGATTAGAAAGGAAAGGCTAGTGCCAACAACCAGTGTTATGATTCGATATTTACATTCATTCGCCAAATAGACCCAGGTCTATGAAAATTAATAACGTCATAGTGGTTATAGTTTTCTCATACAACACAATATCGTCTAGGAGACGTCGATATGACATCAGCGGGATGTACTTTAATCCAGTAGACATCTATTTTTGGTCCAGTTTAGATCCATGGCACGTCAAATATTCACCCATTTTCCTTCCACTATACGTCTACGAGACGTTGCCTTTAGATGGTTCATGGACGAAATTTGGATATATTCCTACACACTGCTCTATACTAAGTAGTATTATGCATGTATTCTAGATGTGCAAAGATATTGAAATAATCCCTTATCTATCTTAATGGCTCATATATTTTTGTCCACTAAACAATAAGAAAATTGTTTTTAATTAGCTTGTTACTTTTGCATCACATTTTTCTTAATTTTCAGTGAAATATCTTAGATTTTTGACAGATTTCCTGTTCACGTTTAGTTTATCTAATATAATTCTTACAATTGATAAATTAGCTTTATTTTTATGCTCATTATTTTATTGTTAATCTTTTGAAAATTTAGTTTTTTATTGTTTATGAAACAATTGATTTTTCCTAGAGAAAATTGAAATTACTTCAAAGAAGTTTTCAGTGAATGCATAAATATATTAATTACTATTATAACTAGAGGGTAACAAAATAGTCAAGGATATTTTTATTTGTAGAGTATAATTTTTTTTTATTTTAATATTAGGCACAAATAATTGTTCATAGTTTTATTTAAATATAATTATTTTTTATTTAAATTTAATCATTTTTTTAAATTAATTTTGTTGTTAGAGAAATTTATAAGAATTATTTATTTTTCAGTCAAATATTTTAACTAATTAGATATAATTTCAACAATGTCTTTTTTTGTGCAAGATAAAAGAGAAAATTTTATTTAACTATAATTTTCCACTCAATTGAATTTGCCAAATTATTATGACAAAAATTCTGAAAATTACTATTTCATTCTTTAAAAGCTGAATTACTTTTCTTTATAAAGTTAAAATTTGTTTAAGAAAACATTCCAGCAAGAGAGTGTAAATATTAATTAATTCAAGAAAAGTATAACAAATTATTAAAAATATAACAATTACAAATTATTAAAAATATAACAATTACAAATTATTAAAAATATAACAATTACAAATTATTAAAAATATAACAAATTTATTTTTAATGCAAACAATTTATTCTAATTATTTACATCATACAGAAATATTAATTTACTGAAATGTTTGATTATTTCATTGATAAACCTTGCTTTATGACGCAACCAGTTCACTATCGCAGTTTTCATTTAACCATCAGTTGCCTTTGAATACTGTGGAATTCACCGCACAATATCTGAAAATAAAATAATGTGCATTTAAAATAATTAACAATAATGATTAACATTTTCAGATCAATAACCTAAGACAAAATAATAGTAAAAATCCAAAAGACAATTTTCATGAATATTAAATTAAATTTTTATTAATCTGATTAATACATAAAACTGAATGGATGTAAATCTAATTAGTAAAAAAACAGTGTAAATTAATCAGAAAATATCAAAAATATCCTTCACTAATTTAAGACATTAAGTAACTTTATAATAACATTGTTAGAAATATATATATCTTTTATTTAGTAAATGTTTTAAATATCTAACTACTAATTCAATTTCTAAGAAATATCAGCTTTGTAAATATGGTAATCTTTGTGTTTGATTAAACAATTAAAACTACACAATGCTTAAAATATGTTCCAAAAACCTTCAAGTTATCAGATAGAATTGAACATTACTTTTATAATGGGAACAGTGCTTAAGTAATCAAACAGTTGGTTGGTTGGGTCTTATGGCGCAAGGTCCAAAATTGGACATGCTGCGCCAAGTAATCAAACAGAGAATTGAATTTACATATTAGCACTTACATAAATATATTTCATTAAATAAATTTTTTTATGAGAAATGTATTTTTCCATCATTTCTACAAAAGAAAACTTTTAATGACATACTTATTCAAGCATTGCACTTTCCAAAAACTAACTGCCTCATATTTAGTCCATTAAAGGACTTTTTATACCTAGCACCAAAAACTGACTCAGATGCAAGTTCAATGGTCATTAGTTTTTTTTTCATGATGCTTATGGTGCAATTCCCGGAAGAAGTTCTCTTAGACAAGCTTAAAAAGTGACACTGAAAAAAAAAAACAAATAAAAATATACAAATATTTTATAACTAAAAACATTTAATAATTTAAAATTGAAATTACTGTTTTGGTTTTAGCAACATATATACATTATAACGTCATAATAATAATTATATTTTACAACATAAAGTTCACATGAGTTTTAGGAAAATAAATCTGTAATATCTACATTTAAAAAAGCATTTATAAAAAAAATATCTATTTGAACAATACAAAATCAAATCAAGTATAGTATAAAAATAGTCCCATACGTCACAAGTTCGTCCAATAGACGTCTATGTGACATCATCAGGTGGATGTACTCTAATCAAGTAGATATCTCATTTTGGCCCAGTTTAGATCCATTGCACGTCAAATATCATAAAACCAACTTTAGAAATGTTTATCTTTTTACTTACATATATGCTAAACCTAAGGAACTAATTTCTGGGGAAAATATACTATTTAATCTTTTACATTTGAAATTGATTAAATAATTTGAAATTACAAAATGTTAAAATTAGCAAAACAAGACTTAAATTAATAGGTAAAATTTAACATTACACCATTAAAAGAACAGAACTTAAATAATCAAATAGAGAGTTGAATTTACATATTGGTGCTCAATATAAACAGAAATGTTACTTACTAAGGAATATGTTAATTGTTTTCATTAAACATTTTTATCATTTTTACAACACTAAACTCTTAATAAAATTTAATACAGGAAATGTTTATTTACAATTTGCACTCTGTAGAAACAAATTGCCGTGTTTTTAATCCTTTATAGGATTTATTTTCTCTTGCTCAACATTAGTTCCAAATGAGTTTAAATAATACAGAAAAATTAAAATTTTGAAGGTGAACACATAATAAATAAAAGCTTTTCTTTTTCTGGTGAGATTAAATTAATTTTTTTCAGTTTGCTTATTTTAAATTTAATCTCATCCTCAGTTTATAAATTTGTTTTTCTCATTTAACTGAAAAGAAAAACAAAATTTAGAATTTATAAATGAGGTACATTTTATCTTTTAAAATACAATTCAACTTTATCAACAAAAGTAATTAAAGCACATAACACAATAAAAATATTCAAAATTGTAAATATGAAAAGCTATATAAATAATTATTTCAATTTATTTGAAACTAGGTTCAGCCAATCATTAGCAGTTTTTCATATATAGCAGAACAGAATATGAAACACTTACTATAGAAAAAATGAATTTCCAATCAACATTTAATAAATAAATGATATTTACTGTGATGAAATGAGTACAACTTTTTTAATAATATTCAAATTAAATCAATAAAGAAGACAGATATTTAACAGAAATAAAAATCAGGTTACTGTGTAAAATATAGATGCCATCCAGTTTAGTTTTGCCTGTAAAGTCTTTGAAATCTGTAGAAAAGTGAATTACTACAAAATGACTTTAAAGGAATACAATTAAAATAGAAGAATATTGATATTTCTGTTTGAAACTAAATCAGAGCATCATTTATTAAATAAAATTAATCATCAAAATTTGAATGGAAATACACATATAATATTCATTCCAGAAACTTTGTTCGCTGTTCTGTTTACGTAATTATTTTGTTTTTAATTTCACTGAGAGCCTGCTTCTTAACTTCCTTTCAAAGTATAGACATACAAGCAAATAGTTTGAATGTCAGAAATTTCAGTTAGTTACTAATTTCATTTTTTACAATAAACTAAATTTTTCTCATGAAAAAAGTTTTAACTATATTGATTTAAAAATATTTTTAGTAGAAACAAAATTAATATACTAAGAGTTTCATTTACTATTATAATTTATAATTTGTTCCTGAAAATGAGCATTCTTACATTAATTTACTTAGATAATAAAATGTAATTAAAGAACAAATTGTTTTTGAAGAAATTATAATCAGATGGTTTTTGTAAGAGTATTAAACAAAATAATAATAATACAAAAAAAAAGAATAAACAAAATATCCAGCATTACAAGCATTATGGAATTGTACGCAAAATCGCAAATATGATATTTTGCTTTCAAATTAATTGTACGCAAAATCTAATAGAAAATCATATTCACAGATCACACACAGTCACATTCTAAATACTAAATCACTGAAGATGTTAACAATTCATACTAAATCCTTTTACATAATCTGAAATATTTTTATTAAAATAAAAAAAAATGCTTACCATGAATCAATACTTCAAATTCTAGAACCTTTAGTAGTCAACAAATTTAAATCGTCCAGATGATTCTCCCGGAAAGTAAAAATTCCAAATCTCGTATAGGAAATAAACATACCTTCCATTTAACTATAAAATATAAAAATTAATTTTCAAGTATACATTTTAATAGCTCTTCATTTGAAATATTAGTCCAGCATACATTCAAATAATTTTGTAATATAATTTTTTCTTGCTAAGTAGCAAAATCTTGAATTATGGATTTAAAATTTGATATTCAATAAAAAACACTCAGAGTTTTAATTCAACAGTAAAAAGTATTTTAATTAAACACTAAATTATAGAATTCAGACTATCCTAAAAATAAATTTTATAAATTTGAATCATATCTTAATGTTGATCAATATTTATCTTGTTGAAATCATGAGATAAATGCATGTCTTTGTATGACAAAATAATAATAAATATAAGTAATTTTTTTTTTTGGAAAGAAAAATGTTTTGAATTATAGGACATAGAAATGGTTTTTATTTAAGAAAATTATTTTGTGGTAAAAAAATTTTCTTCCAGCAATTTTAATCGTAATCGCAATGTTTGCATTTTTGAGCCTAAAAATAACTGGAAAGTTAAATGATATAAAAAAAAATTATTACATTCTGCTATCAAACACATTTTATAAATAAAAGCAATATATCCTTTAAAGCTAATTTAATATAGTTACAAATGTAATTTTTCAAAGTAAAAATACACTTAAACATGGTAGGTTTTCTACTGTTAAGTAACAATATTCAGTTTTGAAACCCTATTTCTGTTATGACTTCTTTGGAATAAAAATAAGTTATTTAAGAATACTAAAATAGGAATCGATAAAAGGAAAGAAATTATTTTTAACTTACTTCCTTAAACACTTCTTAATGTAGCAATAAACGACTGTAGATTGTGAGGCAAACGATAATTTAAAATTATGGAAGCAATAAACAAAAATAATTATAATTGAAGTTAATTACCTACTTTTAATATATACCCAGATAATGTACGTTATGAATGTCTTAAGTACATCCACCATGGATGTCCAAATTACATCTATCATGGACATATAAATTATGTCTATTACAGATTCAAATGTTAATACTCCAAAACTCACACATCGTGGATGTCAATCCGACATTCATATGTAGTCGGCAGAAGACCATTCAGTTCACATCTTACCATGGACGTCTTTATGACATCCAAAAGGTATCCAGGACGTCTTTTGGACTCTATGGATCTTTAAAAAACGTCTATTAGACGTGTGTGGTTCTATGGGTTCCATGGCTTGAATTTCCGAGCTTTCTAAATTATAGAGTTATTTGTAAAATCAGATCACAATGTTTGTTTTTATAGCCCGTTAAGGAAAGAATATTCAGATTTTTCCTAATCAGATGATTCCTAAACAAGGGCTCTGGTTTAGAAACTAGTCGGAGAATTTCGTTTTGTTGTCTTTCTAAGATGGCAATGTTTGATATGCATGCACCACCTCAAATGAGTGTTGTATATGTTATGATTGGCCTTAGATATAGTTTATAAATTAAAAGCTTGTTTCTCCATTGATAATTTAAAATTGCGGACTAAGAGAGGATACAATGTTCTATTAGCACTAATAAATTGATTTTTTATGTCATTTATGTGTAGTCTCCATGTTAGCTTTTTATCAATTTTGATCCCCAGGTACAGGACCTCCATTTGTCAGGGGATACCTTACCTTTACACTGATTGATAGACAAGAGATATTTTCATTGACTGAAATGCAACATTCTAAATAATGTAACTTGTTAAAATTTTACCTAAATATTAATCTTTAAGTTGATTTACTCTTGTTGTAATTTGTTTGTGTTTATTTTAAATTATAATTCATGATCTATATTTTGATTCGATTTGTATTTGAAATTGTTCACCTTACAAATGCCAAACTAAAAAAAAGTATATATGCTTCCAAAGAATTGAGATTGCTTATATAACATCGATTCTGATGAAAATACAATACCAGTGAAAAAATATTCATATGAAATTAATTTGTCTTGCAATAATAAACTTCCAAGTTTCGAAGACATAAAAAATCCTAATATTATACATAAATTTAAAGGAATGTGTAAAATTTAAAATTAATAGCATTTGCAATGAGACCTATTATTAACTTTGAAAAAAATAAAATCAAATTTAAGTATGAAAACTGAATATATTTCTTAAAAAATGGTATAATTATGTCAAAATTCTACTACAGGGAAATTTCATTAAGGTACCCGAACACGTTCAGAGCATTTTTTTTAAAATACACTCCATATATACATTGTAACCATTTTTTCTTATTCAACTTTAGAAGACGTTAATATTGAGCTACTAATATTTGATATATGCCAATATTATTCTTCAAAAATGTTAAATATGTCTACAATTTTAAGCATTTTTTTAAAAAATTTAAAAAATGCTACATTAAAAACTAATAAACATATTTGAAAAAAATTAAATCAAATAATTTATATGTTTTTATTTAGAGCATGTACTAAAATTTTAAGTTTTTGTTCAAAAATAAAATAATTACGGCCAGTTGAATATTTATACTGAAATTTTAGTCAAATTTTCTATGCCATTATTCAAATTACAGACCATAATTTGGGAAATATTTAAGTGATTAAAATTCTTTTAGTACATTCTCTAGAAAATAATATATAGATCAAGCTCATGAAATTTCATAGTAATATTATGAAAATATTTTGAGTTATCATTTTTGAAGCGTGCAAATTATAGGCAAAAGCAAGTTCTGAGAAAATCGCATTTAAAGATTATAGTATTGTGTCTTTATAAAAAATTCTCACATATTTGCTGATTAATTATTTTATTTGATTTGCTGATTGATTTCCGGAACAGTAATTATTTTATGTATATTTTAAAAGCTTACTAAATTTATATTTCAAAATTAAACACTGTTTAAACTAATTTTTAACATCATTCTGGCCCTTTAAACACCCTCTTCCGGCGCTTTAAATTTGTCCTATTTTGGTTTCCTAATCTTTACGAAATCCTTCATATCTCAGAATCTAATTAACGTAGAGACAAAAATAAACCTGTTTTGTAAAGCTATTTAAATTCCTTATTTAAAGAAAGAATGAAAAAAATTTGTCATTTTTGGTCGAAATTGACGTTTTCAACGTGTACGGATACCTTAAATAAATGAAGATAATATTATCGTTTTTAAACTTGC
The DNA here is from genome assembly GCA_030067965.1 of Latrodectus elegans. NCBI lineage: Eukaryota > Metazoa > Arthropoda > Arachnida > Araneae > Theridiidae > Latrodectus > Latrodectus elegans. The sequence goes on along the minus strand of CM057814.1, from coordinate 77,893,261 downwards.
TACATAGACGCTTGTTTTAACGAATCTTTTATTTATGAACACTCATATTTTTACAAACTACTGACAGGTCTTTAACAGTCCCCGTAGAAAGAGTGATAATTTTAATTTCGCATTTACGAATTAAAATTTTGAATTCTATTTTTGTGAACTTATTTTAATGCATCTTTTGTTTGATTTTATTTTTTACCGTTTATTTTTTTTATATTTTAAGTTTGAAAAAATTGGTTCATTATTTTCATTCGAGAACTGCAAGTTTTTCGATTTGGAAAAAATTAACTGCACTGTTTGCATACAATACTTTCCTAACCTAACTGCCGTCTTACAATCATTAAATCAGTGTATAATCAATAGTTTCGCATGAACATAAAGTAAGATACTTTTACGAGAAGTAATTATTGCTTAAAATTGCTTTATAAAATCGAAATTTCATGCGACAAAAATTTCTATTTCGGAATTTTTGAATGTGAACTCAGTTTTAAGTTACACATGGTCGATGCTTAAAATATTGAAACATAATGAGTGAAAATGAAAAGAATTTTCACAGACCAAACCAGAAGAAAATGGCGTAGTGCTGCGACTGTTTCCCAAGTAGCCAAATAGCTTAGCCCAATTTTGGCAATCATGCCAAGTTAACGTCAACAAGGAACCAATGACGGGCGTCAAGTTTTCCTCGATATACAACATGCCAAAATAAACCCAATATTTGACCTAAAATGGGTGCCTTGTTTTCCCCAATATTGGGCATGCGAAGATTAACCAAGGTTGGAACTATAATGAGCCAAAGTTTCCCCAATATACAGCATGCGAAGATAAGCCAAGATTGGTCCTATCATGAGGGCTAAGTTTTCTCCAATCTAACATAATAAGTCATTATTGGTCCATGAAAGGTAGCCAAGTTACTACCAATCTTGGATATGCCAAGATTTTGCCAAAATATATCATATGTAGAGTTAAATCCAATATGGCTGCCTACATTTCTAATTTGTTTTGTTGCATTTTTGTTTACTAAAATTTTTTTTATTAATTAAGATCAATGTTCCTGAATTTCAGTCATCTTAAAATTTATGCCCTTGAAGTTCAATCACGACCGTTTTGTTTATTTATCAAGAAGTATTCAAAAAAGTTTTGTATTTCTCTAATAACATGTTTTAAAGTTATATTCTATTAAAAGTTGCTTTATAAAAAATTGCATATTTTTATTATGTTTGATTACACAATACAATAAAAGAACTTTATCTGTACACCTTATAGAGCTTGTGAAATACTAATCTAGATTCTTCATAATATTTATGCCAATTTTTAAGTCAAAATACTTAGTGACCGTTTCCAGAATGGTTCAATAATTGCTCGAAAGCCTTTTTGAAAGTTTTTCTCTTTCAACTATTCGTTTCAATAATAATTTTTATGGTCACAAATACTAATGAAATGAACAGTTACAATAGTAATATTTGTTTATAATAAGATCAACTGTTGACTCTTTCAACTAGAAGTTATGTGCAACAAATAAATTTAATCTTGAAATTTTCTAAAATTAAAAATTTACTTTGAGTTAGAAAAAAACTTTGATTATACTTTTTAGATATAATGTATGCATGAGTGAAAAAGAATTATTTTTTCTAATAATTTTTTATCGTTAAATTTATAAGGGCTTTTCTAGTCCTGCAAACTATAGTGAAGAGGTAGCTGATGTGATTATAGTGAATAGCAACGTTTGAAATTGAATTTTAGAAATATGACGAATCACCATGTATTATCTATATTGCAAAAATATATGCATTTTTTAAAGTAAAATTTTTAAAATAAACTGTTTTACTGTCTAGTTAATATTTTCAGGATGGAATATTTCTAGAACTGGCCTACTATTGTTCAAAATTAATGTTGAATTCTTAACAAATAATGGATGAGTTTGTTTTTATTTATGTTGTTTCTTATGCAAAGGGAAAAAATATTTGAAAGTTTGACAGCGAGATGTGAACTAAAGTTAAAATATTCAGAAACAGTAGTTAACATCTAACTGAACATTTTTAAATAAGTATAATACAAATTTTTATATTTTTTTTATATTCTATGTATTGCAATTCTTTATAAGTTAGAAATGTAAAATTAAATTTTTTCTTCATAAGTACAGACATAAGTAGAAAGATTAAAAGAGTATAAATTACAAATTTAGTTTTTTGTTGAAAACAAAATTTGCATTTTAATTTAATAGAAAAGAACCATTTATTTAATGAAATAAAAATAGGATAAAATCTAAAAATGTGATTATACACAAAAATTGAGTTTGTGTTAATGAGTGTTATGAATGCAGATACGGGATTCTTTTAATAATGGACAAATCAAATTAATATATTACTTATTTGATTATTAAAAATATTGCAAACACAATTATTAGATTTATATGCTATATCTTTCATATTTTCCCAATTGCTAAGTAGTAAACATTTACTTGTTTTTTTACTTCCCTTTTCTTTCTTAATTTCAACATAATCTGATTTTCATCATATAATTTATAAATCTTGCTAAATTATTTAAATATTGCTAAAAAGAATAACAAGTTTGGCGCTTGTGTTTATTTTTAAAATGGAGTGCAAAATAATACATTATAAGCAAGACAATTATTTTACTCATGTAAGATGTACCAATACAACTATAAATGAAAAAATTCGATTTATTGTAATAATTTAAAATATCTTCCTTTTAATTTAGTAATTTAATCCCCTAATTTAGAAATATAATTCGTTGTTATTATTATGAGCTACACATATTATGTAGACAAACACAATAAACCCAGATAGGTCCTATCGTGAATGCTTAAATTGGACCAATTTTAGCAGCCATTCTTGGTCCTATGTGGCTAACCAGATTCGTCCAATGTAAGTTGTCTATTATTATGCCACTAGGTTTCAAAATTCTTTGCTAAATAAAAATAAAGTGTTTTAAAACAGAAAAAAGTTATTATATTCGAGTTTTCATCAAAGAAATGAAAAATAGTCCAAAAAACTGATTTTCACTCTAGGTTTCACTTTAAATATTTCCCGGAGCCTCTTCCTTCTCATGAAATTCACCTTGAACTATGTCTAAATGGTGGGGTTAAAACGCATGTGAGAAGATGTGCTACTCAGCGCTGGTTTTAGTAAGCTATGATATTTTTTTAACATGATTTTTTTTGATTGAGTGAAGTACTGAATTGATTATTTTCAGTATTCAAAAGCTAGTTGTTCTACTACCATTTTTAAAATATCTTTTTATGGATTTCAATTGACAAAAAAGTAAAGGAAATGGTTAAAAGCAAATGGTACATATAAATAGTAAAATTATAAGAATCTATGAGATATCATAAAAAATTTTCTCATACAATGACTACCACAGGAAAAATAAGTATATTCATTTATTTTTATTCTACGTACATTATTTTATTCATCCTATTGGTATACAAATATCCGTATAACAGCAAAATAATTACTTATCATTTCTATTGGTAAATTCAAGAGTTTATTTATTAAAAAATTTTTAATATTTGATTCATAGGTATTTTGAATAAAATAAATCCTCTGAATATTATTTAATATTACAAACATTATTAATTCATCTTTTAACATTTGCTTTGTTCTTATTTTTGTTCAACATTCATTATAAATCTGCGTGTTTTCCTATATCATATTTATATTAAAGAAGGAAAAATATAAACATTTTCATATTAAAATATTAATTTTATTTTTAAATGTTAAATTAAAAAATTAAATTTTTTGTGAAACTCTGCATGAAGCCTTTTGAACATGTGACTCCGTTAGAAAGAAATGATTATTTTTTTCACTACGTGCGTGAATGAATTTAATGCATATACCCCATTCGCACTGCACTTTACGCTTTTAAGTCTGGGCAAAACCTTCTTGTGGTAGCAACTTGTGATTTAATTGAGTTCGAACTGATTTAACAATTCGGGGAATGGACGGAAATATGTTTCAACTGATTTAGCACCATTTTGTTTTTTGCTATCTTGTTCTTAGTTTTTGTTGAAATGTCTGAAACTTATCAAAATAAAAGCAAGAGAAGCAAAACTTTAAAAAATAATAACACAGATATATTTACATAAGTATTAAATGAACATCAAAAAGATTATATTAAATTTGAGAAGAAATAGGTTTATCAACGACATTTTTTGGTTTCGCATTCCTCATTTGAAATATTATAATCTTTATTAATGTCATTTTGGTCTATAATTACTTAACAAACAGGCTCAACTATAAAAGAAATCGAAAATATATCATATTATTTATAATAACAAACTATAAATATGGTTTTGAACAATAACTGATATCTTTTAAATCAGTTTCGACAGTGCGAACACTGTTTTCAGCATAGTGCTTAAGTTAAATCAGATTTAACTTTAAACTGATTTAAAAAGGGTAATGCGAACGGGGTTATAGAGAACTCATTTATTCTTCGGAACAGGATAAAATCTAATATTCTATTATTTATTAATTTTAAAAAATTGTAATAGGGAGTTGAACCACATTAGTTTATACATTGACTCCACATGATTTTCGAAGCTAAATTTTTCATGATTGCAAGGTAATATTATGGATTGTAACAAAAGGTGAAGGATTTAAAACAACTAATTTCTTATAATGGGATCAGTTCTGCCTTACCCGTAACTGCAACATGGAAGTGTAAGTCAATGCTATTTTATCTTATTTTGTGGATTGTGAGTTGTATTTATTATATTTAATGTGATTTGTATTTTTTAAAATGACAAATTTGAGGTCAACAAATCATTATTATTATATTCTAATGATACTATTTTTCATTATTAAAGATTTCAAGTTGCAAAACATTTTATAAACGGAATCTCAATTTAATGGAGAATACTTGAATTAATTCATTGTAATTTTTATAATTACATATTATTAACAATATATTGATTGTTTCTTATTGAAAAAAATGATAATTGAAAACCCTGAAGCTCTGAAATCTTGGTTGATCACTTGTCTTATTCGCATATGTGATGCTGACCCTTGCGCTTTAGCTAAGTATGTTTTAGCTCTTGTAAAGAAAGACAAGCCTGAAAATGAATTGCGAGAATTTTGCCTGGACCAATTAGATGTGTTTCTCTTGAAAAATACAAAGGTATTTGTTGATTTGTTATTTGAAGCATTGAAAACTAAGTCTTATTTAAATACGACTTCTGATACCCAGACGCCTGATGTTACTAATTCATCTAGTCCATTAACTAGTGATGCAATCACGAAAGCCTCTCCTCATCCTGCAGAATATTCTAGTGCTAATGAAACTATTAAGTATAATAAAAAGGAAAGTGAAATTCAATTGAAAGACACTGCAAATATAGAACACTCCAGTAGATCAAGGCCATCATTTAGGACTACAAGAAGTAACAAATCTCCTAGTAGGAGCCCTACTCGTAAAACAAGTCGACATAGAGACCGAAGTCGTAGTAGGGAAACTGAATATAGCCATAAAAGAACTAATACTGATGATGAAGATGAGCGATCAAAGTCACATTCTTTTCCGTCCAAGAAAGCAAAACTTGGTAAACCCTCTCGAAATGAATACTATTCTAAACCGATAGAAGATCATAAAAGGGAAGATAAAAGTGAGAAAAGGTCTTTTAAATATGCAAAAGAAAGAGACCAACTTAATCATGGTGGAGACAGATTACAATCGAATAGATCTAGGTCAAGGAGCAGCAGTAGAGAACGAAGACGTTCCCGCTCAGACTCTTCCCGCTCATCTTCTCGCTCTGTCTCAAGAGGTAGAACTAGGGAGTATCTTGACCAATCAGACATCAGAAGTACTACTCTTAAAAATGATCATAAATCTGGTAATGACCATGGAGACACTGATTATAGACAAAAGCCTGTTATTGGAGTTCCGAATATGCAATTTAAATCCACTACAAATTATACTAGTAAAGTAGCAAAACGTTGTCAAGATTATGATGAAAAAGGTTATTGTATGAAAGGGGATTTATGTCCTTTTGATCATGGCGCTGATCCTATCCTAGTGGAAGATGTTTCAGTTTTGAATGTCAGTGCATCAAATTCACAAAATGACCGAGCTAATTCTCAGTCTCCTTTACCCCCTCCATTACCCCCTCTTCCTCCTTTACCACCACTTCCTCCTCCAGGTTATGTACCTGAGCCTTACAATCCAGAAGCTCCTGGGATGAATGTAGCACCCCGTGATCATATGACTTATTGGGCACCACCAGCACCACATTTGCCTCCACCATTACCACCAGTGATGCCATCTATTCCTGGTATGCCGAATGTTATATTTAATATTAATGAACCACCACCTTTTCATAATACAAAACCTCACAGAACTCGAGAACTAATCGGTGTACCTACTGTTGGTAATATTGATTCCCGTCTGGTTGTAATGAAGGGGCAAAACAGAAATAATGATAAAATTGCTAATGAAAATACTGAAAATTCATACACTTCAGTTGAAAAAGATAAAGTTGGCAACTTCACTGCTTCTGTATCTGAGAATGATACTAAAAGAAAGGGATTTGACTATAATAGACTTGGTCCTAGTCCCAAGAAAATATCAAAATATAATAGCAACCGAAACACTCTTGAAGTTCGCAAGATTCCAAAACATTTGAATACCATCACATTGTTGAATAATCATTTTTCTAAGTTTGGGAGGATTGTGAATTTGCAAGTCAGTTATGATGGTGATCCAGAAGCTGCATTAGTGCAGTACATGACGCATGCAGAAGCTAATGCTGCATATAAAAGTACTGATGCTGTACTTAATAATCGCTTCATCAAAGTATTCTGGCATAATAAAGATGAGAGAAATAATAATAAATTATTGAATGATAATGCTAATAATTCTTCAAATACTTCTGAGTTTAAAACTCAAGAAAAGTTAGTTGGAAATGGAAATAGAACTCTGCAAGATGATTCCAATGCTACAAGTGATGGTATAAAGTCAAATTTTGATAAAACTGAACGTTCTGTTATATATTCCACCAAAGGTAACTTTTCTAGAACTATTTTTAACCCAGCAACTTTGAAGAAAAATAACTTAAATACTGTTCCTGTATCTGCAATAAGGAAACCTAAGGAAGAACAACGAAAAGATGCCCTTCAGAAGCGCTTAGAACTTCACAAAAAGAAACAGGAAATTTTGAATTCACAAATAGAAAACCAGAGAGTAGTTCTAGATAAATTAAGCAAATGTAAAAATGAGAAGGAACGTGAAGTTTTAAAACATATGATTCATAATATGTCAAAAAATATATTCAATTTGCAAACTGAAGTTAAAAAAGATTCTGAAGAACTGAAGAATCTCTTTAAGACGACAAATCTTAAAACACCGGTTACAAAAACTGAAGCTGAAAAAGAATTACTTGATGCTGAAATGGATTTATATAATAAACAGCATAGTGGGGATGATACTGCTGAGTTACTCTCTAAAGTTCTTGAACTTAAGCAGAAAGCAAAAGCTCTGGGTTTGATTGATTGCACCCCTCATGGACCTTCTAAATTAACTGCAAGACGTGGAAGAGGTCGCTTTTTAAATAGAGGACTATATGGCGGTATAGCTTCCCGTAGTCTTGATCGTCGAAAGAGTCTTACGTTAGCTACAACTAAAGATGAAATGCCAAAGTTGAATTTACAACCAGATGTCATTAAGATGGATGAACCAGACTCTAGTTTTGTTGAAACATCTGATATGGCAGTTGATCCAACTCTTGAAATTGAACCCGATGATGAAGAAGAGGAAGACAGCGAAGCCAGATCTTGGAGACGATAATATGTTTATTTTTTGCTAAATATTCATTTCTCTTAGCCTTATCAAATGTACAGTACTTTGGTGTATTCATAAACATTTCAATATGAAAATATTATAGTTAATATAGCCTTCATTTATTGAAATGAAAATACTTTTGTCATATAATTATGTATTAAATAGTTATATTATACTAGAGTCCAGTTTTCCTTCTTAAAATTCTTATAGCATTTTAGTGAGGAAATAGTGTGATTTATATTTTAAAAAATGGGCAAAAAGTGCAGTGTTGTCGTAATATCATTTATAACATTAATATGGATAATTTTTTATTGTTTTAATTCTGAAATTTATTAAATTGAGTTTTATTGCAAGTATGGATTATATATTCAGTACCAATGTTAATTACATTTCTCTTTGATTTAAAATATTTTTATTTGACACATAGTTTTTATTTTGATGATAAAACTATTTATCAATTAATTTTAACTATATATTTTATAAGTCATTATTTTTTCCTTCAAAAAGTAGAGATGTAATGGATGCCAATTTGTTTGAATATGATGAACCATCTACAGTATGTTTTCCATTGTTCCAATTTTTGCTCTTTAATTTTTAAATAAATCCTAAAATCTTGTCAATATCAGTACTTTTGATTATTACTAGATTAAAGCATTAATCGTATAATAAGCAAGAAAACTTGAGGAATTTGTTTTACAATTTGCCATACCATTCTTAATACAGAGTATGTTATTAAATCCAGACATTTAATTTGTACAATTAAATTAAGATTGAAGATTACTTGGATGCTAGGAAATTGTAATTTCTATTCTAAGTTATAATACTTAATACAAATGTCATAATTTTATATTTACATCTGCATACATTTATAAAAATAATAGTCCATTCAATTTTAATGTCGATTTTAATCTCTTTTAATTTCCATATTCATTTGTGAGGAATATTTAAAGTAATAATTTTTAAATGAAATCTTAACACATTTGTCTCTTTAGAATATCTTGTTTTGCCCATGATATGGATATTATATCTTTAATGTTTTTTTTTTTTTTAATGTTTTCTCATAAAGAACCCTATAGCAATTTTTTTTTAAGTTATAAATAATGCGTACATATAAATATGGTTATTATTAGGTCTTTATATTTTGTATAAATTTATTCTTTTGTAAATCAAATTTCAAGTTGAGCTTTTTTACCAAGTACATAAATTCCAGCTATTAGCAAATTGTTTCTAATTCACATATATGCTGCTTCCCTGATTCACTTGTATTTATAATTTGTAGTTATTGTGTAATACAATTATTCATTATTAGTATATGTTTTGTTTGAGAATTCTTAATAAAGTTTTCTAATGGAGATTATTTACAGAACAAACACATTCATATTTTACGAAATGATTTTTTGTTTGTTTTTGCATTTAGTTATTAATTGTTATTATTTAATTTTGTCTTAATATACATTTTTTTGGTCACAGTGTTTTTGTTTTTAAAATGAAAGTAACTAGTGCTATCATATTTTTTGGTACTCACTATCCCACTTATCAAAAAAAGTCAATGATTCAAAAATTCTCTAAAAGGAAATTCTCACATTTAAGTGTATTAATGTTGTATGGAATTCTTACAAAAATTTTTGTATTTCTTCAAATTAAATTCAAAATAGCTTAATTTGGTGTTAAGTAAAACTTTTTTTTTATCCTTTAAATTCTATTTTAGTGTTTGGCAACATAATATAGAAAGTCCCTAATTCTATAGCATTAAAAACTGCTAGTTTTTTTTACTCATAAAATTATATATATATAATATAAAGTACCATATGATAATTATTTTTAGTGTACTTATTCCTTATGGTAACTTTTATAGCAATAATTATCTTATAACTGCTTGAAAGGATAATTTATAAATAATTTTCTGTATAATCTGTGATAGATCATTGCCTTAAAATCACATATGATTAATCTTATAACTTGATTTAAGCATTTAAAGAGCTGCAGTTTTTTCTGGCTACCATAGGGGGAGGGTTAAACTTATACATGCAAGGGTATGCTAACAATTGAAATTAATAGATTATCAGTTGGAATCAACTCTTACTTATAAATTATAATATATATTAAATTCACACAAGAGCTTGCAATGTAATTTAATATAATAAATTACATTGTAAGTCTCTTGTCTTTAATTTTATTAAATTACACTATTAGCCCAAATATTGTATCTACATATTTTCTTAATTATGTGCTTTATAAAATTAGTTTAAAAAGAATTTGATTTTTTATATGAAAAACTTATGAAATTAGAAATCAGATCTGATAAAATTAATTAGAAAATTCTATCCTTTCAATTTACACACATATTCGTAACAATTTTTAAAGTATTTTTCACAAAGTATCTAGAAATTCTTTAATACTGATTTCTTTATCAGTGGGCAAAAAGGTAAAGCAAAGAAAATATTCAGAAGCTAAATATGTGGGTAATGGAATTAAAATTATGTTAGCAATTTTTTTTCACTTTTATTGTTTTCATTTTGGCAAAGATTTTGAACTTAGAAATTAGACTTCTGATCAAGATTGCTTCATGCTAATCACTGATTTCCAGAATCGATAGACTAGTTGGACGGTTTTCATCAAAAGTTACCTGGGATACATTGGTTTTATAGAATCATTTTATATGGTTGGTATTTCACATTTATAATATAACGTGATAAAAACAGTAATATTAAAGCATTATAAATTTCATGAATTATATTAAATTTGTTGTATTATAAGAAATAACTTTCAGGCAGAAGCATTTTCCTTTTAAAAATATCCAGTTAGTGTCTTAATCTGAAAGTTTTGAATTGTTTACTTAAAATTTCTGCGATTTATTGTTTGTCTTAAAACACTAAAAACATTAAACTTATTCATTTAATAGTTTGTTTTTACATAAATAACTCATAGAATTGCACTTTAAACTTTGTAACATAATCTTTCCTAAAAATTATTTATAAATGTTGTGGGTTTATTTAAATGCTAATTTTTCTTGCTTTTATAATATATATTATGTTTTCTGTTAAAAAATGTTTTACTTATTTTTATTTGTAAAAATAAGCATTTCTTATTCTAACTTTTTCTGATCAAATTAAAAGAAATTCTGCATCCCTAATTTTTTTATTCACAAATGAAAAGTGGATCCATTCTGCACCACACAGTGGACGGATATGAGCTTTTAAGAATATTTTGCACATAATAGAAGCTTTGTGCGGGATATTCTATATATAAATTCAGATTAAATGAAGCCCCCTTTTTACTGACTATGCTTGCTGTCTTAGTCCGTGACTTGCACAGTAAATACAACATAATGTTTTATGTTTGTTATTGCCCAAGTAAAGCATAAAAAAGTGAAAATAGGATTTTATGTATAGCACAGAATTGGGAAATATGTCTGAATAATTTTTTTTCTTATTTAGTTACTGTAATAGTGTTTTTTAAAATTGATTTAGTTGCTTAGAAAATGTGTAATATTTTTAATAAGTAAATGTAACTATATTATTTTTGTATGGTAAATAACTTTTGCAATGTGTACTTTCAAAATCTCGTCTTCCAGATCTTAAATTAACTTTTTATGTGATTTAGGCTCTTTTTGTTTAATTAAAATAAATAAATTTTAAAAAATGAAAATAATTCATTTGGAGCTATTTCCATTTTACTTTTTTTTTAAATATTGATTTTTGTTAGCTGTGTCTGAGGAATTTAAAAAATATTAAGTAATTTTAAAACGCAAATTGAATCACTTTTTAAAAATTGAATTGATGTAACCAACACAGTTAAAAAATATTATTACATAAATCTGTAAATGAGAGTATAAGACTCAAAAATATTAAATTTATTTCAGGAATTAAACATAATTCTTGAAATTTGTTGCTACTGCTCTTAAAAACTTCTAAATCTGCTAATAAATTAATTATGTATATTTCTAACAGATCCTAGATAATGTAAAAATATTTATGTAGTACATTTTTAAGCAATATATATTATATAACTGTCAACTCTACTGATTTTATCAGGAAACTCCTGATTTCTTACCATTTCTCCCGATTTCCTGATAATGCATGAAAAATCTACTGATATTTGGCTATACTGTGAAAAGCTTAAAAACAGCCGAAATTTGTATGGAGAAAAGTATTGAATCGTTTTAGTTGCTTACAGTCAACAAATGGATAGTACAAAGAAGTATGCTATTTGCAGACTATTGAACATGCTTAATTTTCAAGCGTAAAATTCTTTGTTGACAGATTTCCCGTTTGTTGCTCAATACAGAATTCAATAAAAGATTGGACTTTCTCCACACTGAGTTCTGAAAATTACTAAGTACTTTCCTATCAAAAAAATATATATATATACTCGATAAACCAAGAAAAGATGTACAATAGCATCCTGTTGCAAATCTTAAAAATGAGTTTGAACAAAAAATGTTTTCCAATACAATTTGTGATTACAATTTTAACTGCTCCACATTCTAATGCAGAATGTGAACACTTATTCAGTCATATCAAAATTGAATTTATCTTTTTACTTTCCGTTGAAAATTAAAAAAGTTTAATTATAACTAAATATTTTCAAAATGAGAAAAAATGTCTTGTACAGCAGTTCTCCATTTCTAAAAATGCTAAATCAACAACATATGAAAAAAAAATTGCCCTGAGTTATGTGAATATGAAATGTTTTATGTTTTTTATGAATAAAGTATTTGATAATTTCTATATTCTTAACAATGTTAGTCACTGAATTAAATTTTTTTGTTATATATTGTATATTTTTATATACTTTTTTAAGTTAAATATCTATAAATTGCACTAGTGTTTTGAAAGTTGCCCTAAATAAATGTTAGTATAGAAATGATAATATTTATTTTTTTGCATATAGTATATTTTATTTTTCATAGTTTCTTTATAAGGTTGATGAATATTTTATTAAAATATTAAGATTAACACAAAATATGTTTTAAATAAATCATTCTCAGAATGTATAATCTAAAGAGTAAAATTGTCTTTTTGTGGAATTACTGTTTTAAGCAAAAATGTTGCTAGTAGCGTCTTCTGTTTTTTATCCTCAAAATCAATAGAATCTATGGATTTTTTTCCTACAAAGTTGGTCGCTATGATATTATGCTAATTATAAAATTACAATGGTAGGGCTTGCTTTGTATTGCACAATTTTCCAAATAATTTAACCTCTATATCTTTTAATCAATTATAAAATGATTTTTGTTTAACTAGTGAAAAATATGTTGTTGATGAATATTTTTATTTTCTTTTGATTTTAAAACTAATTATTCACAAATATATATTTATAGAACATTTTAATTAACTGACTACACATTTATCAGATGCATGTACATATATCAGATATACTGATATATTTTCCTGTAAAATTCTTGATATCTTTTTAATTTTGATATGTTATCTTAAAACATTTGATTTTGATAGTTTTTTGATTTTTTGTGGCTAAATATTCCTTTCTCATTTTAAATCCACCTGAAACTCACATAAATTTTTAAAAAAAATGTTTAAATATACTAAATGAAAAAGAATTTAATTATCAGTATGAAAAAAATCTTAATTTTTTAAATTGTTATTTTTATTGAGTATAATATTTTATAATAGCTAAAAGTATCAATTTTTTAAACAAATTTTATTATCTGTGTAACACTATAAATGTTTTCCATTCAATTTGAAACTTTCCAATACTTTATGGAAGCTGATTATTTTCTTATAAAAAGAATGAAGCATGTTTAGAATTTTTTAGTTCCTTAAAAATTTTCATTTGTTGTCATTGATTCAACATAGATCTAATTACTTAAATTTTGGAGATAGTTGAATGCGATTTAATCAATATAACAAACATTATTTTACAATTATTTAAAATGTAAATTATAACAAATGAACTTGTTTTTCTTTTAAAGTGTAATTTTTTCAACTAATGAATCTTAAATTAGTTTTATGTGTAAATTCATTTTCTTTGTATTGTATTAATCAATTTTTTTTTGATAAATGCCTAAGAAACTTGTTTAAAATGGCAAATATGTGGTTTTGAAAAGCCTGTATTCAATGTGCAATTTAAAAAAAAGCTTATAGTTTCATTTTAGTTTTTAAATTGCAAAACTGATAAGGAACTTGATAGTTAAAAAAGTTTATTAAATTTTGTGTCCTGAATAAAAAAAAATCAGACACTGTTTGAAAAAGTTTTCTACTGGAGTTGCTGTTTGAAATCAAATAGAAATGTAAATTGAAGTATACCATTTGAAATCAAATAGAAATTTGATTTTGATCAAATGTTATTTGAAATCAAATAGAAGTTACTAAAGTATTTAAAAATAAACTATAAAAAAAATTTAGCTATGCATTAAGAACATAATTCCAGTTTTTAATTTACAGTTTAAGTAAGTAAAATGGTTAATGATTAGAAGTTTTTATTCAAAATTTGGGTTCAATTTCCATCTGGATATGGTATTTGTAGAGCTTTGGATTCTGCTTTAAATAATTCGTTAAATTTTGCTCTTGACCTCTAGATAATTTTTAATAATTTTATATTTCTGAAACTTCTTAATTTTTAATTTTATACCTTTACATATTAAACAGTAAATTTAAAATTACTAAATATATTTAAAAATGTAACGATTATTATATATAATCAGTTTTGTTTGACAGTGTAGAAACAGATAGCTAAATTTCTAAATAACTACTATCGTAAGTAATTTTTTTAACTTGTATTTTTCTTCCTGGAGAATTTTTAATGATATCTCATAATAAAATTCCCAAGCACATACTTGGCAGATATGCATGCAGAATTATAATCATTATCTCTTGTACAATAGTAGCTATGTTTAAAGCAGTTTTTTCCCATTTACCATTTGATTACAATGTGTCCTAAATAAAATTTGACAAAATATTTTTTTAATTGTGACATTTTCCAAGATTTGCACTGAAATAATTTCAATGGTGATACTGTTTGATGCCATTTCTTTATATATCACTTTTTTCATTTTATATCACTTTGTATTTTTACTATTCATTAATACAATAGCAAAATTTGCTGTTGCATTAATTATTTTTCAATGTATGCTGATGTTTTTTTTTTTATTGAAGTAGACTGTATTTTGAAACTTACATTAAACAAAAATAAAAGTGTCGATAAAAGTTAAATATTTTTGACAACCAATGCTGCATGTTGATTATGAGCACTCATAATCATCAAGGTATATAAAATTCAATTTCTATTAAAAGTTCCGATTAATTTTTTTATATAAATTTTATTATTTGTATATAAATATGGAGTACATCCCATATTCCAAATCTGTCAGCCTTAATGTACAGCCCATCACTCCTCTGCATAGCCAAGCATGTATATTGTTTAGAGTTATTGTTGGAAGTTTTGGGATTTGAATTTTTAGTGCTAACTGAGAAAACTAAATTTTTTTAACCAAAAGTTAAATTTAGAATGAATTGGTACTTTAAAAATGCATAAGTGTAGATCTCATTTCAGGCATGGTTATTGCTGGTATTGAATTTAATTTAAACTGCTTGCTGTGTGAGCAATCTAGTTCTTGTTTGGAGAAAAATGATGTAAAAGTAAAATCAGATTATTTCAAGCCTTATACGTTTATCCTCAACCAATTCTTGAGTTTAACTCTTGTTTTTCATGCTGATAATGGTTCACTATTTATTAAAATTCTAGGTCCATACGAATTCAATCTAGTGTAGAAAAAAAATGACTATACAGCCTAATTACAGCTAGTCTATTCTGTATTATTTTGTCATAAATATGTAATATATATCTCACTAAATATTTGTTTCGTTAAATTGTATGATTTAGAGGATATTTTTGTAAATGTATTTAAATTTGGTAAATCGTTTTAAAAAGTTTTTTTACATGGTGAACAGTATTATACAATTAAATATTTGATGTCTGATTTTTCTTTCTTTGTAAAATTTATAAAAATATGTATTTTATAAAATTTAAGCTTTAACAATTTATGTATCGTATAACCAATATTAAGAAAAAATTTCTTTTAATATCTGACTGAAAATAGGATAATATACAATCATATTCCAAATAATTTATTATATCATTAAGATTTTTTTAAAATTATATTTGCAAGCAATTATTTTATCACAAATTCTAGTGAAACTGTTTATAAATGTAATGGTTATGCTTGAAACAGTTAAGGTCAAATGAATTTTTTATTATCAATTAATATAAAATAGGGAGTTTTATTCGGCATATTTAAGAAAGTATATTTCCTTCGATTTTAAATAAATTAAAAGAAATCGAAATACAGGGTCTTTTATATGAAAAATCAGATTAGAAATTTTCTTAGGTTAATTAGTTGAGGTGCTTAACAGTGATTTTATGTATTAATATAATTTTTTTAAATTATTTAAAATACTATTAAGCAGTTATAAGTATAAAAGTAGCATTCAAACTAACATAGTTTTTTCATTTATTAATTAATCATGTTTTGTTTATTAATAATCAGTTTATTCTGTTACACTTTTTATTTACTATTATTTAACCTAAATAATATGCCTTTTCTAAGCTTAACCGAGTTACAAAATAGATTTCATTGCTAACTTGATATGTTACAGCTTGTTTGTTTAGTTGCTTAGTACAAAATATGCTTTCTTAATGACTAAACAAAATTAATTAGTTCTAAAAGTGATCCTTTCTTTCTGTGTGTCGTTATATATATATATATAACAATACGCAGAAAGATATGTATATATATGTGTGTATATATATATATATATGTGTATGTATATATATATATATGTATATATATATGTGTATATATATATATATATGTGTATGTATATATATATATATGTATGTTTATATATATACGTATATATATGTATATATGTGTGTATATATTAAATAATACTTGGTTTTGATATAAAGAATGCATGTAATATCTTATTTTTCTCCAATTTTCATCATTCTATAAAAAAATATGTGTTTGAATGAACTTGATATTTTGTTAATTTTTAACATGCAACCATTTCAGTAATGATCTGCAAAAAGGAAGAGCAATCATAGCAATTAGGCGTGTTAGTTTTCTGTGTAAAAAATAATAATAATAATTCGAAAAATATGCTTCATCGCCATTTGGGAAGTAATATCAACTTAGAAGTGAAATTGGGTACTGAAACTGTTGGGATTTATAAAAATTGTGGCAAAAGAATAACTTGGGATATTTTCAGACTGTTATGTGAGTTATGATAGTTTAGTTGTTTACGCTAGTGATAGTTTTAAACCTTTTATTTTTATGTATCCGTTTAGTGAGCATGGCACTTATGTTAATGCAATATTTTGTTGTTGCATACTGATTTAAGTTGTGTAAAAATCGATGGACTATTTTAAAAGTTTATTTGAAGAAATTTACAGAAGTTTGTTAACTATGAATGGAAGAAATCTTGGCTGTAAATGTTAGAAAGCTGTTTTTATTACCACTTTTCTTTGCATTATGGTCGAAGAATTTAATTTAAAAACTCTTAATGGAATTAATGTTTTTTTTATTAATTTCAGAGATGAATAAGAGATTGCATTAATTTGAGAGAGAGAAATATTTCTCATTTGACTGAAAACTGTTAAATCAGTATGATTCTAAAGAATCATCACTGATTTCTGCAATATTTTCGCTTCTACAATATGTACAGAAAAAAAATCAGCTATTTTTTATAGGATAGCTGATGTCTAATTAATTGTATTAAGTATGACAGCGAGTGAATTTCTCTAAGTCTGTTAAACAAATCTTTGCAAGACGATTTATTGCATTAATTTGGACTTAAAAAAATAATATCGGGTATTACGGAATTTTATATCTGAATTCTTGCATATTTAAATATAGAATTATTTTGAGTTTGCTTGATCTTAACATTTAAATTCCAGAGACTACTTTTATATAATTTTCCCCTTTCATTTATGTCCGGTTTTTCACTTTCTCTCTCTCTCTCTCTCTCTGTGTTTATGTTCTCCCTTTTGAAATATCAGGTTTTTGAGTACCATTTGGTAAACTCAAACTTATATTCGTTAGCTTTGTTATTTTATTTTGTGTGCTTTGTAGTTTTTGTTCAATGACGGCGAATCGTTGATATTGCATATTATAAAAAACTGTTTCGAGTATGAATACTTCTTGAGAGAAGATTTGTCTATAAATGCTCTTACTCTTGGAACTAATTTCTGAAAACTAGGATGTTTCATATTAGAGAACTGGATTGTATATTTTTAGGGGAGGAAGGTGATTCGTTTGCAGGAAACTTTAATTTTTTATTATTTTGAACTGCTTTTTTTGTTCTATTTAAATGTTCAAGTAGTTCATTTTATAAAGTTAATTGAAAAATTATCTGGAATCTAGATTATTTGTTTTGAGTAGTTCTTCCTCTTCACTGTTATCGAATTGAAACTAGAAAATAATTGTTGTATATTCTGAGTGTGATGCTGCTGAGGGAATAATTTTAAGTCTATATTTGATAAATCTTTGGGCAGTTGCATTAATCTTGGTTTTCAAAGATGGTTTTACTTTTCTTTCTGCTTCAGAAGTGAATATGTATTATGGTGTTTTGATAAATGTCTTCGAAATAGGAAATGGTGGTATAGATCGAGCAAATAAAGTTAATTGTATGTCTGTAGAAGAGTAAGAATTTGATATTAAATGGAAGTAAACTTTGTCTGATGAATGGAGGAAGAAATGGTACTACGAAAAGATTAATATTGATTATATTAATTGATTAGATCAAGCGACTCTTTTTTTAAATGTATTGACATTGAAAGAATAGTGTTTTTTATTGTCAATATATTAAAAAAAGACATTTGCATATAGATTTGATTTTATAGACTATTTGGAGAATGTAAAAAGAAGTTGAATGAAAACAAGAGGTGTATTGTTTTTAAAATTATAACTTCAATGGTCATACAAGTGTAATGTCATTTATAATTTCAGTGACAGTGAAAGACTGGTGGGATTTTATAAAGTTTAATGGAGAGTTATTCCACATATCTTAAAATTTCTAAATATGATATTGGAGTATTTAAGAAGTTTTATGGAATTTTTAGGGAAGTATTTTGAGTTTGAGATAAAAGTGGAAAGAAGCCTTAGTTACGAGTTTTAAAAGAGAAATTTGCTTTACAATAAAATTGAAAATATTTATTTTAATGTTTACATTATAAAGAATAAAAATACAGACATTCAAAGAAGTGTAAAGAACGAAAAATACGGAAACGTGGTCATACAAAAATCTTAATTCTTGATTCTTTGTTAAAAAACGTAAATTTAATTTTAAGGATAGCTGAAAATTTTCTCTGAATTAAGGCTGGCCAAATTAGAGACTAAGTCTTGTATACCAAAATTTGTACAAGAAGGCAATTTTAAAATAAAAATCCTCTAATGAAAAATAGCCTTTAAAAATTTTTTTTCCAAAAGTCATTGAAATACGTATTTACTTTGATATGAAGGATATTTCAAAGCTTTCATGGAAGGTACAATCTTTTAAAAATAGTAAGAAAAAACTTTAAAGTATTCAGTATTCGATCAAAAAATCTCTGGACTATAAGTAATCAGTAACAATCGGATTTTAGCTTCTTTTCTAATCAATTATTTTTACAACCTTGTTTTTAAAAGTAAAAGAAAAATGGAGAAAATTTCCTCTGTGTCATGATTATTCAATTTCTCTGATAAAATTTGTTCTTTATAATAATTTCTCAGACAATTTTTTTATCGTATGGAACAGGTTTTGTTAAGCATGTAGATAAGTCACGTCTTTTAAAATTTCTGTTTGCGTAAAACTTTGGGTAGTGAAAAATTTTAGTAACAGCTAAATGAATTTTAATCTTATACAATATTTGATAAAGAGACAATGTAAAACTTCATATAAATAAAAACCGTAAAAACATGGTGATAAAAATTAGAATCTAGTGAAATATCCAAAAAAACACAATAAAATCCTGTAATTTTTTATTAATGATAAATTTATCTAAGTAAATATGATATCAACTAAACTAAGATAATGTGTGTGTGTGCGTTTATGGGAAATTTTAATTCTTCACGTTACTAATTACCAACAAATTTCTAATTAGCCTACAGGTTTTGGAGCAAAAATCATATTAGATTTAAGAATTAAAAGAAGTGTGGCAATGAGCATGGGAACAACGCCGAGTTTATATAGCTAAACAAATATATACTTCTGATTTTATAGCTTTTATCTGTATAGGAACATTAAGTTATGCGCAGAAGTTAAATGTATTTTAACACACAGAGAGAAAAAACTTTAAACCCTTAAACTTATTTTAGATCCAAATGTGTTATGTATTGTATTTTACGCTATTTAATGTATATGTAGTCTATATAATATGCACATAGAATGTATGTTGTATAGAATACATGTATGCTACATTTATTATATTATACGAATATCATATGACACTGCCTTATAATAATTTGTGCAATACATGTTCAACGCAGAAAACAATGTGATGAATTAAATGGATTAATTTATCGTTTAAGATCTCTTGAAAGCAAACTTATGACAAAAAAGGAAAGGGAAACATTTTCGTTTCTTACGGCCTGTGGAAAAATCTTTTTTTTTTTCCGATGACCAAGGTAAAAATAAGTAATGAGGTATCAGTTTTTATTCATAAAAATAAGCTAGCTTGAAATAAATCTACTGTAGGCTTTTAATAGGTAATTCTTAAATAGTAAAATCTAAAAAAAAAAAAAAATAGTAAGCTCAGCAAAAATTTATCCACTATCAAGACACAAATGAAATTTCTAATACGTGGGTTTAATCGCGAGGAAAAGAATTTCATCATATATTGAGTCAATTTTGTTGGTTTATTGCTTTACATCCCCTTTCCTCCTAAAATGCTAAGACTATCCAAAAAATTATTCTTTTGTATTTAATTTTATTACATTTTATGTTGGATTGGAAATACCTAGGTCAGAAGAGCTGAATTTCAATTATAATTTGAAGAGGGCAGCAATGTCGTTGAAATAATCATCAATTTCTCATCTCTTAATTTTCAACAGTTTGTTCATGTAATTTTCATCATGTAACTTCTTTCGCATTTTCATTATTAAAAATTATATTTGATATCGGAATAGATGTTCCTATATACTAAGGTGTATAAAAAGTAGTGCTAATGTGTAGAGCATTTTGTGTATGAAATGGTTAATTTCAATGTATCTTGGTATGCTATTTACGTATTATCATATCAAAAATTTCCGCGAAAAAAGAGTACATCGCTAAAAAATGCGATTTAGAGTCAAGTGTTGCAAATTAGTCACCATACCACCTGAAGTATGTTATAAGCACATTTTTTTTTTTTTTAATTTTAGTGTATGCAATATTTAATTGTATGATTATATTATCTGTAACTTCGCCGATCTGAAAATTGGATTATCTATTTAAAATACAATTTTTATCTGTTTCATTAAATATATATGTATATATATAAGTTAAATGCCCAGATTTATCCGTCATATTTTGAAAAAAAATTAAAATTTGCAACATTTGGCGGCAATTTTTCCTCTCGTTGAAAATGTATGAATTTGCGGAGATAATACAGCTATAAATTAATCAAAGTTTACAGGTGATGTTTTGGTTTCTGCAATTTTCCTTTTGCCATCACCACTCCGAATCAGTTAAAAAATCAAATTCAAAAATTTATTATCTCTTATAATTTGCTGTTCACATTTTTATTATTTAGCAGTACTATTTCGCTTACATTTATCTAAATTCCGGAATATCAATATATTTTTTAGAAGAATTTAATGATTGCAATACTGTAAGGGTACACCACTGGCAGCTTTTCACACTGTACCCCTTAATTATGGTTATTGATTCAATGTGACAATAAGCATTATTCATTCCTAACAAAGGTAGTAAGAATGTCTCTGCATGCATTTGCCTATACTATGAAATAGAAGTTAATAATCGCTTATACATTAGATATTATACTCTTAAGTAATATTAAGTAGTTAAAAAATATCTTATGGCTATCCTTTCATAAATTATACAAAAATTTAAGGCAGTCAGTTTTTATTATAAGTGATAGTAAATGTTTCTTGAATGGCACAAACACTAGCATTTATTACAAAACTGATATTAATTTTAATGCTCCCAAGCAAAACTAAATAATTTACATATTTGGCTAAGTTATATATATATATAATTAAACACTATTTCATTCGAATTTTTTCAACTGTCATACATACATAACTGTATGAAGATATAAACAAAAAATATTATAAATGTTTAAATTATTATCAATTAATTTAAATATTTAGACTTAGAAACAGTTTAATGTAAAAATTAAACTGTTTCTAAGTCTAAATGGTGAAAACAAAGATGATTGCTATTTTCTCTGTTTTTTTCTTCCACTGACATAATTTTCTGCTTACTTTATATGTGTTTACAAGCATGTATCTTTAAAAGTTGGAAAACACCTGCATTTTGTTAAACATTAGTGCCAGGTAAATGCTTTTATTTGGATTATTTTATTTATGTTACTACAATATCAAATAAGAGATTTTATGTGTGTGTATACGGCTTAGTTGATTTCCTATTATTAGGGGTATTTCTAAACAAACACACTAACAACTGTTAAAAAATAATAAAAATTGTTAAAATATATGAGTAAACAAAATGTCGAAAAGTTACGTCGTCAAATGCTTTTAGATTTGATTATATATGGCCTTTATGTTGAAAACAAAAATTTTATTTTTTGATTCTGACATTAAACATTAAATGTTATCGCATGTATTTCTGTAGTTTTCGAAAATATTATACATCTTACATTGTGTGTGTGTTGGTGCCTCACAAAAATTTGCTAAATATCCCTATAGCGTCTTGATAAAATCATTAAAATTTATATATATATATATATATTACGTTTTTTAGGTAATTTTCTTTCCAATGAAAATAATTTTCCTTAAATTTCATTAAATTTTTTCTCCGTTTAAGTATATCTGTTACGAATGATGGCGAAAATGCATTTTGTTTGTCACTGTTTTAAGTACCATATGTATGTTATAAATATATCGTATTTATATATATGTGTATATATAAAATATTTGTCATTTAATCACTTAATTAATATTTTTGAAAGAATTATTAAATAATTATTGAGGAATATATTGTGTGAAGCCCAGTGGTGTATTGGCGTCATTTAGATGCCCTTCGTGCTCCTAAATGACAGGCCCGAGGTTCAATCCTCAGGCTGGACGAGGTCGACTCAGCCTTTCATCCCTTCTGTGGATCGATAAAATTGAGTATTATGCATGCTTAAGAACTAAACACTGGAAGTTTTCGCGTTAGGATGATCACCTGACCGTGGACACATCTGCTTCGCAGCCCTGGGCCCCCCTGTCAGAAAAATTAATATCGGCGTTATAGGCCTTGTGCCCCATATAAGCTGTTATGTCACTGGAGAGAGTTTGGTTAAGAATAAACATTTAGTTAACATTTATTTATAACAATCTGTAAAATATGTTTGGCTGCTCTAACACATACCCACACATATTTTTACGCATGTATGTACACCCGCGCAGGTATACATACGTACAAATATGTGTGTGTGTTAATTTTAATATTTAGGAGATAAATATATACTTTATTTAGAAGATTATAAATTTTTTAGATGTTTAAAAACTAAACTTTCTTAAAATTTGAATTCAAGTCATAAATTCTTGCATCTCCTTGACTTTCACAATTTATGAGTAATACAAATGAAAAATTAAATCATTCATATAATACTTTCTGTACTAAAGGAAAATTGAAAACTGCAGCCCAAAAATAACTAAAAGAATGCACCCTTCATAAACATTACACAAATTTTCTGAAAACGAGCCAAATCGCTAAGTTTGTTTGCTAAATAGCTCACGTGCCGAAATTCTGAAATCACTTTCATGTATGGATCAACATTAATTCATCAAATTTCCAAATAGCTATTAGGTATTCGTTACAAAGCTGTAGTTTGTGATACATACATAAAGTCTACAAAATTGGAATAGTCTAATCAGAGAATATTGGATACTTCCTTTAGCTTCTATCCAAATATAGTGACTAATTAAATTTAATTACCTATCATATTTTCGAATTTAAAGATATGACGAAGATATATGAATTTTTTTTTTATCGTGAAAAAAATAGTAATGCGAGAACAGACTTTCCTGTTTTGTTGCTTGGTTTGTTCTTGTTCCACCAAGCTTGTTTTGTTTATCAGATACACATGCAAATATACTATGCATTCGATAAAACATGAAGGCGGAGACCATTTGTTGGTATTGAAAGTCTGGTGTAACTCTAGGATCTGGTTTATTCATCAGCTAAACATGTCAAGGATATCGCTTTTATAAGGAGAAAAGAGGTTGGAAGACACTTTCAAGCAGGAACTTTGGAAACTTATTAGATCAGTAAGCTACTATATAACATGCACTTGATGTAAAAAAAGGTGGTTTGTAAATTTAACAAAGATTAGTTGAGCAAATAAAGTCTGCTTTAACCAAGCCAAATGAGATGATTTCATCAAACTTAAATTCAGCAATCATTTCTTACAATCAACCATTGTAAACTTGCATTTTTTAAAAAATTTCTTTACAAAATATAGATCCGTATCACATACAATAAAATATTTATTTATATTATATATAGACAGATAGATACATAAATACTGAAATTGCAGATTGTCAAAAACATTCCACTTATTACTTTGAAGACATGTAATTTAGGTCATCGGGCAAATGAGCCAACCCTTTAAAATTAAATGTAATTATATGGTCTATGATGTGGATATTATAGTTTCAAACTTAGACTGTTAAGAGACTTGAGGAAAATCTTATTCATTTTTGTTTAACATCAGAAAAAACATCGTTTAAAAGTTGATATCAAAAGCATTTTCTTAAAAATTGATTAAATTTTTTTTAAATATATTAGTAATGTGTTAGTACTTTTTTATTGATTTTATAAAATAATATATACGAATATTCTAAACTAAATTTAAATGACTAAATGAAAGTAAATATTATTAAACTTTAATGAAAATATTTAATTACACACACATATATTTTATGTTGAAAAATTTTCCACAGTTCCTAATAATAATTAGCTGAATCTATTGTCGAAGTTCAGACCCTTCCATTCTAACGACCATGGATAAAATCCCGAGCTCTTTTTTTAGGCACTCAAATTATTTTGAAACTACCATCCAGTGTCGTCTAATAGCAATACAACTTACGAACTCAGCACTCTTCCCGATACACTTCCAAAGAGAATTTGTTTCGAAATGTGTGACAAAAAATAAATTTGTCGACATAGAATCTTCAGTGTCGTATGAGGTGGGGATGGAATTAACTATTTTGTCAACAATACCATTCTATGAATAAGAGGAGTATTGATGTCTGAAACGTAATATTCTCTAATCGAAAAGCTTTAAATCCATGATATACGCTTAGGGTTATCTATTGCCTGACAAGTACGACTTCTTAGTTTGCTGAGGGGAGGTGCTACATGGCTTCTGATGTTAGAAATGGAAAAAATGAACATTTCGATCTGTATTTCGTCTTTTAGCATATGAAAGAATTACATTCAAGATGGCCATTTCAAACAAACGCAATCCTAGCATTGAAGTTGTTTAAGTGCAATGGCAACTTTAAAATGTTTTTTTGAAGGAAAAGAAAATATAATAAGTGTTATTTATCGTCTGTGTGTGTAAATGGAAAATTATTTTCTCTAAAATCAACTATGCAGGATAAACAACCCACTATCAGCATATTTTCCTTGGAAAATAAATGTTTTGTAAGTATGCTTTTTCTTCCGATATTTTACTAAAAAATATTTTTTAGAAATAATTTAACTGACAAAATTTATTTTTTACACAAAGAAAGATTTGAGTATTTAATCTCTTTAACAATAGCTAATTAAAAAAAACTTGAAAGAGTGTATATGTACATTTTGTAATTAGACACAATATAGCGATTGTACCACTCATTTTAAAAACTTTTTGCTCTGGGCCGCAAAGGATCATTTTATCGAGTTTTGATTGAATTCACATATTTAACTGTTTCTAATATAGTTCGAATTAAAACTAAAGCATTTAAATTCAAATTTATTAACTTAATGTTTCCCTCTAATGACCACTTATGAAAAAAAATTAATATATGCTTATTTTTTTACTGTAGGAAAAACGAAAATGCTGCCTTATTGTGTAATGCTGAGGTAAGTCTGGTACCAAAAATTCCTAGCCTTCGTAAATCGAAAATATTTGTTATTGCAAATTGTTTTATAAGCTATTAGCCTGTTTTACCATATCTAGCTTGATTCAGTCGAATTGAAAATCTAGTACAATAAACAATGTGATAAATGAAATACGATTTTTTTACTCTTTTTGTTAAGAATTGTGTACTTTAGTTTTGATATTATTTCTAATGGAATATTCATATTGCACAACTAGAATGGTTTTTTTGTCCTTGCTATTTTATTAAAGTATCAACATCTTTTATTTTGAGTTTTTTTTTTTTTTTTTTTTTTTTTTTTTTTTAAGGATAGATCTTTAAAACATTAAGTTTAAATAAATAAGTAAGAGAAGCTTGATTTAAAAGGTATTTTTATTTAGTCGTGTGGAGGGCCCTAGAGGTGAGAGTAATATTTATAGATCTGGATAGAACGCTCCCCAAGTGGCAAGCTATTTCGTCATGTTAGAATGGAAAGCTGGAGGCAAAAATTTTACTATGTACAGAGGGAATGCAGAAATTTATCGTGAATCAAGATTCGCGAAAATGTTAACTCATTTATCAATTTGAAACCACGTCAAAATCTGAATGAGGGAACCAAGTACAGAATAGTTTATTAAAATAAATCCAAAGTGTTTGATTATCCATTTCATAGTTGCAAGATTTTTGAATACCCACACCGTAATTTAAAGTTGTATCAAATACTTTTCTTTATTTGATTTTGATCATTTTATTTATTCGACTGATTAAAATTACTAAGTACCGAACTTAATATCATATTTTTTTGAAAGCCATGTTTTCTATTCTGTTTGTTTGTTTCTTGATTCTTTGTTCGAATCGTTAGAAAAAGTATAGATTGCAAGTATATTACATTTCGATTCGCCTAAAATTTTATTAATCAAAATTTAATCAAGTTTTATACTTACATTTTTTATGTTTATGAATCAATCTATAAGAGTGATGTATTATTTCCTTTACAGGTATACGAATTACTTGAAAGTTTGAAAAGTGAACTTAAGGAATCTAAATATTCCAAGAAATTGGATAAAATGCAAAACCAATTGAATGAGAAAGATAAAGGAATTCAAAGATTAAATACAATTGTTTATGAAGTAAGAAAAAACACCATTTTTTTTTTTTTTTTTTTTTTTTTTTTTTACGTTAGTAGACTACAAATTGTATGCGTTTTATGCACATAATTTGATGAGTCTTCAAAATAAGAGGAGTCAAAGTAAAGGCCACAAATTCGCATGTTTTAGGAACAAAAAAATAAACAAAGTAAATGAGTAAATATGAGAGTTACAGTAAGATGTGTAATAAAATTTAAAATCACAAGACAACTATACAATATAAGATTACATGTGAACGGTATTGATTCATAATAAAGTAGTATATCATACTTTTAAACAAGATAGTAAAATGTCTGACCACCATTTGCGTAAATTAATCTTCAAATGGTTTATGTATATTTTTATCAAAAGTATCTATTAGATATAATGGGATATAAATATAGACAGCGTTATACATATATATTTAATATTCTAACGATTTTAATATTATATCATTTTTTATTTAAAACTAATAAAATTAAAGAATACCTGCAATTCTCTTAAAGAAATGTTTACTTGCATTGAAATGTGGTGATTTTGCGAATATACCACTTATAAATGATTGTTCATTTGAATCACATAGTTACATGCTGATGAAATGGTCTGCTCTAAATACTACGAGTTTGCATTCGTGGTTTGGAGAGCCTAACAGATTAAAATCGAAACCTCAACTTCTTATAATTAAAATCAGGATATTTGATGAATGAATTCATTCTACTTGAATTAAAATGTAATATAGTAACAGTTAATAACTAAGACAAACATTTGTGACTGATTGAAAAACACTCAAAATGATTAATGAAGTCTAGAAAAAATATTTACGATGTAATGATTAGGGACATTTATTATTTATTGAATCACCGAAGTAATTCTTAACATGAGAAACAGCTGAAAAGAATTTATTGATTCTTTTCATCTTGATGACTGATATGCATGACGCGGTTTTTAATATAAATAGGCAGTGATTTTTATTAATTTATATTTAAATTAATCTCTTACAGATTTCGCAACTCCAATAAAATTATCACTTATTCATTATTTGTGTATATTCAGGAAAAATTTTGTATACATATTTCTTATAATTTTATATTAATTTCAGTTGCAGCCATTTCATATTTTATAGGCCAATATACGTATGTGGTGATATAAGGAATTATATTTCTTCTTAAATAGTGTTTGTCTTATTCTTTATTAATCTTATTTTTTAAGTCGCATTCGCACGTTTTGTTCCTCTAGTTGTAAAATAACTTTTTTTCTTCAAGTATATTTCGAATATTACATTGGCATTCATTTAAAAATAAATATTATTTTTTAACTTTAAATATATTTCTAAAAAGTTATTTAAAATTGTAAATATTGTTACATAATTACGTGACGCAGTTAAACTTCACCATTTAAAGTGCAATAGAAAATTTATCCGCTCTTGCCTTCGGTTCAACAGTTCGTGGGTTCGAATCCCACCTTCGGCATGGATGTTTGTAGTGGTTCGGATTCCACTTCAAGCTGTAGGTCCCGTTCTAATTAGCCCTTGTGTGCAAAAAATGACCGTTGAGCGAAGAAACAAACAAAATTAGAAAATTTATCATTGTTACAAAAATGATATTTGTACCAAATATTATTTTAAATTACCTTTATTTAATATTTAATTAAAAATGTAATATTAAAAAATAAAATATTTTTTACCTATGGCTCTAAGTTACAAATATAGCAATTAGCTCTTTAATAAGGGTGTTATTTCTTTATCGTAATTATCAAATCCAAATTATCATTGTATGATTATTTTACATTTCATAATTTCAGTTATATAAAAAAAAAAATTCACCTTCTATTTTATTATTTATTATCAGATAGTTTTAAATTAAAACTAAAATTTTAGATTTTTTACTTGTAATTATTGAGCTTGCATTTTAAAATCCACATTTGTCTAATTTTTCAACTAATTCGGAATGATGGATCTTTTTTTTTCAAATGGCTCCAAATAGAAAACATTGAATTTTATAATAATGCATTTTTATAAGGTTTCGCGTTGCCATTGTATAAAGTGAGAATAAGTATGCAAATCGTTGGCTATTGCAGAGGACAGTAGTCAAACGTGTGGTAAGCTTGCCAGAAAATTTAATGTTGTCTATGAAGCGGTTAGACTTCATCTGCACCGCTTTGGTAAGACGTACAGGCTGAGTAAGTAGATTCTTCTCACGCTGTTTGAAATACATAAGTAATAAAGAGTGGCAGCCTGTTTATTATTTCTTTTTCGCCACTGTAGCCCATCCATATTCAATCAAGTGCTTACCAGTGACGAAAAGTGGGTCTTGCATGACAAACCAAAGCATTCCAAACATTGGTTGTCACTCCAGGATATTGTCCCGCACAGTGCAAAGACCACCTCTCTATGGACTCATACAAGATTATCCTTTGTTTCTGGTGGACTAATCGTAAAGGTTTATGAACCGCTACCAAAGGACTTAACAGTCGCAGCTGACATGTACTGGCAGCAATTGAAATGAGTGCAATAGGCATCGCAACAGAAGGAGCCGGTGCTGATTAATCGGAAGGGTGTATTGCTCGAGGCCACATGTCGCACGGATGGTCAGGAATAACATACAGCGAATTGGTTGGGATACCTTGTGTCATCTTCTTTACTCACTTGACCTCACACCAGCAGATTACCACCTTTTCTATTTCCTAGAAAATTCTTCAATGAAGCTAGACTTGTCCCAAGCAGTATAGATTTCTCCACATCCAAAACTCCTGAGTTTTACCGTTAGTGGATTGCGCAGCTGGAATCACGTTGGCAGACGGTGCTCTATGCCGATGGTGATTACTTGGAGGACCAACAATAGGCTACATTTTCTGTACGTCATGTTCGTTTGAATCATTATAAACGGCAAGAGTTTTTTTGGCTTACCTTATATTTGCAATTTTCAGAGTAAAAAATGCCTACCATTCACAAACAGTTAATGGGGACACACTTTTTTTTTTTCTTTGTAAGATGACAAAGTACTGTTAAAAAATTTTTTTAAAAAATTGTTTTATGAAATAACCTTTATTTTTATGAGCTTGTTTCACATAATTTTTTGTATACATTTTATTTTGTTTATTATTTTATTATTTGTGAAATATGTTCTTCCTTATATATTTGGGGTAATTATTTGGTTATCTTATTTAGTCATTTATTTATTAATTTCAAGATGGCAATTCTGAAAAATATTATTATTTTAATGATTAATGGACATTTCGGAATTATATTGAGATTTTTATTTTTCTTGCAGACAGTAAAATATCTTGAAGAAATGCCATGTGCAACACAAACACCAGAATCCATTAAAAATTTCCTCCTTGCTATTAACCAGTTCGAATTGACGAAGTAAGCGAAAATTTTGTTTCTTAATTTTTGTTATAAAATTCTATAAAATACATAAATTTTCTTAATTACAGTTATTCCGAAAATACAATTTAGTTGAAATTGGATTAATTTTGTTATTAACATTTTATGTACAAAAATAGTTTTATTTATTTATTATATTTCAGACTATAGTTGGTGGAACTGACTATAGACTATTCCAGGGGTGGCCAACTGCGGCTTGCGAGTCACATGCGACTCTTTGAAGGATTATTTGTGGTTCTCGATAAATGCAGTAGTTACTTTCGTTTTTGTGTTATTATTATTTTTAAAAAATGTTATCGTTCCTTATGTGTTTCAGTGTCTTTTAAATCACTGGCAACAAATATGAAAGACTAAGTGCAACGTTGTATTAAACTTTATTTCCGTCCAAGTTAAAAATGATATGACTCATGGAAAACTGCGAACGAACATAGGTAGAGGTGTAATCGATCGAATCCAGACCGATTTTGAATTTGTAAACTTTCATTGCAATAGGTAGTTAACATTGTGCTGTGGAGGAAACAATTTCTATCTCCCTTACAACAGATATAATTTGCAATCTGGAATTTTTGATAAGTTAACTATAATTTGTTTTGTAGTATATAACATGAATTGTTATTGTTTTAATAACACAAAATTTGGATTTTCTAAATTTCTTTATTTTCAGTTCTTTTAAAAACATGACGGAAAATAAGAAAAAAAAAATACGAGTTAGAAAATAAAAGTTTTAATAATGAATGGGACGAGAATTTCTTTTTTATTGACGATAATGGAGCAACATTAAATTGTGTTATTTATAATTCTACCATCAAAAATTATAAAATTAACAATTTACGTTAACATTATTAAACCAATCATCCTCAGTTTTCTAATCAGTATCCACCAAATTCCAAATAAATATCAGATAAATTTGCTGCTTTAAAATCAAATTTAAATAAATAAAAAGTCAATTTTGATGACTTTTAGTAAGAGTTGAAGTATTTTAAATCATCTCTTGATTTTTTCTGAATCCATTTGAAATTAACATGTTTTAAGGTGAGGTTTTTTTATTTTTATTTATTCATTTCCAATGTAATTATGACTTAAAAAGCATCAGGAGAATTAGAATTAATAGAAATACAAGATCAATCTCTACAAGTAAAATATAATTCGGTGTCGATTTCTGAATTTTGGAAATTAGTTCCAGAATCGAAGTATCCTAAATTAAAATTGGCTGCTTGTCCAATTATTTCAATATTTAGAACAACGTACTTATGTGGATCATTTTATTCCACTTTAAAGTTATTGAAATACAAACACCCATTAGTATTAACTAACCAACATCTTAAAAAATTACTGAGAAGTGCTGTTACCAATTATTCACCAAATTTTAAAGAATTATCCAGAGAAGTAAAATAAATGTATTCAATTTTTAATATTTAAATTCAATACGCATATTTTGTAATTTTATTTATATGTTTTCAATAAATATAAGTTCTGTAAAAAAGTTTTTAATACCTTCATATAGCTTAATTTTTAAGTATGTATTTAATTGCGGTTCGCGAAAAATTTCAAATTTTGAAAAATGACTCGGATTATTAAGGAGCTTGGCTACTTCTGATAATTACAGATATTGGTAAACGACCATTTTGGTAATTATACTATTCAGAATCAAATAATTTTATTGTATGATAAAATTTGTTGTTAAAATAAGCTTTTTCTTTTGGGAAACAAAATGGTGGTGAACCTAGCTTGCTATTTCAGCTCGAACTTGAAAGTCATAAATGTTATTTTCTCTAATTTTTTATAATGCTTAAGAGATAATTATTACTTAAAGTTTTGAAAAATCAGTACGATAAATAGCTTTTATTTCCTTTCATATCTATGACAATATGAATGGTTTCGATGACTTTATACAATTGATCATTTAAAATAACTGATGGTTTTTGATATGCAATACTAAAACTATTTTACCCGGATAATGTCTTCTTATCAATTACAATATACAATGATTAAGCATGTGCACATGGATTATCGTCTAGAAATCTTGGCAATGATTGCCCGTGCGTTAAATATTTACTTTGGTTACCTAAGGATTGAATTAGCGTTAAAACACGCTATAACAAAACAAATTCTGGGTAAGCCTTATGCTTAAACCATTGTGCTGCAAAATAGTATTCCAAGTGGTAAAATTAGTATATTAATGTAGAAATAGCTTTTGTGATCTGAAATCCTAATCCTGGTGCGCGTAACTTTTTTTAATCACATGAAAACGTTATTGTGTTATCCTGTCAGTAGGATGCAGCTGCACAAAAATAACGTTTATCTACAGTAGGATGCAGCTGCATCTAACTGACAGTCTCATTATCCCATAGGATAATAAAAATTTGTTCTGTTCATTCTCATGTTGAAACTTCTGAGCTAGATATTTAAAGGTTAGTGCTATAGCCATCAATTGAACAATTCGTGGGTTTGACTCCTATTTCGGGTGTGGATGTTTGTAGTGGTTTGAAATTCCCGTTAAACTATAAGTCGCAATTGAAATTAGCTTCCGTATGCAAAAAGTAGTCGTATAGCAACAACCAAACCCATGTTATAACTAAATGGTTTGAGAAATATTCTTGAAATTAACACAATTTCTTGGTGAGTTTATTCAACATATATTTCTATTTATTGATATTTGAAATGTGTGTCATTGAAAAAGTAAGTATAAGCTCAATATAGTCATGCGTGGTTCCAACATTAAATAACTTCAACCAACCAATCGTGATCGAGACATGCTTTTCCAAAAGAAGATTTGGTTACTTCGGGAAACTTTTCTATGAATCCCTATGTCCATTAAATATTCCCATTTGACTTCGAGTTCAAGCGAAAACAAATAATAATTGCTTTCAGTAAGATATCTTGAACTAAATTGTATCTGGTTAAAAATATTTGTGAAGGTTAATGTTCTCTCATGATGTTTGGAAAAAATTGTTTCACCTAAAAAAATCGACAAAAATATCGATATTTTCACGTGACTATGGTTTTAAATTAGATGTGGTTGGTAGTAAAATGTAATCCATTAATTGTTTGATATTCTGTGGGGTCTTTTTGCAACGTTATGTGCGTATTTATTGTATATATAATTATTTTATTTTAACACAATGCTTAATAAAATAGGGATAATAATTGTTAATTAAATATGGTAGACATGTAACGTTGATCTTAGTTGAATTTTCTAAATTTATTTATTCTATTTTATATATATACAGTATTCACATCCTTATTTAATAAATTTATAAATACATAAATATAAATAAATAAATAGTATATTTATTTACTTATTTTAAAATATTTATTTGTTTAGAGCTGAAAAATTGCAGTTACTTAACTTACGTCCTAAAAGCCTTGTAGAAATACAGTTAGTAAGTAGTCAAAATTACATTATTATTAATATTTTGATTTTTTAGATTTTTAAATTATTTTAATTTTTAGAATAATTCAAATACTGTTTATCTGCGGAGACAGTTAAAAAAGACTTTTTACTTATTTTTATTCATCAATGAATTCAATCGATTATTTTAACTATGCAATCTACTACTTGTTTTAAAAACGATATGTATAGGTAATCAGATATTGGTAGTGTAATGATTTGCAAATTTCTTAAATAAAATAAGCCCAGTTGAAAACTTACTCTGCTTTTTTTTTTAATTTATGAGAAAAATTGCGCATTTTAAACTTTTAATTCTGAAAGTGGATAGGGCCTTCATAATTTAAAAGCAGAAGACGCCCAGACATTGTCTACCACTTCCCTAAGTATTATTTAATTTAGTGGATATTGCGACTGCGACTTATTCATGCAGAACACACACACAGTCGCCCATTTGTAAGCACAACTAAGTTAAGAACCTATTTCTTACCTTCTTATAATAAGAACGACTCTTTTCAGCCGCATTAGCATGTAAAGATAAATTACAGTAGTTGTAGAAATAAAAAATCTGCGTCTGGGTTTTAAAAGTGTGAATGTAAAGTATTGTAATTAGAGATATTTTGTTTGGGATTTGTAATGCCATTTGGTGATTTTACCGATTATGAAATAGTACTGTAATATTACTTAGCATCGTATTAAATTATTTACTTATATATATAAATCTAAAAATAATTATATAAAAAATTCTTATTAAATTTGTTAATTTTTTTATATAATTATTGTTATAATTATATAATCAAATTGTTAAAAATTGTTGTCTAAAAATAACTAATTAAAAAAATAATTATATAAAAAATTTTTATATATGGAAAATATTATAAAATAATACGCACATAAAAAATTTATTATTTCTTATATAGGGAAAAATATGGTATATAGATGGAAATATATTGATTATAGATATTTAATATGTAATATTTGTTTTATCATGTGTAGCTAATAGAAGAATGTGAAGAGCGCTTTACTGAAGACCAAATGAATGAAATATTAGCTGTTGTGGAAGAAAAGCTTCCGCCTCCACCTGAAATAAATGGCTTGTCACCTAGCAACAGTTGACGAAGTTTCGATCCAAATAAATTTTTTTATTTCGTATATTGCTGCATCTTCATTTTTACTCATTGAATTCATCTAAGAATTGTTATTCAGGTGTAACATAATAAAATATAAAACATTTGACAAAAAATTGTTATTTCATTTTTTATTATACTCTTTATGCTATCAGACGTATTGTTTTTTTATAGGTAGAGATTACTGATGCCACATTATTTATATAAATACTTACTGGAGCATCTTAGTTTTGTTTTATTTTATTTAA
The DNA here is from genome assembly GCA_030067965.1 of Latrodectus elegans. NCBI lineage: Eukaryota > Metazoa > Arthropoda > Arachnida > Araneae > Theridiidae > Latrodectus > Latrodectus elegans. The sequence continues at coordinate 77,857,969 of CM057814.1, read as the reverse complement.
GGTTTCAATGATAATGTATATATTTAAATTCGTACTGATATATTTGTATTCTGTAAGATATATATTATAAATGATTTAAAGAATATTTGATCATAAATGTTAGTTAAATTATTTATCGGCTGAAGAGTGTCGATTTGGGCGAATATATTTTTATTTAAATATAACCAGATTATCATTAAATAACCTATTACTTTAGTATACAGAGGGTGAACATAACCTACGATTAATGAACATAACCCGTTCTGTCCGAAGTGTTTGTTAATCGATTTACCATAGATTTCTTTGTGAAATCTATTAGTTATTTCTGGAGGCCATAAAAATTAATTTAAGAAAAGAATGTATAATTTCTTAGTAAGTTTATGAAAAAATAATACATGTGTATAGTCTTGCAAATTAATCAGTCCTTTACATCCTTTGTTTATGTATGGGACATTAAAGAACAGTAGAATGTCGATTTGTGGAGTCCATTCAAGTGCTTTTAATATTCCTATTAGTTATCAGGTTGAGAAATATTGTGAGAACTTTGACAATGAGATAGCAGCAGTACCATGGGTAATCGATAAATTGGAAAGTTGTTCTGAACACAATATTGTATTTTTTATCGATCAATCTGCTATTTTGTTACTTACAAAAAACTTCAAGGTATAATGAAAATGTACTAGTAGAATGAAGTTAATTGAGTTTAAAAAGCCTAGGAAAATCATTGCACTCCAGTGGATTCCCAGCCATTGTGATAATTTTGGAAGCTTGCTAAAGAGGGATTTCTCATATCACAATCAGACTCTCCTCTCCATAACATAAAAAGATCATTTTCAGTAAAAAATAATAGATCCTGTCTGTATAGAGATGCAGTTGTAAGTAAGAGGCGGAGTGTAATGTTCAACAAAAGTAGTAGAATTCCCAGTTACCTTCCTTGATCTGTTGATTTCATTTACTTATTTGACATGACTATTTACAAAAGGATTTGCATCTTATTGAATCAAGGATTCGGCATGCTGCCCTCAGTGCCAACAATGGTATCTGGATAGTGACCACCTGAGACATTGCCCAATCTTTTTAAGTTCCATAAAGACAACTCTTCGGACGCTAATGTTAATTATTTTTAGGCTTCATTATCACCTTTATTGAACTGCTCGTCAACTAATGGCAGAGATACCAAAGACTTGAGTAAGCTAAAAAACCTCTGACTGAATTTATCTCTTTCAGGGAATAATCTTAAAATTAACTGAAGTAACCATCCAGTGGATCTTCCATTATTATATTAAATAATCAGCTATTATAATAGTGAGCATTCTTCTCGATAAATTTATATATTTGTCTCAATTATAAAACGTTATACATAAATCGAGGAATTTCTCTTATGTCCAATCCAATGTTTATAGCATTAATGTTGGTGCACCTATTTTTGCTGCAGTTTCGTAGAAAATGCAACAACTGTCATCAATGATTGTAACATGTGATGTTGCAAATATCAGTACATGTCTATGCAGATGCTATCACTTTCATACTGCATATGAACCAAATTCTTAAAGTACATTATGTGGTTATATCATCTCGCAGAGCCTCGAAGTGAGCTTGGGTTTTTTTCCAGTTAATCATTTTAGGAAGCTGGAACTACATGAATTTCATTCTGGTTATATTAACCAATCGATTCCATATTTACTTGACATAACAGTTTTGATATAAAGTATAATTTGCAAAGGATTTTATAATTAGAAGCTATGAAATTTTCATTTGATAACAAAATTAAAACTGAAATAAAAGAATTAAGCGAATCTTTCGATATAAGAACTAATAACGGCGTAGTTTGTTTATATAGAAGATAAACTGACTGTATTCTTAATATAAATAAGCTACGTAAAGAATTCTTAAACAAGTTTTTGTAAATAATTTAAAAGTCCTTGTTACAAATATGCTTTACAATCGCAACCAACGTAAACGGCAGTCTCAAAGAACTAGAAACCACACACATAATTCCGATCATATCGAACTCAGGATCAGCTAGCTGTTAATAGGGACCTTTTCATTTGCAAACTATTGTACTATCTTCATACACAAATAATCAAAACTCGAATGAGAAATCAGAAAAAAAAAAGCTTTACTTTTATACAAGAAGAGACTCATACCTGTTTTATGCATATGAATTAGAAAGTTAATTTTGTGAGTGTATATCTTATCAAATAATACATATAAAAGCATAGTTAAGTTTGATTGCATTACATCAAGTTCATTATAATGTATGTTCTTTCCTGAAATATAAAAATGAGTTCCATAATGAATGGAATTAAAGTGAATAAACAAAGAATGCATGTGTAAATATATTTTATAAGCATTATTTTATTACGCGATTAATTATTTTAAAATGATTAATCACACATAGGATTTCTTCTCGTAGAATGTATATAGTATCCTGAAAGATAAGAGCCTTTATTCTTTCATCCATTTTTCAAGATTTGGCATCCCATTAAGGATAGGATAAAACGTGCAAACAATGGCCATTCTTATTCTACTTATGTTTGACCGAAGAAAATCCATAGTCATTAGCTGTTTGTTAAGAAATGCCATGTTGTCAGTACTGATCTCAGTGATGTCAGTCGTTGTGCAATCGGATTAGTTTTTCTGATCAGAAGTTATTACAGAACTACAAATAGATTGAGGAAATGTGCACCTTTATAATGCTCTTCAGCAAAAATGGAAATAAAAAAATGAATAAACTAAGAAGAAATTTGTAAATTCACCGCGCGTAGTTTCGAAATTGGAAAACGAATACATTCTTATACTTATAACCAAACAATTTTTCTGCGAAAATTAATTTTTCAATTATTTTCACATGTCAGTTTCACTATTCGAGGAACTTCAAGCATTGACCCAATGCGTATTTCACGGAGAAAATCAATTATGAGATTAAAATTATCGATGGCTACTTTAACTATATTGGCCAAGAAAAGTTATTTAAACAGGTCCCGTGTAATCTAAATGATTATAAATCCGCTTCTTCAGTGATCAATTAAGCATTTAAGACAAGACATATGTCGTTACTAAAAGCAAAAGTACGAAAGAAAAGTAGTGAGAAAATTTATTCCTAATTTTTCCGATTACCCTAGAAAGGGATGCTGTCATTGTTTTTCATCTCAAGACAAAGCATGATTCCTTTCATGCCCATCTCTACAAAATTAAGCTAGTGGATATCCCTGCTTCTCCCCTTTGTCATAATAGCAAGGAATGCAAATCCTCTTCTGGAATGTTCTGCCCTCACATAAATTGCATCTATTCCCTATACTGGGAAGTTAGAGGCTGTCAGAACAATTAATTTTCTTAAATTTATGCGTTTTTAATTCCTTAATTTTTACTCAATTCCGGTGTTTGATTTCTATTTTCTTATCTCTATACGTCGTAAAGATAATATTTGTAAGTCACCTACTGCATTGGAAATTAAAAAAACTTTTACTGCATTAAAATTAAATAGTTTTTGAATACTTATTTTAAAATCCATTTAAACTGAAGATATTATATTTATATTTAAGAAGTTATATGAAATCAATTTTCAACCCAAGAACTTCTTAAAATATAAAATTGTGAAAAAGTACTTCACTCAGTAGTCTAAGGAGGATTATTGGAGTTTTAGTTTAGTTAAAATCAGAAAATTAGCCAAAATATTTTTAGCACATGTACTCTTAAAATTTATTTAATAGACCTTAATATTTTTTTATAAAACTACGAACTTTTCATTAACGGGAAAAATATTACAAGCTAAAATAAAAAGTAATTTAGTTTAATGAATTAGGAGAATGGATTGTTTTATTTTAACTAAGAAAAGAGCAGCTACTAATTCCTGGTAGTAATAATTCTTATCTATTTAGCATTTTACAATCAAAATATTTTCGAGAATTTTAGGAATAGAAGAATGGAACTGTGCTCTATTCTTCTTGTCGATTTTTCTGATAATTCTCTCCTATTCCGCATTCATTCTCTCTCAAGAGCCAAAACTTCAGTATAATTCATTTCACCTTCTCTCACCACATTAATTTTACATAACTAACCAAGATCTCTTACTCATACTGCTTCAAGATATTCTCAGATTAAGCCTCCATAATATTCTCAATGTTTTCATTCCTTTTGATTATTAAGAGAAAGAGAAATTCTAAATAAAATGAAGAAATTTTCTGTCTCCTTTGAATTTACCATTTCTGCATTTTCCATCAGAGGAAAAGGAGACTTACATAAAGAGTGGAAAAATATAGCGATTTGTATGATTAAAAGTTGTCTCTTCCAGAATTTCGGCAAATAGTATTTTTTTACAATTTATGAAAAAAAAATGAAAAATTTTTATATCAATTTAAAATTAATAACAATTTTTACAAGAATTATGAAAAATTCGTACACATGCATGTGTCATGTATTTTACGCCACTAACTAAAATTTCTTTAATATTCTGTTGTTGCTGCATCAGTATGCTTCCCTGTACCTAGTCCTGAGTTGGGCATTACCGGTTAAATAGAAGCAGCCTGGTGGAGTCTTCGTGATTTTGTGGCAGGGACCGAGCAAAAGACCCACAATATTTGACCTGCCTCGCCAGAAATATCAGTATACTTGGAGAAAATTGCAACCTCGTTTAATTTTAACGTACCCCAATCGCCTTTAGTGAACACGAGGGATCTTCTGTTAAGACTGGATTCGAACTCACTACCATCTGATAATGAGAACGACGCCCTATCCAATCAGGCCACTGTGGCCCTTAGGTTTGTGCTGTGAAAGATAACTATGAGTAACATATATCTGAGTTGATTCAACTAGTATGTATGAGAATATTAGCTATAGTAATAAGGAATGTAAGGAGAGCCGACATTGTAAATGAAAGTAATCGCATACAGTCATTTCATTCAGTTTCATTTACCATCAGCTAGTACAAGTGCTGCTAATTTTGTGATGCCATTTAGTCAAATCAAATCAATCCTCACAGCAATTGTCTTTTACACCAGCTATCCGGTTGAGTCAACTCAATTCATTATTGAATCAAATTTCATTGTTGAATATTTCATTGAATAAATTCGTGCATTGTCAAACTGTCAATTTTTAAGAATTTTAAAAATGTTTGTTATTATTACGAAAATTATTGCAAATTTATAAGTTTTATATGGGTTACAAAAATCTATTTCTGAAAAAAAAAAGGCTTTTTTGTCATAAATAATCCTTTTTATTTCGCTTCATGCGTAAAATGCTTCACGTGACCCTTAAAATATCAAAAATAGCAAATAAAAGGAGAAAAAAAGTCTCTACTCATTTACCCTATTTAAAAATTTCATTATTCATTTATAATGCCCGTATAAATTTTTAAATTCAGCCTATATTACCCTTATTTGATTCATTATCTTTACATTCATTATCTTATTTACTTGATTGTTAAGAAAAAATAGATTTTTTTGTTAACAGTTAAGAAAAACAAATTGACATTATTTTGGTAAAGTTGAAAATACCATTTTTAGCTCACCATTCTGAGTGCTATAAACAAACCAAAGGAGACTTTTATTGATTTTATAAAGTTTATGAAGAAGGATAATTAAACATTTTTTTAAGTTATGTATTGCATATTTATTGTGTACGTTACATGAAAGTAAAATGTTAGAAAATTATTAATATAGTCAACAAGAAGAATCAAAAAGAGTTTTATTCTTTTAGGTATATCTATAAAATCTCTTGGAAGTATTTTGATTGTAAAATATCAAAAAAGTAAAAGTTGCTTATGATCAGGAATATTTAAGATTTTCACAAAAGGAGTCTTCAACTAACTCATTAAAATGAACTAATTTTAGTTTTGTTTCATATAACTCTTGTAGTAATAAAATTTGTAGTATAAATTATTATATGTACATAAACTAAAAATATGTATTCCGTGATTTTTTTGATTGACAAATATGGGTATAAAGTTTGCAGGGTGTGTGTGTGTGCGTGTGTGTATATATATATATAAAGGATTAAAAATTAAAGAAAAGTAGAACGCATATGTTATTCCAATTTTATCTACTACTGAATGTATCTAACAAATTTTAATAAGATGGACTTCTTCATTTAAATTAACAAAATTGCTTAAATATTTGGGGTGCTTCCTAATTCGATGACGACACTAAATATGAGGTTTTAAATGATCAACTATTAAAGATGTTATGTAAATATTTGTATGAATAAGCGTATGTTTATGCTAATATAGCCTGTAACATTCAAATTTAGAAGTTATTTCTAACTAGATTTTAAAGTTTTAAAATTAATCTTCCAAAGAGTGCGTAAAAGCTGATATATCTTACGACTCGCTTTTTTCCGTTATTTTAACGCATTTATAGATTAACAATTTATCTTTTGTGGCATTTTATTTGTATCTGAACTCAGTGGATTGAAAGATAAGTTGAAAATAATTAAAATAAAATTTAAAGCTACGCACAAAAATGAAACAAGTAAAACATGTTTAATTATAATATATTACATTAATAGTTACTTCTTACAGTCCGATTTTATTTATGAAATTTGTTGTTGAAGGAAGGTATAAAGCTCATCAAATTATGATCATGACATGTTGCGAAAATAATAGAATTTTCCTCATGTTTAGAAATAATTGTAAGAAATCGCTGTCTGATATCGGAATAATATAGTTTATTTTTGTTTGAAGTGGATTATCCTTTTTATTTTGTTTGGAGAATTTCTTTAACAAAGGAGCTAGTAGAAGTGTACCTTTTCCTCAGGACACTGTTATCACTGTAGTCCGTTAGGAAGAGAATTTGATTTCGGTCTGAAGAGAAACTTCATCTTGCAGTCAACTGTAGTTGGCAGCCAATCAGCAAACTTATATGAATTAACTATTGGAAGATGCTTAAATATTCATGTATTAAAATTAAAATTTTTTCGGAATTTTGGATTTCGCTGTAGGCAGAAATTAATAATAATTAAATTAACAGTCATTTTTTTAAAAAATATTCTAGCATAGTCAGATATCCAACTTATATTTCAGATCAAGTGCTTAGGTTGTTTTACATTTCCTATGCAGTTTGCTCTTTTAAACTGACGGATTCTTATTTCCCTTCTCAAAAGATACAATACTATGAAAAAGCATATTTTAGGAGATCAAAATTAAAAAATAAAATTGTACAAAATGAAAATATAAATAAGTCTAAATCTTGTATTAATGATTCATGTAAAGAAAAATTTTAGACATGAGAATGATTTCTGAAAATGAATTTCATTACGATGATTTTACATTAGGTTTTTTTCACCTAATTTTAGGTATTGTATTGATAATAAATTTTTTCTTCCTACACTTAAGGGGTACCTGAAAGTTACTAGAGTTGAACATATTATTCAATTCTAATTGATTTTCTCAGAACGAAGGATACTTATCTGTGAAAAAGGAATACTAAAGGTGAAGCTAATTTTATTTCAATGAAAGTTATCAAGAAATGTGATTTTCATATGAATATAAAATTCTGGAACATATATGTTCTTCGTATGTTTGAAAAATATTTTAGAAAAATTGCAAACCTTTTAAGAAATATCTATTTCAAATGTAATACCCATATTTCTACTTCAACAGAAATGAATTTATTGTCTGTGATACAATTTTGAAGTACTTTTCTTTTAATATTTGGTCAAGCTGAGTTTGAATCCTATTGAATAGACAATAATTCTGTTCTTAGCACATCCCTAGTCGTATCTGAAAATTGTTTTTTGATGTTCCTGAGATCTTCATAAGAGAGTATTTCAAAAAGTTATATGTGAACGACCGTAATATAATTTTAGAAGCATTGAAAATAATATATACCAATGAATTCTCATGCATTTCTCTTACGATTTGAATCCTTATTAATTTCAATGAAAGATTAGCGTTAGTGTTCTTTACTATGAAGTTTTCTTAAAACAAAAATAAGAAAAATCCGAATGCTAAATCTATCTTTAGTTTTATCCACAGAATGTGGTTTTATCCCATGTATTTCTTACACTGTATCCATGACTGCTGTTAAATGTTGGAGGAAGTTCGTATTGTACACCTAAACTTTGTATTTCCGTTTTTCGTTTATTTTTTTGCTATATATATTTTCAATTAAAAAATAGAAATGGACTGGCAAGGTTTGTGCATGTGTATTTTATATATAGAATCAATTAATACTGTTTGAACATTTAGATGTCTATAAGTCTTAGTTTGTTTTATTAAATGCACGTAAAATTCACTTTTCTAATGTAATTGCAGAATTTGATCAAAAATAATATTTTTAATAAATTTTCGGCTTTGTAAATATTGACATAGATTTGTGAATACTAGCAAAAATTTAAGTTTATGTACTCTGAGAATCGTTTTTAGTTGAATAATTTTTCATTATTTGCATATATAGTTGCAATTATTGATCAATAGTATACATTTGTGATAATTTAAAAATAAAGGGTTTCACTATGATTTGAATTAATATGTTCTTTATATTTTTAAATTAAAGTATTGTATTATTAATTTTGTTGGATTATAATTTATTTTAACAATTAATGTGAAAATTTTAAGTTTTTAAAATTTTTGATTGTCTACGAAATTTTTAAAGCAATATTTAATTAGATGTTTTTATTTTCTTCTTATCCGAAGAAAAGGAAATTTATAATTTTTGGAATAAAAATGTTCAGATCTTTTTCTTTTAAGACTTTATCAACTAGATTCATTGATATTTTGTACTCTACATAAATTAAAGACACTTCCTTAGAACAAGATATCATGTATCACCATTTAAAAACATTGCATCACTAAGGGAGTTAATATTGTTCGTATTATAAACCTTTTAGCTAATTGTTTATTTAAGTAATTTCTGTGTAATTTTACTGTACACTTTTAAATTATTTCACTTTCATCTTGATTATTCAACTAATGTTAATTAGATTAGGGATTCTGGTTCATATAAATTAGAAAACTTCTAGCTCGTTAAATTGCAACTTATTTATGAATATTTTCTTATAGTAATGGGACACAATAAAAACTGCAAAGTTATTGTAGTTATGCATTTTTTATCATACTGTTTTATAATGAACCCAATTTTTTTTTAAACAAAGAAAATATTTGCCAAAGTATGTTAGTGATTTAAACAATAGTTATTGAAATTTGAATATTCATAACTTAAAAAAGTAAATAAAGACTGTTTTCTTAAGCTATGGATGTAAAATTTATTGTGAAAATAAATAAAGAAGCTAAAGTCTCATTCAGAAGCATTTTTTTTATACCGACATGTAAAAAAAATAGTTTACACAAAACGCTCACTAAAACTATATTTTTCTGTATGTCATATTTTTATAAGTTTATTTAATTTTTATAAATGTGTTTTAAAAAATATTTAAAATAAAAAGTAAGATTTTGAGGGAAATTATATGAATATTTAAGTATTCAGTTATTCATGATTGCTAAGGATTTAAGTTTCAGTTCAAGCTAAAGAATCAAATTAAATTTGAATTTATATATTTTTTTCATATTTTTGAGATTGTATATAAATGTATATGCTTACTCAGAATTGTAAATTAAAAGATACATTGTATACATGTAACATTAAGTTAATTTAAACTTATTTATACAACACTTAAACCAGAATATTTATCAATATGAATTGAATTGAATTCAGTTTATTTAAAAACTATTATATTACTACTGAATATTTTTGTATTAGGAAGTATTATATGCATCTAATATATAATTTGCATAGAAACTATTGCATTTGATATTCAGTTTAAAACTTCTTTTTTAATAGTTGGATTTGTTTGAAATCGCTTTAATCATTCTTTCGTTGCATCTATTTTTTATTATTTATTAATTTATAATTTTATATTATGTAGATGCACGAGATAGGCTAAGGCAATGGAGAGATGACAATATTAGGTGTTCTGAAGAAGTAATAGAAATATGGCAAGATGTATTAGTAAATTATACTCATAAAGTTGGAGATGAAAGTATGATATATATTTTTTTCTTATGTAATATATATCAATTATCATATAGCTAATTAATTTATTTTTCTATAAATTTTCATTTTGTGTAATTATATATTTTAAATAATTATATAATTTCAAAGAAATGTTTTCCAACACATTCAACATTCTTCATTTTCCCCTTTTAACTTTGCTTATGTGTTTACAATATTATAATTATTTTATATTTATATTATAATAATTATCTGTTATTCCCTTTTATGAAAACTCTTTCAATTGTAGTAAAAAAGAATTGCAACAAATTTAAAATTTGAAAGAATAAAATTTTATTTCAAAATGTAAAACCTCTAATTTTAAAAAAGTGCTTTTTGTACGAAAATTTTATCTAAAATAAATATATCATTTATTTAAAATTTGGTTCTGAACCTGTGGGCAGTCATTTTTAAGCAATACAGTTATTTATATTTTTAATCAATCTAGTTATATTTTTAATCAATCTAGTTATATTTTCAACAGTTATATATAGTCTTTAAATCAAGGATTTCCAAGAAACTCCACATTGAACCTGGAACTTGGTGTCAATGAGAATTTAAGATTCTATAATCTAATATTCTAGGGTATTTATTTGGAATCTGATAAATTTATGAAATAGTACAAAAATAATAAATTAAATGTACAATTTGTATTAAATTTTGCATTTTTAGATCAAATAATATCTTTAAATGTATCACATCTACAATTTAATATTATAATCATATTGTATACTATATATTATAGTGAAACATCTAAGAAATCATTCTTTTAATAAAGGGTTTTGTAGGTCAACTATTTGATCATGAACTTTTTCTAAATGGCCATATTAATTCAGACCCATTGTAATAATTTTTTAAGGAATACAGTATTTTGTTAACTTTTGTGGTGAAATAAAATTCAATATTGGATAACATTCAGTAATGCAAAAAATGATACAAATCTGTTTTAAAGTATAAATTGTCATGTTACGTAAATTTTGAATAAAATTTTTTTTAATCAAAATGTGTTATACATAGCAAAATTTTTTAAATAGATATAGTTTTGTATAAGTGTATTATTATTTATTATTAGTTATATTAATCTTATGACTCTCACACTACTTATTTCCTTTCATATTGACACAATTATTAAATTACCCTCCTATTTCCAATGTCTTGTCTGTCAATAAACTATTCAGTATTTTAATACTGAAATTGTTTATCTTCATTTTTCATAGATATTTCATTATCATAATTGCATTAATTTAAAAATTTAGAAATGCTTGATATTTATTACTTGGAACGATATTAACTTAAGTGTGAGTTAAGTATTTTTTTGTAATTAAAATATCACTTATATATTTTTTATGAAAAATTCTTAACCTTCAATAGTATTTTTTATGTACTTTTATTATTTTTATTTTTTATCTTCTATAGTTTTCAGCTCTAACTTTCTCTAAAAAATTAAAAATATTATATTTGATAATTAATTTATATCTTTTATTATAGTATTTTTTTATTTATTGCTACTGTATAAATTATGTTTTGCCTTTTCTAGTTAAGTAACAAAATTTTTTTACTAGCTTAAATTCAAATTATAATTTAAATATTAAATCATTTTAGAATTAAAAAACCATCTAATTTTACATCTAAGCTCAAATTATAATTTGAATTTAGGTGATAAATTTGCATGGTTTATTATTTAAAAAATGATAAGTTTTATTAAAATTATAAAATCAATTAATTCAATATTGTATCAAAATATTTTATTCATTTATTAAAAAAAATATTTAAATCTTTTATTATAATGTGTAAAACAAACTATATTTAAAATGTATCAAATTCTTTCCTAGAATGGTTAATTTATGAACAAGTGTGCCTGGCAGCCTTAGATTGCCATCGATTAGATATTGCTCAGGTAAAAAAAAAATTGTCTTTTATAATTACAAATAAAATAACACTAGCATCTATGTACTTTTAAGTTAATTAATAAATGAATTTTTATAATTTAAGGATTATAATTTTTATTAGTTTTTATTAGTAGTTGCAAATTAACTGCTTGTAATAAATCCTTATTTAGCTAGAAAAATTATATACCGTATTTTCCTCTTTATGATCTGCATATTATATGTTAAAAATTTTTTGATTTTGTTGTGCATTATTAATCACCGAATAATCTAATAAAAAACATGCTTCATGAGAAATTCTCATAATAAAGTTTTGAAAATAAATGCCATATGTTTCATTAAGTGAATAACATGTGGCATTACAGCTCAACTGACTTAATTCTTCTAATCAGTTTTGTTCAGTTACATTTAAGAAGGAATTCGATTTCTTGTAAAAAAATTGCTGTTGTCATCATTTCTCTTTTTGTCTTTTCTTGAAGTTGCTTTGTTCTGAAATTATTTAAGTTTGTATTTTGTCATGTGAAAGCAAAAACTTTTAAATTACATAGCAAATTTTAAACTAAAAGCTGTAGAATAGGCAAATAAGAAATTGCAACAAATATATTAATTATAGCAAATTTATAAAAAATAACAACAAATGTGTGTATTTTTTAAAAAAAATAGATAACAAGTGTGGTATTAAAAAGATATATATCCAATGCACAGTTAAAAAATGATTGATTTCTTCCATTTAATTATTAAAGAAACAAATTTTATTTTTTAAAAATATCTCTAACCTCATTTTAAAAGTTAATAAAACATAAAAATTGACAAGTTTTACTAGCTTCTCAGAATTATCGCTCCTGATTGATTTCATGCTATTCTCACTTTATTGCACTTTGCAATGTGGTGGATTCAAACAAATCTCTTTTACACTAATGTTTTTTTTCTGCACACTTTATTATGTTTTTAATCATACTGTGTATTTTTTATTTTATGTGACCCACATTATCAACAGTATATATTTTTGACTATTCGCTGAAAAAATTGTTGCAGATTATGCAAATATTTTTTTTCATTTAAAAAAAAAGGTTTTGTGGTTAATAAGCCATTGTGAATTATATAAGGGAAATATGGTAATTTTTCTCTTAGGATTTTGCAAATTGTCTACTTCAAAATTTATTATTAACTAATATTTTCTATGTATGCCAGTGATATGTGTCATTATATATGTGATAACTGAAGTGTGAAATTGAAAAGGTTTTAAGTTTTGCATATTTTATTTTGGTAAGTTATATATAGCATTAAAATAAAAATTGTTGTTATGAAATATATATTTTCAGCACAAATCGATGCTTAAGTATTTCTGAGGCAAGCCTTTCTGTTATTTTCTGTTTTTGTTGTTGTATATGTTGTAAAATAATGATATCTTTTTAATTTTGAAAACTGAGTAAATAATTTATTTTGAATGAAAATTTTGTTAAATTCCATTAATTTATTTTATTTAGGGCTAACTTTGAATAGTGATAATTAAGTGCAAATAATTGCATACAAATACTTTCAATAGCAAATACTTTTGTTTTTTTATACATATATTTTTGAATATTTTCTTTTGAATATTTTAAAATTATTTTAATTGCAATGAAAAAAATATTCAGTATGTTCTGTATCTCTTAAAACAATGTTAGAAAAATCTACAGGACAGACATTTGTTTTTATGAACCTCTAATTTATTAACACTTACAACTTCACAAACTAGTAGCAGGAATCTGGTCTGGTCTCATTGATGCAATGCTTATTTAATTTCCATCCTCAAACTAAAATTTTGAAGAATCTTTTCTTGCAAAATCATTCTTGTGCATTTTTTGCTTCTGTTTGTTTTCTATCAAAGTTTTTTCCAATTTATTTTATGGTTGAAAAACATGGATCAAGCATTTTTATTACAGAATTGTAAATTTTTTAGATTCTAGGTCTCTTAATACATTGCTGATCTTGAATTTTGAGATTTTTTAAGCAATTGATGTGGAATTTCTTCCTATTAAAACTTTCATTTTACAGTCCATTCATCAGAGTCTAATCAATAGCTTTAAGTTCAAATATTTAGAGGTACTTCTACAAGGAATGATTATTGCTTAGAAACATCTTCTAAAATTGATTCTATAAGTTGGTGTCAATCTGTGTTTGGAATGGTGTTACAGAGAAAAACAATATCCAGGACATTTTGACTTCTAGATTTCATTAAAGAAATCACTGTAACTGGACAAAGCCAATAACATAGACCAGATGATTTTAGTGAAAATGAATCACTCATTAATGAACTTTTGACAAAGAAACCAATTGCTACTAAACATTTATTTCATTTTGATATTTTTGAATGTGAATTCAGATTAACTTTATATATAAGTAAAATATTTTATTTTGTGATTTTTTGAATTTGAATTCAAATGTATCTATGCAAGAAGCATTGAATCATGAAATGGTTGAGAGTGAATAAAAATTGATTTTCTTACACAAATTGGAAAATAATGTAGTGTTGTGTCCATATGCAAACTAAGCATTTAATTGACTAACATGACAGAAATGTTTTTTATGAAAAAAATTATTAAGATGCTTTCTTACCTTATATATATATATACTAAAAACATCTTTTTTTCTGTCCTTAAGAGTCCATGAAAAGCAATGTCTCTTGTATTTATTTTTTGTGTTAATAAACTTTGTACTTGTTCTGTACAGTTTCACATTTTTATTCTGTTTATATGAGTATATATTCCCATCTAAATTAAAATTAAATCTGTTGATTTTGAATACTTCTGAAAATAATTTGAAGAACATGTTGTTTTAACAAACTATAAATTTAATAAAAGTAAAGAAGCTTTCTATCATTAATCTGTTAGATATTCCTGCTAATTTTTTTTACATTTATTATAGGAATGTTTGCAGAGTTTGGATAGTCAGTTTCCTGGTAGCCTTAGAGTAAGAAAATTACAAGCTATGGAATTTGAAGCCCTTGAAAGGTTTAGTTTTAAATTGAATTTTTTTTTATCACTCCCTTAATATTGCATAAAAATTATTTTTGATTACATTAAGAAAAATGTTGGTATTCTTAATGTAATGAAAAATAATAATGTTAATGTATTTTAAAAAATGTAAATAAATGTAACAATTCTTCATGTATAAAATTAATTTCATTCCTTTTTTTTTAAAGTAGTTTCTTATTTTAAAAGTATGATCATAATTATGAGCACTCAATTTATATTATGGCAATTAAAACTCTAATATATATTGAAATGGAAAATTTGTCTCATTACAAATAATTAAAATCAATAAAATATTATTTTGGTGAAATTTTTTGGATATTTTTATGCTATTTAAAAAAAAATTTGGGATAACATTGAAACAACACTTTTCTTTAAAATTTTAATTTACAAATAATGCCTTTACATTCTATACTAATGTCTAACATTTTGTCTTAATACATTCTATACAATTTGGAGTTCCTACATTATATTTTACTAGTAATGTAAAATAATATTCAAATTATTATTATTATATAAGTTTTTGAAAGTGCTTGTTTCCTGTGTGTTGATTTTTCTCTAAAAATGGATTAATAACTTTATCGTATATCATAGAATTTGAAATTGTATTTAGAAATTATTTAATAGCTTTTTAATTTTAAAATCAAATATATTTTTATTAATATGTTATTTTTAAATGATTTTTCTTCCATTTAAATTTAGTTAAAAACGACAATCAATAAAAATTTTTTTTCACTTAGTTAATTTTTTATTCTGTTGTAGTCAAATACAATTATTAACTAAGTTGTATATAATCAAATGAATGTCAAATGATTCAAATTGGAATAATTATTGAATAATTGGAATAAACAATTATTAGAAAAAACTTTCATTTCTTTTCTTTAATTTAAATAAATTAATTTTAAAAATATAAACTGCAAGTTTATCTAAATATGTCAATGAACGTTTTTCCATTATTAAAATGAAAGGAATTCTCTAACAAGAAACTTCTATAAAGGCAATATAAATGTAAAAGTATGATGAATTATTTATTGTTTGTGCTCTTATTCTTGAAATAAATCAGTCAAAAAAAGGCAAACAATTCATAAATCTTGTTCCATCTAACTAAAACTGTTAGAATTTATGTACTTTTTATTCTCTTGATAGGAGATCAAAGAAGTTTTGGATTTTTTTATTGATTTACTTTTCTTTCAAATATATTGTCACGTGCTTATGTTGAAATCAGTTAGTAAAATCGTTTCACTTATTTTTTTATTCTTGTTAAATTTTCCTTTAAAACTGTAGAAACAAGAAGTTTAAAGAGAAAAAACTCATAATTTCTGCCTATTATTTCTTGGAATTCAAATAAACGTTTCTCCTGTCAAGTAAATATGTTGTCAAATTTTAGTATAATAATTTGATCATCAGGGACATTCTCAACACACTGAAGCCATTAAATTATTTTATGGATTGTTAGTCTTAAAGATACATTCATCACATGTTTTTTTAGTTAATGTATCTGGGTAATAAGTTAATAATTCATTGTTTTATCATTTATCATCGAAAGTAATTTTTTTATATGAGGGCTGATTAGAACATAATCTACAAAAATACTTTTATGGTCATTGTATATAATGATTACTTGTAAGATCTTTCTTTATTGCGAAAAGTTGATTTAAATATGTTTTGTGTTAGCCTATTTTTCAGAGTAGTTTTTTGAATTTCAACTTTTGGAGCCCATAAATACTCTCTCTCCCCCATCTATCTTTTGAAAAATCTCTTTTGAAGTAATATTAAAATGCCTAAAGCTGTTAGACAGTCTATTATACATATTGAAGATTGTGTATCTTTAAACTACTTTTATAATACCTTTTATAATTTTCTCTAAAAATAAAAGAAATTCCTGATATATTAAATTGATGTATGCTTTACAAAGAATTAGTAAAATGAATAAAAAATTCAAATATTTTTATAAATTTTCAGTTATATGAATTGATGTAAGAGGAACTTGGATGCAATTCATGCAAACATTAATTTTTTTTGTTTGGTATAAATATTTCAAAATTCCTTTTTAAAATATTTAAAGATTTTAAAATATATTTTAAAATACAACTATTGAAATTATTCAATTTGTAACTTTAACATCTTTTTCAAACTGTGATATTACTAGCACATTTTTCTCAATCATTTATTTATATTAGTTTAAGCAACAGAATTTTATTTCTTTATAGCCTTTAAGTGTAAACCAGTTTATTAATTGTTTTTGAACTTCTGCCAAAATTTTTTTTCATGTTTTATATACCAGTATATGTAAATGATTATTGTATCATTTGATATAAATTAAGAATTTTTTTTTTGTAGGTATGACGATGCCTTAAAATTATATGATTCAATTCTGCAGCATGATGAAGCAAATTCAGTTATTTATAAGCGTAAAGTTGCAGTATTGAAAGCCCAAAATAAAATTTCTGAAGCTATCAAAGAATTATCTGATTATTTGAAAAAGTGAGATATAAAACTTTCCTCAGTTATTAATTTCTTGTTTATGATAGCATTGTTAAATTTATTTATTTTATGTAGATTCATGAGTGATCATGAAGCTTGGATGGAATTAGCTGATTTATATTTATCTGAACAGGATTATAGTAAAGCAGCTTTTTGTGTAGAAGAATTAATATTGTATAATCCTCATAATCATCTGTATCATCAACGTTATGCAGAAGTGAGTTTTTACTTTTTTAAAAGTCTATAATTTGTAGAATTGAATTTCATAACAAGTTTTTGAATATTTAAATATTGAATATATAAAAATTTTATTGGGTAGTTTTTTAATGCTTAGTTAGAAAATGTATAAAATTGTTGAAATGTATAACTTAATGTAGCTGATTTTGTTTTGTCATGAAAAAATTATTAACTTGTCAAGTATAAAGTTATTGATATGGAGTTCTTAGAAGAGACAATTCAGTTATTGCTAAAATACTCTTGAAGCACCTGGATGTAGCTTGTGATCGATCTTAAACAATAATTCTTGAAATCATGCTTGATAGAAACTGATGTAGATTCTTAAAGATTTATTTCTATTTTTAAATTGAATAATGTATACCAAAATGTAATGTCTTTGATATAATACTTTTTTAATAAGAGTTCCCTTTAAAGTAATATATTTTTCTTTAAATAATATAATTTTTCTAATTTGAAAGAAATGGTTCTTTAGAGATTTTTCAGAATTTTAATTCATAAATAGGCATTAAATTTACCATTGCTTCCTTGGGACCATGTTATGGACTGCCTATATTTGTAAAATTAATGTTTTGTAAATTAGGTATTCTTTTAAATGTCTTGTCTATTATATTTGATGGTTTTATTAACTTTTATATTTTCTTTTCACTCTTATTACCCAGGAAATCCAAGATTTAATTATCCAAGGAATATTTTTTTAGCTTGTGTGAATTAGTAGAGTATTCACGATTTTATTGAAAATGCTGTTCAGTTTATTTATAAATGCACTTTTATGTAAGAAAATTTATGTGTAAAAAATTTTTAAACTTTATTTAATGCCTGATTCTGTCATTTTTTGATATTTAGGAAATATTATTTGTAAAGATCTTTGAATATTAATGATAAACATATCCTCATCATTAAGAAACATATTATATTGTAATCAATTTAAATTTTTTTCTTGTATTATAACACCACTAAATACTCTGTTACCTTTTTGAAAGATTAATTTATAAGGGAAGCAAAAAAAACTTTTATTCTGTTTTCAAGAAATATTTGTTATGGTGTAAATTTCATCTTATCAGTTTTGTAAAAACTTTAAAATGTTTTTATGCGCCTTGCTGATCTTTCCTAAATCATTTTAAAAATCTCAGTATTTGGTAATCACGGCTTAACAAAGAACATCACGCAAAAAATCTGAAGTAATTTGATTTAGATTTTTCAATTATAATATAATTCCTATTTAGATTTATTTTTTTGAAGTTGACTTCATATTAAACATATTATTTTCATTTAAAGTATTAAAGCAAGTGTGATAAAGCTTAAATATATATATGCAATTAAAAGTAAAACTGATAACGTAAAAAATTGCTAATTCAAATTTATTTAGTTTGTAATGAGGAATTATTTCATTTTATGCTTAAGCTTAAATTATTTAATCTTGAAAAATGTATGAGCAATTTTTTTAGGAGATAAGAATTAGAGTGGAAATTTAAAAAAATGATAATTGATTTATATAAAAATTCTTTATAATTTTCAGATCCAATATACAATTGGTGGTTTTGACAATATGGAAATAGCTAGAGCTTATTTTTCACAATCGATCAAACTGAATCCTCGAAATATGAGGTCATTATATGGTTTATTCTTGGTAAGTTTATTTTTGTTTCATTTGAAGTTTTTTTAGTACTTTATGTTATCATAATGTTAGATATTTATATACTCATGCATATCATAAGTGTAAGAAAATTATATTTATGATTTAGCAGATAATTCAAAGACTTATCTGTGAATTTATTATTTGTTATATAATAATCATATGATTACTGAAATATTATTGTAGAAATATTTTTCGAACTAATAGTTATTACAATCTTATTTTATACATTATTTCTTTTACTTATTTTGGTTTATCATTCATGTCCAAGGAAAATACACATTGATAATCTGGTCACTCATTAATGTATATTCAATTTCAGTCAGCAAGTAATGTAGCTGCCTCTCCTAAGTGTCCTGCCTTGAAGAAAAAAGAAAATCTGAAGTATGCCTCTTGGGCTGCAGTCAAGATAAGTGCAAAATATGAGGTATGTGTATTTTTTAAAAAGCAATATAATTATTATTGTAATGTTATATTTTGTCAGTAATTTAAAATTATGATTTATTTTTAGATTGGATTTATATTTTGCTTTGATAAATGCTGGCACTTTTTAAATAATTAATCAACTAGTTTCAATTTGAAAATTTTACAATATACATAATTCTACTATTTCTTTATGAGTTTGATCGACTGTTTCATTTTCATATTAAAAAGTTTTACTGGCTTTTTATATTTATGATTTATTATTTTTCATGCGTAAGAACTGCTGTATTTTTAGTTTTGTTGGAACAATATTCCATTTACACTGTCAGGCTAAGATATATGTAACATCATTATTCATACATTTTCTTGGAAAATTGATTTACTTGTTTGAGTGAAAAAATAATTTGCAATGGGGTTGAAAATTTGTCAACTTTTACATTTCGTGCATAAATTTTATGCAAAATCGCTTATCTTAACTCCTTTACTGATAGTAGGAATATATTTTACATGTTTCTGTAAATAGAAGAAAGAAATTATTGATGATTAAAGTTATTTTTTGAAATAAAAATAATTTAATGTTTCGTTAAGCTCTTTTATAAACATACTGTATAGCATTCTTGTTTTTACTCTTCATTCTTTAATGGAGTATATAAAGAGAAATGGAGAAAAGAAGATTGCTCTTTCCCTTTAGTCTCATTTCAGAATTTAACATGAAATGGCTTTTGAATGGTTAAGGGTTTATTATGAGTAAGGCTAAGAAACTAACTTTAATAACACTAACTCTTCCATCTGAAAAATCTGTTTATGGAAACAAATTTTATAGACTTTGTTTGCTCTTCATAAACTTAGAATTTTTATTTCATTAAATGTGTATATGCATTTCAAAAATTGCTGATTCTTATTTGATTTAAAAACTACTACAGATACGTAATTTTATTTAATAAACTTATTTTTAACATGAATAGATTAGAATAAATTACTTCAAATTGTAATTCAGTTTTATTGTGACTTGCAAAATATTTCAGCATAAACATTATCTTCAAATAGTCAAAAAGCACAAATAATTTCATTCTATGACTATATTCTAGATTCTATATATATATTACAAATAAGGATTTAATCTATATAAGTTCACACATTAAAAATGTAAAATTAATGAAAGATAACTAATTTGAAAATTTAATTAGGAGAATTTATGCTTTGTTGAACTGGATAATTTTAGAATTTAAAAAAATTACAGAATCTTTTTTTCCCAACATATCTTATTCTAAAATGCTGATACAAATTTGAAGACAAATTATTAGTGTTCCAACTTTATTTGAAATATATGTATATGTTATGAAAATATTTATCCATAAATGCTTAGGGGAATGACCTCAATTGCATTACTACTCCTACAAGAAACAAATAACTTAAATTTATATTAAGCGAATGTTAGCCTTCATTTTTTTAAATTTATTATTTGATTAAATTTTATGTTATTCAATCAATGAAAACAATTTATATTTTTATACATTTTATAATTTTTAAATATAGTTCTTTTTCAAAATATTCACTATTTTATTAAATAATTTTGAGTTTTCTTAAAGAAGACATGTTTGCAAAAAGTAAATTTTTTCACTTTATATAATTATTCTTATTTTGGTGCTTATGAAAAACTCAAAGTTCATAAAAGTAATTTTTTAATTTTATGCTGTATTAATTTTTATTTTTACATTATGTAAAAATAATGCATGATTGTTTTTTTAGGACCAATTATGTGATGATTCCCAAATGAAGTCTTTGCAGGGCATGTTGGGAACATTGTCTTTAAATCCTGCAACTTAGTTAAATTTATTGAATTTTATATTTTATTATAAAATAAATTATGTAATATATATACTGTT